>LNAC01000791.1:397548-591106 GCA_002007465.1 Ailurus styani | reverse complement strand
GGGGGACGGTGGTGGAAGAGGGAAAAGGAACAAAATAAACGTGAAGACTGACACTTTCCTCATGACCCCCAAGGATTTTAGCCATGGACAGGGAAGATAAAAATCTCGTGAAACATCTGTAAAGCAATTGGATAAATGTTTAATGAATGTGTCATCAGAACATTGATGCTGGGCATTTAATTTCTGAGTCAGCTTTGCAGAATCACTGGTGTGTATAGAACACTATTTACCTCACCCTCTTTTTCTCCATGCTCTGGCTTTACCTGAAGACTACAATTCCTTGAATGTAGTCTGAATTGATGAACAGGTGTCCCCTACCTGTAATGTTCTTTTCTGTATGTCTATCTATTTACCTAGGTGCAAATTCCTTATTGTCTGTCAAAATACTAATCAAACATTTTTAGACTCTGCAAAATATTCTATAATTCCCTACTGCTCATCTGTTGCTCTATAATCCCGTATCTCTAGTGATACTCCCCTCACTATGTTGTACATTTCATATTATTTTTTCAGTACCAGATCATAAGCCCCTAAATGATGTAGGCACAGCTTCTTTATTTGTGAATTACCACCTTTCAGCTTCATACCAGGCATTCAGCTAGTGCCCAACAAGTGTGTTTTGAATATACAGCAATGATTGGATAAATGCACAAATTATGTTTTGGATAGTGAGAAAAGTCTACAGAAATCATAATCATGAAATTTTAACTGGGTCTTAAAAGTTGTGTAGAAATGTTCCAGGTAGAGAAATGGCAAGGCAACTCACATGAGGTGGTAACATGAGGAAAACAATGGTAGAGATTAGTCTGGGAGGTAAGTCCAGCCGAGTAAACAGGAATAATGGAAGGGGACAGTGGCTGAGGCCATTTTGAAACTGTAAGCCAGGAGTTGTGTTATCAACTTTATCATAGTGGAGAGCCTCAAGAATTTGCAGACTAAGCTTAAGAAACTCTGGGCTAGCACCACGCTGTGGAGAATATTGTATAGGAATTTTATCTTAGGTCTGTGGAAGAAGAATTGGAGCAAGGAAGACTAAAGACTGGGAGCCCAGATGGGAGGCTATTTAGGGGGGGTCTCCTGAGGCAAGATGGAAACCTGGAGAAAGACAAGGTGGTAGGGCTGAGGTACAGGTGTATTCCAGAAGTGATTCACCATCAGAACCCAGCAAATCAGCTACATCCAATTTTAGTCTAGCCCTGAGAAGACTTGCCAAGAAAATGAAAGAACATTCAATCATTCAGCCATGTTGAATGTTGAGTATTCAACCTATGTCAAACACTGGTGTGAGATCTATAATACTGGGTTTCTCTGGGGAATACAGTAATGAGCAAATGCAAAGACCCGGTCTCATGCTGCCAATATCTTGATTGGAGAAACAGACAAAAGCAAATACTTAGGTAAAGGATTTTAAAATTTAGGCTACAGTTGAAGAATACTCCTGAGTGAGGTGCCAGCGCAAATGCAAACATTTCAAAGACAGGAAGGAATATTTTTCACATTAGGAATAAAGGATTTCAGTGTGGGTATATAATTTTTCTCCATTTTCCTTTACTTGTTGGATCTTCAGGTTCTCCACAGAAACATGGAGAGTCTTACCTAGTTGTCTAGGCTCAACTGGGGTTGACACGATGTATGTGGGCAATGGAGATATTTTAGATGATGTCAGTTATTTGAATTATTGCATCTTTGGAGCTTTAGCAACCCAAATTGATTTGTGTTATCTTCCTTTATCAATCCTATGTATAAGAAAGAATTTAGATTGTACTATTGGAAGGTACAACCTAAAAGATTGGTATATTACAAATAATTATGTTATAAATATTTCAATGACCAAGTCATATGAATTTTCATAAGATAGTATTAAAGCTACCTAATAGGGTCTCAATTTTTGCATTTGTACAGCTTTATCCAGTGATGTTCTTTACACATGTAGAAATCTGACACTTTGTACTAAATATGAAATTAATGACTTAAAAAGAAAGGAACAAGGTTATAAATTGGAAATATGACATATTTCCTGACTGAACAATTGAGTCTTCTTTGCAATTTTATTCATTAACTATTTCATACAACTATCATGATTTTTTCTTCATATCTTTTTTATCCTATTATTTTCTACATCTTAAAAGCTTATCTACTATTCATTTCTTTCTTATGCTTCCAACCAAGATAGAAACAATGTATTTTCTATGCAATGCTAACATACGCAGGATTTCACAGCAACAAAATTCCTCAGTGAGAAAAACAGTTCTGTGTTCTTCAATTATTGTAAACTGGTCTATTCATGGTTGACAAGCCTTCTGTATTCTGTATATGGCTTAAATCCAGAAATAAAAAATAGAATAAAACCACAGCTATGGGCATAGAGAAAACAATATTCATTTATTGGAAGCTTTGGTCAAAGACATTTCTAGTTCTCTCTGAGGTGTAAATCCCCAGGTAAGCAATCAACCATATCTGGAAATTGGATTTATGAGTTCAAAACTGTCTTCCAGTCCAAAACATTTAGAGAATTACGGAATTTTAGAGCTGATAAGAATCTTATGGAGCAAGCTTAAGTCTAACTTTTATAATGTCTACATTTCAAAAGTGAATTTGAGCTTCTGAAGCCAATTTAAAATAAAAGGAAGCAGGCATATATGCATACAAGTAAAAATGTTGTTTTCCCAAATGTTTGTGAACAAATACATTTATAGTAAATTTTTGAATATACTACTTCTAGAGACTTTTATTGGCTTTTGAGTAACATTTATTATAGCTTCATTTGGTTTCTTTTGGAAAAGTTTTATTAATAATGTAGTAGTCAAATGCCATGCTTGTGTCTAGTGATAAAAAGAAATCAGTAAGGTTATACTGATGTGTGAAATATAAGGAGCAAGGACAGGCTGCCCCAAGATGGGTCACTTTGGCATGAACATTATTTTGAGTCTAAGCATTCCAAACCCAGCAGATTCAGAGAAAGCTCTTTATCTACCCCTCAACTGTCTGCTTGAACCAGGAAGAGAGCTATTGGCTAAGAAATGTCAACATAATAGGACAACCTTTGTTTTGCAAATGCCTCCTTTTACATTGTTGCTAATGGTCTTTCTCCCCTTTGTAGCCTCAGACCCCTACCGCTCTTCTTAGCTCATATAAGCATCATGTTGCCTGACTGTCTTTGGAATTTCTATGTCTATTTGGATTCCCTATGCATACACTATTAAATCTGATTTTCTCCTGTTAATCTGTCTCATGTCAATTTGATTCTTAGTCCAGCTGGAAGGATCTTAAAGAGTAGAGGAGTCTAACTGGAAGGATCTTAAAGAATAGAATAAATTCTTTCTCTCCAACAGAACTAAGAAATATTTCTGGTTCTTTCCCCACCTACTCAGATGTGCACCCTCCACTTTCACCCTCAAGTTCATCCCACATCAGCTTCTGAAGTGACTTCAACTGAGGAAGAAGCATAAGGCACAGACTCAAGCTCATCAAAGGCTGGCCTGTTGTGCTTTCCTCACTGGTTCCCATCTTCAACTAACCGGGCACTTTATGTTAAGGACTAGCCTGGAAGAATGTAGCCTAACTTGGCTGGGAGCCCACCTCAGACTTTAGCCTGCATTAATCTCTCTTTTACCTCACTTATCATCTGTTAATCTCCTTCTTAGATCCAGGTCCTTAGCACCATGCTAGCTACAGTCCACTCTGAACAAGTCCCAGATTCCTAATGCTTTTGTGAAATTGATTTCATTTGAATGAAAACTCTAGAAGCTGAGGGAAGGGTGGGTCTTGTGTGAAGTCATGTAGGCATGCACCCTCCCAAGATGCCATTTTCCTCCTTAGAAACTATGTCGGATGTCTCTCTCTTTACATACTACTCTCACAAACAAATCTACACTTAATGGTCAAGATAGACACATATTGGAATATTTCCTCTTTTTTTATTTTGGTCCTTCCAGTGACTTCTGTCTGTGCCATCTTACTTAGAAATTCCATGGTACACATTATATCAAGTTTATTTCTTACTTTTGTTTTCACAGTCAGGTGGTTTAGTTTTGCTCTTCTCTTTAGCATATTTCTTCCCTCTACTGGGTCTAAATTTGTTGCATTCTTTTCTTCACAGCATGAGCTCTGTAATTTCTACATTATGCTGCTTTTATCTTAAATACTCTACACTTTTTCCACTTTCAAGGTTTAGTATATGTATAAATTTTGTGTAATACCTTATTTAGGAGATTTTATGGAAGTGATCTCAGAAGGAGCCATATGACCCGATGAATATTGTCCACTATGACAATGTCATAAAATTATGGTGCATGAAGGAAATGAGAAATCATGTCACTATTACGTTGGGTTTAAATTCAACTAAAGTATTTTAGCAAGTAGCTTGGCTAGGTGATGGGACGTTAGAGTTTAGAACTTGAAAGAAATATAATAAATGTGGTATGCTGGGGAAGGGAACATCTACTTTTCCCCCATTCTCATGTTTCTCGAACATTTCTTCTCAAGCTTATTGTATCCTTGACAAGGGAGTCTTGCATCTCCATTATGGACATTTCTTCTTTTTTCTTTGTACCTTCCCACAGAAAAGGGAGGAGCAAATTTAGTGGGTTGATGATTGATATTCCTAAACCAGAGTCACCATGTGATGACCTACAGTAATGGCTGGGCCAGCCATGTTCTTTCTCTCCTGTGTGCAGCTGGACTGCAGTTTGGTTGCTGCATGGATTTGAAGTGTGGTCTCCTGCCGTGGGGATATCTGAAAATAAGCTTGAGAAGGAGGAGCCTATGATTCAGATTTGGAAGCAGGCAGTAAAAGGCCCTGTTTTGGCCTCAGCACTAAACCAAGTTGTCTGTTCCAGTTTTTTTTGAAAGAACTCTGCATTGGGAGTCACAGCGTGTTGGTACACACTAATAACAGCTTCTCAATTGGCTCTTGACCCTCATCAATGTTGTATGAGAGACAGGAGTATGGGTGGTAAGCCTTGGCCAAAAAGTCCCTATGCTAAACCCTTGTCTAAAGTTCTAAACCTTATGGATTTTCTCTGCCTCCTGTGCCCTTTACTTCTAATTAGATGCCATGGACATCTGCCACATGCCAGGGAAGTTTTGGGTGATTTTTTTTTTTTTATGATCTGCAGTCCTCAACACTTTGAAATAAGGCTTCATTGGCTCCATTTGCAGAGAAGTGAGTGATCCATGTCATAGAGAAAGGGGTCAAGTAGGGAGGTGATTATAGGCTCCCATGCCCAAAGCTTGCAGTCTTCCATTGAACCACCCTGCCCCTCTAGAAGGCCTGCGGTGACTGGTGAGTTTTCTCCTGGGTTTCCCTACATCACTTTACACTTGCTGCCTGTTCATCCCAGGCCCCTAATTTCTTCATTTCTACACCACTATGAAAGCCTCAAGCTTCACCCCTTGTTCTGTTCCTTTGTATTACCTTTAGCCAGATTGTGCCACTAAATTGCAATACTGATGATATCAATTCTCTACCCTTGAACCTTTTAATTACCACCTAAAACAAGTACAAATCTATCAGGGAAGACAATCTATCAGGAGAAACAAACAATAAAAATAATAAATAATATACTATATAGAATTATGTAAGTCTATGGCAAAGATTTAAAATATATTTTTGTATATGAACAAAAACAAGGAAGAGAGGGACTTAACAGTGCCAGAGAAGTGGGAGTGTGGCTGTAATTTAGAACAGGAACAAGCTTCATTGAGGAGTGGCATTTGAGTCAAGACTTGAACTGGGATGGGACACAGGCTTGTGTATGCCTGGGGGAAGCACAGAACAGGCAAAGGGGCAGCCCTTGCAAACACCATAAACTAGGAGTGTGCCTGGAATGTCAGAGGACTGGCTTGGATGCTGATGTGGCCAGAGCAAAGAAACAAGCTCAGTTAGCACAGGATGTTGCAGATCAAAGGAGTCGATTTGCTTTGTATTGTGAGTGATTTGCTTTTTGTTCTGAGTGCAGGGGTTTGAAGAAAGAGGTGGCAGGAATGATCTGACAGGTTTTTAAATGATTACTGTGACTTCTGCTTTTTCTATCTTCTGACTTCTCTGTTGACAACAGACTGAGGCCAGGAAGGGAGAGGCAGTGAGTAGTCAGGAGGCCCTTGGTATAAACCAAGCCCGAGACAGTGATGTCTCTGCTATACTTTGGGGCAGTATAGATTTTACATGGGTGCACATTCTAGGGCTATAGGAAGTCACCACTTGGGTATAGGATTTACAGAAAGGAAGAAGTCAATGATGTTATCAAGATTTTTGGCCCAAGCAACTAGAAAGATGGACCGTCAGTTGAGATGAAGGAGGCTGTGGGTGGGATAGGTTATGGAGGGATAATCAGAGCTACAGATTTGCACATAAGTTCCAGAAGTCTATTGGATAGCCAAGGGAGCATATGAAGTAGGTAGTGGGCTTGGAAGCAAGAGTGTGATTGAATAGTCTGGCCTGGCTGTGCAACTGGGTTGTCACTGGACTACAGAAAGTATTCACAGTCACAAGATTGGATGGTACTGAGTGTGGATAAAAAAGGGGAAGGCCTTGGGACCTAACCCTGTGTATCCCTCACAGGACGCTGGGTAAAAGAGAAGGAAACAGCAAAGGGATTTAAAAGGAACAGACTTTTAGCAGAAGAGAAACCATTGTGGAAACTATATTGAGGAGGAAGCAGTCACCAAGAGGCTCAAGTGTTGAAAAGTCAAATTTCAACACCAGCTCTAGTAGTGACAATAAAAATGTGCTGAACTTATCTTGCTTGCTGTAGTGACAATTCAAAATGTGCTCTTCTGTCTTTATTTCATACATTTCTCTGATGTTTCAGAGTTAACTTTGCCTTTTAACTTAAGGAGGAAAATAGAGGGCAGAGGTTAAGAGCCATCTCACTATCTCTCTTGGCTACCAAGAGGTTTTCATAAATTGGTCCCAGCCTGTTTCACTGGGTCACTTTCTTACCACCTGCTTGAAGTGACATATATATTTTTTTAATTTATAAATTATTTTCCCAAGGGGTACAGGTCTGTGAATCATCAGCCTTACACCATTCACAGCACTCACNGTCCATAACCCATCCACCCTATCCCTACCCTCCCACCCCCCAGTAACCCTCAGTTTGTTTTGTGAGATTAAGAGTCTCTTATGGTTTCTCTCCTTCCCGATCCCATCTTGTTTCATTATATTTCCCTCCCTATCCCCCACAACCCCCGACCCTGCCCCTCAAGTTCCTCATATCAGAGAGATCATATGATAATTGTCTTTCTCTGATTGACTTATTTCGCTCAGCATAATACCCTCCAGTTCCATCCATGTTGTTGCAAACGGCAAGATTTCGTTTCTTTTGATAGCTGCATAGTATTCCAGTGNTTCCATTGTATATATATACCACATCTTCTTTATCCATTCATCTGTTGATGGACATCTAGGTTCTTTCCATAGTTTGGCTATTGTGGACATTGCTGCTATAAACATTTGGGTGCCTGTGCCCCTGAGGATCACTACCTTTGTATCTTAAGGGTAAATATTCAGTAGTGCGATTGCTGGGTCATAGGGGAGCTCTATTTTCAAATTTTGAGGAACCTCCATACTGGTTTCCAGAGTGACTGCACCAGCTTACATTCCCACCAACAGTGTAGGAGGGTCCCCCTTATTCCACATCCTCGCCAATATCTGTTGTTTCCTGACTTGTTGATTTTAGCCATTCTGACTGGTGAGAGGTGGTATCTCATTGTGGTTTTGATATGTATTTCCCTGATGCCGAGTGATATTGAGCACTTTCTCATGTGTTTGTTGGCCATGTGGTTGTCTTTGGAAAAATGTCTGTTCATATCTTCTGCCCATTTCTTGACTGGGTTGTGTGTTTTATGGGTGTTCAATTTGAGATGATCTTTATATACTTTGGATAGGNACTAGCCCTTTATCTGATATGTCATTTGCAAATATCTTCTCCCATTCTGTCAGTTGTCTTTTGGTTTTGTTGACTGTTTCCTTTGCTATGCAGAAGGCTGTAATCTTGATGGAGTCCCAATAGTTCATTTTTGCCCTTGCTTCCCTCATCTTTGGTGATGTTCCAAGGAAGANGGAAGAAGTTGCTGCGGTTGAGGTCGAAGAGGTTGCTGCCTGTGTTCTCCTCGAGGATTTTGATGGATTCCTTTCTCACATTGAGGTCTTTTATCCATTTTGAGTCTATTTTTGTGTGTGGTGTAAGGAAATGATCCAGTTTCATTTTTCTGCATGTGGTGGTCTAGTTTTCCCAACACCATTTGTTGAGAAGACTGTCTTTTTCCCACTGGACATTCTTTCCTGCTTTGTCAAAGATTAGTTGAAAATAGAGTTGAGTGTCCACTTCTGGGTTCTCTATTCTGTTCCACTGTTCTGTATGTCTGTTTTTGTGCCAGTACCAAACTGTCTTANTACCATACTGTCTTGATGATGACGGCTTTGTAATAGAGCTTGAAATCTGGAATTGTGATGCCGCCAACTTTGCTTTTTTTTTTCAACATTCCTTTGGCTATTCGGGGTCTTTTCTGGTTCCATATAAATTTTAGGATTATTTGTTCCATTTCTTTGAAGTAAATTGCTGGTATTTTGATGGGGATTGCATTAAATGTGTAGATTGCTCTAGGTAGCATAGACATTTTCACAATATTTTTTCTTCCAATCCATGAGCATGGAATATTTTTCTACTTCTTTGTGTTTACCTCAATTTCTTTCTTGAGTACTTTATAGTTTTCTGAATACAGATTCTTTGCCTCTTTGGTTAGGTTTATTCCTAGGTATCTTATGGTTTTGGGTGCAATTGTAAATGGGATTGACTCTTTAATTTCTCTTTCTTCTGTTTTGTTGTTGGTATATAGAAATGCAACTGATTTCTGTGCATTGATTTTATATCCTGACACTTGACTGAATTCCTGTATGAGTGCTAGCAGTTTTGGAGTGGAGTCCTTTGGGTTTTCCACATAAAGTATCATATCATCTGCAAAGAGTGAGAGTTTGACCTCTTCCTTGCCGATTTGGATGCCTTTTATTTCTTTTTGTTGTCTGATTGCTGAGGCTAGGACTTCTAGTACTATGTTGAATAGCAGTGGTGATAGTGGACAGCCCTGCCGTGTTCTTGACTTTAGGGGAAAAGCTCTCAGTTTTTCTCCATTGAGAGTGATATTCACTGTGTTTTTTTTGTAGATGGCTTTGATGATATTGAGGTATGTACCCTCTATGCCTACACTATGAAGAGTTTTGATTAAGAAAGGGTGCTGTACTTTGTCAAATGCTTTTTCAGCATCTATTGAGAGGATCATATGGTTCTTGTTCTTTCTTTTATTAATGTCTTGTATCACATTGATTGATTTGCGAATGTTAAACCAACCTTGCATCCCAGGAATAAATCCCACTTGGTCGTGGTGAATAATCCTTGTAATGTGCTGTTGGATCCTATTGGCTAGTATTTTGTTGAGGATTTTTGCTACCGTGTTCATCAAAGATATTGATATGTAATTCTCCTTTTTGATGGGGTCTTTGCCTGGTTTTGGGATCAAGGTAATGCTACCTCATAAGATGAGTTTGGAAGTTTTCCTTCCATTTCTATTTTTTGGAACAGTTTCAGGAGAATAGGTATTAATTCTTCTTTAAATGTTTGGTAGAATTCCCCTGGGAAGCCGTCTGGCCCTGGGCTCTTGTTCGTTGGGAGATTTTTGATGACTGCTTCAATCTCCTTACTGGTGATGGGTCTATTCAGGTCTTCAGTTTCTTCCTGGTTCAGTTTTGGTAGTTTATATTTCTCTAAGAATGCAGCCATTTCTTCCAGATTGTCAAATTTGCTTGTGTAGAGTTGCTGATACTATGTTCTTATAATTGTTTGTATTTCTTTTNGTATTTCTTTGGTGTTGGTTGTGATCTCTCCTCTTTCATTCATGATTTTATTAATTTGAGTCCTTTCTCTTTTCTTTTGGATAAGTCTGGCCAGGGGTTTATCAATCTTATTAATTCTTTCAAAGAACCAGCTCCTGGTTTCGCTGATTTGTTCTACTGTTCTTTTGGTTTCTATTTCATTGAGTTCTGCTCTGATCTTTGTGATTTCTCTTCTCCTGCTGAGTTTAGGCTTTCTTTGCTGTCCTTTTTCCAGCTCCTTTAGGTGTAGGGTTAGGTTGTATGTTTGAGACCTTTCTTATTTCTTAAGAAAGGCTCGTATTGCTATATACTTTCCTCTCAGGACTGCTTTTGCTCTGTCCCAAATATTTTGAACAGTTGTGTTTCCATTTTCATTTTTTTCCAGGATTTTTTAAAATTCTTCTTTAATTTCCTGGTTGACCCATTCATTCTTTAGTAGGATGTTCTTTAACCTCCATGTATTTAAGTTCTTTCCAATNATGTATTTGAGTTCTTTCCAACTTTCCTCTTGTGGTTGAGTTCTAGTTTCAGAGCATTATGGTCTGAAAATATGCAGGGAATGATCCCAATCTTTTGGTACCTGTTGAGACCTGATTTGTGACCCAGAATATGGTCTATTCTGGAGAATGTTCCATGTGCACTGGAGAAGAATGTGTATTCTGTTGTTTTGGGATGGAATGTTCTGAATATATCTGTGATGTCCAACTGGTCCAGGGTGTCATTTAAAGCCTCTATTTCCTTGTTGATCTTTTGCTTGGATGATCTGTCCATTTCAGTAAGGGGGATGTTAACGTCCTCTACTAATATTGTATTATTGTCAATGTGTTTCTTTGATTTTGTTGTTAATTGGTTTATATAATTGGCTGCTCCCATGTTAGGGGCATAAATATTTATGATTGTTAGATCTTCTTGTTGGACAGATTCTTTTAATATGATATAGTGTCTTTCCTCATCTCTTATGATATTCTTTGGCTTAAAATCTAATTTATCTGATATAAGGATTGCCAATCCAGCTTTCTATTGCTGTCCATTGGCATAGTAAATTGTTTTCCACCCCCCACTTTAAATTTGGCGGTGTCTTTGTGTATAAAATGAGTTTCTTGTAGACAGCATATCGATGGGTCTTTTTTTTTTTTTTTTATTAATCCATTCTGGTATCCTGTGTCTTTTATTTATTTATTTATTTTTAAAGATTTTATTTATTTATTTGACACAGAGAGAGAGAGATTACAAGTAGGCAGAGAGGCAGGCAGAGAGAGAGGAGAGAGGAGGAAGCAGGCTTCCTGCTGAGCAGAGACCCCAATGCGGGCCTCGATCCCAGGACCCTGAGATCATGACCTGAGCTGAAGGGAGAGGCTTTAACCCACTGAGCCACCCAGGCGCCCTCTTGTGTCTTTTAGTTGGGACACTTAGTCCATTTACCTTCAGAGTAACTATTGAGAGATATGAATTTAGATCCATTGTATAGCCTATAATGTGACTGTTGCTGTATATTGTGTCTCTTCCTTTTTGGTCTATGTTTCTTTTAGGCTCTTTTTGCTTAGAGGACCCCTTTCAATATTTCCCATAGGGCTGGCTTGGTGTTTGCAAATTCATTTAGTTTTTGTTTGTTTTGGAAGCTTTTTATCTCTCTTTCTATGGTCAATTTCAGCCTAGCTGGATATAGTATTCTTGGCTGCATGGTTTTCTCTTTTTGTACTCTGAATATATCATGCCAGTTCTTTCTGGCCTGCCACGTCTCTGTGGATAGGTTTGCTGTCAGTCTAATATTTCTACCATTGTATGTTATTGAGCTCTTGTTCTGAGCTGCTTTCAGGATTTTCTCTTTGTCAATAAGACTTGTAAGTTTTACTATTAGATGTCGGGGTGTGGACCTATTTTTATTGATTTTGAGGGACGTTCTCTGTGTCTCCTGGATTTTGATGCTTGTTCCCTTTGCCAAATTAGGGAAATTCTGTTCTATAATTTGCTGCAATATACCTTCTGCCCCCCCTCTCTTCCTCTTGTGGGATCCCAATTATTCTAATATTGTTTCATCTTATGGTATCACTTATCTTTTGAATTCTCCCCTCATGGTCCAGTAGTTTTTTTTGCTCTTTTCCTCCACAGCTTTATTCTCTGACATTTTGTCTTCTAAATCACTAATTCTGTCTTCCACCTCATTTATCCTAGCAGTAAGAGACTCCATTTTTTATTGGACCTCATTAATAGCTTTTTTTGATTTCAGCTTGGTTAGATTTTAGCTCTTTTATTTCTCTAGAAAGGGTTTTTATTTCTCTAGAGAGGGCTTCTCTATTATCTTCCATGCTTTTTTCAAGCCCAGCCAGCACCTCAATATTCGTCAGTCTGAACTCTAGTTCTGTCATATTACTATTGTCATATTATCTATTTCTGTTTCTATATCTATCTCTGTCTCTGAATCTATCTTTATATCTTTCTCTATCTCTATCTTTATCTCTATCTCTATATCTATTAGACTGGTGAATTGAACAGACCCTATATGTATACAAAAAATAAGGTTAAATACAATGAAGGGATAAAATATGACTATAACAACAAAAATTTAAAAAAATGATTAAAAAGTGTTGATAAGATATAATAGTTAAAAAACGTTATAATAGGAAAAAGGAAAAAAATTTAAAAGAAAAGAGTAAGGAAAAAAAAAATTCAAAGAATTTAACTTTGAATGACTAAAGAATCATGGGGAAATAGCCATTAATTCTCTCTGTTGCTTTCCCCTAGCTCCGGACTTCCATAATTCTCAACGATCTTGAACTTGGCTTTGGCTGGATGTTCTTGCTGATCTTCTGGGGGTGGTGCCTTTTGTTGTGATTCTCAAGTGTCTTTGTCTGTGGTGGAAATGCACCACCATTGCCAGGGGTCAGGCTACCTAATCAGCTCTGGTTTGCCCTCGGGAGCTTTTTTTCTCTGAACGCTTTCCGTACAGCTTTGGAGGATGGGAATGAAAATGGTGGCCTTCCAATCTCCCACCCAGAGGAGCCGAGAGATCAGGGCATCACTCCTCAGTGAGCCCTCAGAGAAAAGCAGTCCTTTCCTCCCGTCTCCCTGGTCTCTGGTCGCACTCAGAGCTCACCTAGTCTGTGACCGATCTTTTCTGTCTCTGGCTCAAGGCCCCGTTTAGAATCTCCAAACCTCGCAGATTCCTGGAGCCACTCCCATGCCACTCCTCCTGGAGGAGGAAGGAGGGGGTCTCACCAAGTCTGCTGCCCGTGGGGTCCCCACTCAAAGAACAGTGGCCTGACTGTGCTTTGGATCACAGCCCAAGGTAACCCTGAGCTGAGCAACCCCCTCTCAGTTTGGTTCTGTCTCTCCTATCGGCTTCTCCTCTCTGATACCTGGGAGCCCTGTTGTGCTCAGACACGCCTAGTCTTTTTGTGTCCCTGTGGGTCCTGAGATTACACTGTCCCCGCGAGGGCTTCACCCACTGCTTGGCCTCTGGGGCAACGACTCTCAGTGGATCCGACTTCTAAAAGTTCTGATTCTGTGCTCCACTGCTCTCTCACTTGCTGGGAACTGGCCCTTCCCCCCAGGGTCTATCTTCCCGTCACTTCTGATTCACTTCTCTGCATGTCCTACCTTCCAGGAAGTGGTCGATTTTCTGTTCCTATAATTGCTGCTCTTCTTCTCTTCGATCTCCTGTAGAATTTGTAGGTGTTCAGAATAGTTTGATAGCTATCTGGGTGAATTTCTGGGATCTGATGATAATTGTTCTCCTACTCCTCCGCCATCTTGCTCCTCTCCTTGAAGTGACATCTGCTAATTGTGCATTGTTACCATACAATCCCTTCCCACCTCTACAGTGTCTTCATTAACTTTCTTCATTTAGTTCTTTCCTCTACTCTGGCACCCTTTTAATTGCTTCCTATCATTTTGTTTTTCCTGTGCTCCAGAGTAGCTCTTCCATTCTTCAGTCCTTCAGTCTGTACTCCATATAGCATCCAAATTCACCACCACTCTTCCTTGCTTAAAAATCAAACCAGGCCAGGTAATGTTGTGGGGGCTGTCTTGTTTTGTAGGATATGGAGCAATAATCCTGGCCTCTTCCCACTGGATGCCTATAGCAACACTAACCTCAGTTGCGAGAAACAAAAATATCTTTACAGATTGCCAAATATCTCCCAGTGTGGGCAAAAGTACCCTAAGTTGGAAACCACTGATCTAGCTTCTCTCTCTCTCTCTAGATAAATTCCAATCTTTTGTTCACATCGTTACCAGAATAATGTTTCTAAAATAAAAGATTTCATTAAGGAATTCCATTTCTTTAAATATTTTAATACATCCTGATAACTTTCAGGATCAAATTCAAACTTCCTTGCTGAGATTCTCGACTTCTGCAGGCACAGATGCCTCTGTCCAACTACTTTTGCTCTGTAAAAGAGCATGTGCTTTTATGCTTCTGTGCTTCACATATACTTGTCTTTCCACTTCCTAAACTGCCTTTCTTCTTTTGTATCTACGTAAGTACAGTTTGTCCATAAAAATTAGTTAAAGAATCCTATTTTCTGCACATTACTTTAAATCTGGTTTAGAACCTTCATACTCTCATGGCATTCATTGCATACATTATCACAATACACACCCTATTAGACTGCAGTTATTGATTTTTTATTTTTTACCTCTAACCAGATTCAAATCTCTGAGGTCAAAGATCTTTTCTTACACTACAAAGGAACTCAATAAAGCCTATTAATGTTTTAATATGCTAAAGGATCACAGAGGAGTAAAGTTACTTTTGACATGAACGATCATTAAGTCCTTAGTAGAGAAAGTAACATTTGAATTGCCTGTAAATGGATCAGAAAATATTTTAAACACAGACATTAATTTTAAGAAAGGGAGATTCACAGATAGGGAAATTGAAATTTGGTTAGAGGGTGATTAGACTCGTGTGAGAGAAGAGGGGAGTCACGAGTTGACACTAGATCTTGGGAAACCTTGAATTCTAGCAGAAGACAGTGGGGAGATATTAGGAATGCTAATAAGAGACTTGTTTAATCAGCACTTTTTTTTCCTATAAGAGCTATCAGATAATTCAATATAGTAGATTGGAAAGAAAGGGCTTGTTTAGAAGGGCCGTTTTATAGCTATTAGTTCAGGTGAAAAGAGATAAAGACTGGAGTTGGACTATACCTAAACTATTTTAGAAACATGACTTTTTCCTGTAAGTATTCTAATTTAGGATTGAAATAACTTTTTGAGGAGTCAAGCTTGTACAATATAAATTTTAACTGGTTTTAACTGTTTAAGAATAAATGTCATCCTTTATGTAATAGATTTTGGTAGAATATACTATTGACTTGAGCACAGCATGCAAATAAGATACTAGAAAGCTTTTCTCTTGAACCTGATGGATTATGGTAATTCAGTCAATTTTTTCTTTAAAATCAGTTAAAATAATTTACTATGCTCTGAAATAAAGATTTCCATTCAAATGCTTAATTGGCTCCTAAACTGTATGAATAATTTATTGTTCTAACAGACGATTTGTACTTGCTATGGTGCAATGAAGCTAGAAAATGCATATTTTGATTCCATCTGATTCCTGTGGAAAGTTAGAGTCACAATGGTGCAGCCAGCAGGCAAAAATTCTTTGGTGACTATGGAGGCAAGGCACAGTAGATCTCCAAGTCAGCTGTCACCTCAGTGTGCTTTCTCTGAGGTCTGTTTTATGTATAGGATTGTTGAGAGCTTATTTTAAGCCTCTCCTCAGGTGCATGCTCCCAATTCATATTTCCTTAGCTTACATTTTACATAGACACATGCAAAATTATATACACAGACACACACAGACTCAAACACACATGCAACTTCTCTCTACTGGCAGTGCTCCTTTTTTTTTTCTGAACTCAAAGCTTTTGAGGAAATAAAAAGTAGCTACTTTTTACAAAAGGTTTGGGTGCATTGAACTTATATTCTTTTTTGATTGTGCAGTTAGATACAGATAAATATAGTGTTTTTCTTTCCATCTCTGCTCTTACATTAGAGTGGGGTTGCCAAGGTGATGGTACAGCACAGTGGATTTGTTTTTATGTGGCTCAGGGAGTTCACGCTAAAAGCTAAATCAACATCAGTAACTTCCTTCCCTGAGAACCATTCTTTCTCTATTACTTTTGTTGTCATTCTCTGGCCACATGTTCTTGCTCTGCATGTTCTATAAAACTTGGGAAGATTTTTGTCCTCATTTGGGTGGGCTAATATCTGGGGCTGGCTGTGTAAGTCAATATTTACTCAGGTAAGAGCTGTCAAATATGTTATCCATGCTCCCAGAAAAACTGTGATTGTAAAACATCTCCTTGGAATGAGTTTGATTCAGAAAGCGCCAGGAATTTGCTAGATGTCCTTCAGGTTTGTTAGCACCTAATAAGATTTTGGGAAATGCAGGTAAACATACATTATTACAGAGCTCACAAAAGTCAGGGTTAATGTCAAAATTTGTTGTGATTCCTCCTCAAGAAAAGGCAGTGCCCTTTAGGATGTTGAGCCAATATTAACAAAGTTTTCATTATGGTTCGTAAGCCCATCTTTTGTTTTATATACCATGGACTGTGCTAAGAGCACAATGTTTTAGCTTTTCCTTTGCAAAGACAATGGCTATGTAAAGATACTGGCTGGTCATTTGTTCTTTCAGTGATCAACCATATATTGAGTATCCATTAAGCCTGTGCTAGGAAACTGGGGATGTTGGAAATGAGCTTAAACCCAGTAGGGTCTCTGTCTTCATGGAACTTAGAGTCTAGATAGGGAAGATAAACATGGATTAAACAACTACTTAAACTAATATAACATTTCAACTCTGTAGTTCAATGAAAGTCTGTGATAAGGGATTTGACAAGGTGCTCAGGAAAGGCTTCCTGAAGGAAATAACACAGTTGAGATCTAAACACCAAGTAGGAATTCAAGCAAAATGAGGAGGGGAAGGTTATCAGGTTGAGATGACAACTGCATGAAGACCCGTATGAGCGAAAATATGGCAAATATAAGAGCCTGGGAGAAGGCAAGAGTGCTGGGGTTGAGGTGGTGAAGGAGAGCAAAATAAAAGGGGAGGCTAGAAAAAGATTTTCAGATAAGATCATGAAGGGACTTATCTTTGTTAGAGAACTTTATCTTTGTTCTTATGCAAATTGAAAACATTTAAGGGTTTCAACAAGTATTTCTAGAGGAAGGAGAGTAGAAAGATGTGAGTAGATCAGTTGAATACTTCCTATATTGCAGTACCTGAGGGCATGCCTTGGTCCAGTGCAGAAGCAGTGGAAAAAGGAAGATGGAATAAATTCAAGAGATATTTAGAAGGTAAAGTCAAAAGAATTTGGAGTTGAATAGGATATAGGGAGTGAGAGAGGAAGAGTCAATGCTAGTTTTCTGACTTCACATATTGATATGTGGTGGTTCCATTGAGACAGGCAACAGCACAGGAAAGCAGGTATGGTAGAGGGAGATTATAAGCTGGGCCTCAGGCATACTGGTTTTGAGATACCTTTGTGACATCCAGAGGATATATAAGAAGCCAGATGTATGAATCTAGATCTTAGAGGTACATCTGAAGATATAATTTGTAAGTCTTCTAGGTAGACATGATTGGAGCCATGGGTGTAGATGAAATTATCTAGGGAGGCTGTGTTTGACTAAACATGAAATGACAGTGGTGATAATTTTCTTCCTTCAACATATGAAGAGATAGCTACTGATTTATTTGAGTCTACGTGTCTTGAATGATTCAAAACAGAATTCCAATCTTTTAAAGTGTTCATTTACATTTACCTACCTAGCAATAGGTATCTGAAAATGTCAGAAATTTCAAGAGCGTGGTAAAAGTAAGGTTACAGGAGAGGATAGACTTGCTATGTTACCAAGTTGAGATGGGAGTAAAAACTCAGATCTAATTCCCTCTTTATTTGACTGGGCTAAAGCCATGGCATGAATCAAATCAACCCAACAAAACATACTGCTTTGAACTAGGTTAAAGTAAAAAAAAAAATCATTTTGTTAGGAAATTTGTCAAATCATATAGACAAAAAGCTACAATCAAACAGAGCTCTCTGGGTTGTCTTATTTCCCTGGTAGGAACAAAACCTACTTTTGTGCATTTTTCACATTCATTGGTAGTGAATTCAAATGCTAGTTGCTTATCCTACCATGTAGTATATATTAGATTGAAGTTCAGCAGAAAGTATTTGAGGAGGAAGGTTCACCCTGGATGAGTCTAGAATTTGGGAGATTTATTCTTGGGAGCATTCTTCAAATGCATAATAAACAGGGCTGTGATTAGTAAGTTCTCAGTATGTGCATGTTGGAAAAGATTATGCATATCCTATGAATTGCTAAGCATAAATTGCAAAGTATAGAATATTTAAATGTAAAAATAAATATTTTAAAAATTCTTTAGTTACTGTGGAGTACAAATCACAAAAATCCATTGACAAAAAATATGATTGTAGATTAGTCCTTAACATCATAGCAGTTCTGATATTGAACAAAGTGTTGTATGTCATTTTAACACTTAGATTATCTTCTGGCCCTGATTTTAGTTAACTCAGTGATTAGAAGCCCTCCCAACAGAAAGTTCGGCTCATACCTTCTTTGTAGTTACCTGGATACCATTGCAAGCTCTACAGGATGCTTGTTTGACTAATGAGAAGTGTTTCTGCTAAACTCCAGTTTTAATGCGGTGAAAATTCTAATAATGAAATTGTTCACAAGAAGTTTAAAAAGTCAGAAGGAAGGAAAACAGGGGCTTAGTTCATTAATAAACTAGAGTACTCACTTTTAAAATCTGAAATTTGATATTCAAGTGGCTAGATGACAGACCTTGACTTGTGACCTCTTCCTGAGGCTTGCTAGGTCCTTCCAGGAACTGAAATGTGATACTTTCCTTCAGTTAAGGACTCTAAACTGTCCAGTAGAGGAAAGCACTAATGTAGTGGGATTGGCTGCCAGGCATTCTGAGAAGTAGCCTCCAGTGGTGTCTGTGAGCCAGGGTTTCACTCAATGCGTAGCTTGGATTTATTACTGATTAGCTTTTGAGTTCTCCATGTAGAGCAGACATTTCCCTACCTGAGAAAGGCTTTACTCCTGACATTGTTGGCTCAGATCTCATTAGGTTATCCATGTGTGCTCTGCCTGTCTGCTGATCTGTGTGCAACTGCTCTCTTTGCCACCACACTGAGGGCTTAGGTGACAGGAAAAAACAAACATCTGCCTAAACTGAGTCTTGATCCCAGCAATTCCAAGCTGTGCAAAACTGAGCAAGTACCATAACTTTTCTATACCACATTTTCCCCATTTAAATAATGGGGCTATTTGTAGACCTCATCTCACAGCATAGTTGTGAGGATTAAAAATGTTGTGAGGATTAAAAATGACTAAATGCATATAAAGTATGTGGAACAATAGTGTTTGGTGTTGTTGCTGTTATTATTATTTAGTTCATGCTAAATTTGAAGCCTTAATCAGCATTTATTCATAGTCATCATGAAGTCTCCATTTGTATTCTACATTAGTAAGCATGGAATCCCAACGATGCAATGCATTTCACTTGGAAAGAAAACCCTGTAGTCGGTCTCTTTCCAAATCTTTCTTCACTGTGGTCACTAAAGCTCCTCTCTCTATCTCTTCCTTCCTCCTACACTTGGTCTTACCCTGAACACCCCATTCCTGGCCCTTCTTTCTTGAACTCTTTCAGGATCTACCTCCTCCACTGTGTGCTAGACCAATTATTGAAGTAATGATTTTCAGAGGGCAGTATGTGGTATGTGTGAGTGTGTATGTGTAATATAAAGAATAAAGACAAAGTTGTTTTGTGCAAATATTAAGGCAATTATGTCTTACACAGTGTCCTTGTCGTAGCTTTTATAATTAGTGGAACCCTTAGAAAGGATGTTGTGACCATCAGCCAGGTTGCCAAATTTCAAAGAGTGGGAAGGTGCAGCACTGCCTCCAGGATCCAACCTAACACAGTATGAAATTATCTTTCTTTTCCAACTACATCCTTTTCATTCTATTGTAATTATTATGCTTTTGCATTGGTCTCTAATGTGCTCATCCTGTAATAATGATTTTGTAAGAAAGGATCCTATGAATGAAGTAGAGGTGTTTCCTTTCCTTAAAATGTTTTTATTTTTTCTTTCAAGTGTAATTCTAATTGTGGTTAACTAAATATATTTGATGTAAACATATAAAATATAAACCTTCTCTTCTTGTGTTCTCACTTCAAGTCAAATAACTTTCTGTTGATTAAGTCAAATGCATTTATTGTGTTCTTCTGTTTGGACATAATTCAGTATGAGACTTGGTCTGTTCTTCCTCATGGTGAATTTTGTGTTTGAGGTGCTTTCTGAAGACAATTCAATATAGACTGATGGATGTGTCTGTTGGTTTCATTTCAATGCTTTTGAAAAAGCTATGTTTAGAAGTCAGGTGCAAGATGGATATTTAAATTTTTTAGAGAAAGAAGTATGTAGCCTTAGCAGTGGATATAAGATTTGCTCTGCTCAGCCCTCTGCTTTCAAGGAAAGTTTCTCCATTTCATCACAGAATTTCTGAGAGAAAGGGAAACCTTTCTGTCCTCAGTTGTGCTGTTTGTCACTTCAAGAGAAGCCTTTCTGAAATGGCAGCTTTGGAAATCTCAACTGGATTGATTGCATAGGGGGTTACCAATGAATGAAAAAGTCTAGTTCTAAATGGATTAAAATGAGAAATATTACTTTGTATATATCCTGAGGCATAATTAATTCACTTCAAATATTCATCATATTACATAAAATATGTCATTTTTTTGTCTTCTCTAGACAGGAGCATTCCCTCTATCCTGAAATGTAATAAGCATGTGGTCACTTGTAATGTGTTTTATTTTGATTCCAGTCTTTCTTATTATTCTAGCTTCATTTTAAAAATTTTAATAAGTAGGGGCTCCTGGGTGGCTCAGTCAGTTAAGTGTTTCCCTTTGGTTCAAGTCATGATCCCAGAGTCCTGGGATTGAGCCCTGAGTTAGGATCCCTGCTCAGTGGGGAGCCTGCTTTTCCCTTTCCCCCTCCCCCTGCTTGTGCCCTATTTCTCTCTTTGTTTCTTTCAGATTTTCTCTCTCTCCCAAATAAATAAGTACAATCTTTAGAAAAAAATTTAATGAGTAGAAAAGTAACTTCACTAACCATGTAGCATCTTTCTACCCAAGAGCACTACCTAAGAGAAGAGGTGACATTGAGTTACTGCTTCTGGATGTGCTTCCTGTTGTTTCCTTGTTGGAACATCAGCTTTTAGATCCAGGATTGTAAAGAACAAAGGGGACTTGAAATACTTCAGACTGAATTTCAGCTGAAGCTATTGTTAATTCCTCATTTTATTTTACTTACCAGCACAAGAAATAACCACCTTGTTTTGTGCCTTCCAGGTATATTCATTTCAATCAAATAGAAATGCTACAACCAGAGACCTTTGGAGACCTTCAGAAATTAGAGCGACTGTAAGTGTTGACTCTTTAGACTCCTTTGCTTCTGCTTTACTTCATCTGTTTATACAATGTATTGACTGCCCTGGAGATCAGGACATTTTGTTGTAAGCCTAAGAAGCAAAGTCTGCACCTTTGTACTATAAGATAGTTACTGTAAGCCATTCTATAGTTTGAAATCAATGGAGGAAAGATGAATAATCCAATTAAAAACAGAGCAAAAGCAACAGACACTTCACTAAGGAGGTAAAACTACTCTGCAAACTTATGGCAGAATCTACCACAATTCACCATACATATTCCCTAGGACCTATCCATCAGTTCCACTTCTAGTTATAGACACAACAGACATGCTCATGAATGCATGTGCACCAGAAATGTGTTCTGGAGTGTTAATGGCAGCATCACTTCTAGCAACTCCACCCTAGAGGTACTCAAGCATCCAACAACAAAAGAAGACAAATAAGTTGCTGCATATTCATAAAACAGAAGACTATACAGCACATACGAATCTCAGAAACATTTGAATAAGAAAATCCAAATATTGAAAATTGCATAGTTTGATTTTGATTTTTGAATTCAGAAACAGCAGGAACATGTATAACAGCTAGAAGTTAAACAGTGGTTACCTTTGGAGAGAGGAAGTGTTGGGAAACAGCAGGAGGAAGCTTCTGCAGTCCTGGCAATTTTGTCTTTTTCTGTTTTCCCAAAGGCATTCGCTTTCAGGAAAGTCATCATTCTTATAGCATGGTGTATGTACTTTTCCAGATGAATGTTATATTTAATACAGCTTTATTAAAAACAATGACAAGCCAAAAGGACACTTGGTTAGCCTCCTTTTGTGTTGTTTTTTATTGGATGAAAATATTCTACCCCTTCATTTTCTCTAATACCTTATATTAACAAATTAATTTTGATTTTAGTACAAGATACAAATTTCTTTATGAACAGAAAGAACGTGCAGAATGATGTAGCTAAACTTAATCAGGAATCAGTTTGAAGTAAAATATATCTGAAAGGAAATTGTAATTAGGAGTCTGTAGGTTTTGAAAAGGATACAGTTTCATACTGATACACAAAATAGACCAGTAAAATTAAAAGATAAAAAAGAACTAATCAACCATTTTCCCATGCCATCCAAATTTATTTACATGTAGAAGTATGGGAATTATAATGCATAAAATTGCATTGTTTAGATTTGTGTTCTTGCTTTGCTGAAGGCATGTCATGGAGGAGGGAACGATACCCATTTCCTGTTCCATCAGGCTTGAGCAGTGAGTTCCACCTTGGCAAATTCAAGGTTTAGCATCACGATGACTAATAACCTAAAAAAAAACCTAAGCCACTGACTTTAATGTTTGGGAAAGTTTTGCTGATATAAATAAGCACTGCTTTCCTCCATTGAAAACTGGCAAGGGGAGATTCCTGTTCCCCAAAGGCGATCCTGAAGCCCTCACCGGTCTGATGGCAGTGATGGCATCTCCTGCCTTTCAGAGGGAACTCTTATCTTTGGGTCCATGAACGGTCTTGAAGGAGTAGGGAGCCGACCAAGAAAAAATCTTTAACTTTTGTTTCCTCACTATTATGTAAATAAAAACTATAGCTACATAGTTTTTGAAAGATCTCTGTATATATTAATCACAATGTGTTTTTGTTATATTTCTCTTTTTTTAGTTATTTGAATTCCCCTATTTCTTCTGGAGTTGTTTTTTTCTTTGTTTTGTCTTTTTCTTTGCCACGGTCCTGATTAAGCTCCGTGACTTGTGATCCTTGGTATTTATACTTGAAGATATAAGGTTGGGGATCTAAGTTTCTCCTGTTCCCCCGTAGGTAGTAGGTCTGTTTTCTTCCAAAATTTCCCATTAGAGGGAATTTTAGTTTGGGCAGTTGGGTGGGAAAATGGCAGATTTCTCCATCTAAAATACTAGGATGTGAAAGGAAAGACTTCCTCTTCAGTTGCTGCTCCACACAAAATCAGTTACTTTTCTTTGTCAATTTTTAAAATTCCTTTAGAGAAAAACCTATAAAAATAATAAGAAATATATATATATTTAATGAAAATAATATATACAGTTTAATAATAAATAATATATTTAATAATAAGAAATACATATGTAAATTTTCTTCCTCTTAGCATTTGGCCACAGCTGTAAATTAATTACATTTCTCCATCCACATGTTCAGTGAACCCCATTTCCAATCCTGTCCCTCTACTCTGTTTGGTGTTTTGGGTCCCAAACAATCAGATTGTTCTTGCTTCATATATTCTCTGGGCTTCTGCTTTTTCTGTTTCATTTTCCAAACTTCTTCCATGCATTTCATATGTTTCCAGAGTTCACTGAAATCTTTTATCTGTTGATGACCTCATGCATTCTGTCCTCTTGATTGTTAGGGGTTTATTTATTGTATTGACCATCTGGGCTATTATTTCAGTTGACTTCTGAAAGACAATGAAGCAAATTTGCATGCCTCATTTACTTTTTTGAGTTAGAGTTCTTCTCCCTATAACTTTGAAATGTGTTTTTGAAATAATATTTTAAGTATTAAAATTAAATTATTTTGTTAAGGTATTTCTTAATCTATACAAATTCAGCATCACTTTGTAACCACATGTGCATTCAGCAGTGGCAGCAATGATATTTAGAATAGTTCTTTAATTATAGGCTTTCATAAAAGCCCCCATGTGTTGTAGTCATAAATATCAACCCCTACCACTTGTGTGGAATGCTCTTTGCACTGGGGGCATGATGTCAATACAGGCAAGTGAAGACCTGCATCTTCATCTTTCCTGTAAAGAGAAGAGTTAATTTGAAAATCCTGGCCCGTTACCAAACTTAAATTTTTCTCCAGTAGATAAGCCTTACTTTTAAACAATCATAAACTAATTGTTATTATGTCACTAAGCAAAAGAATCTATATGCTTTGGTGAACCCAAATGAGTTGAAATGTTCAAGTTGGTAATTTAAAGCTTGATGCACAGGCAGAAAATTGCAGTAATGCTTGTCAAAGTATACGAAATTTTGACTTTTTAATAATTTGTGGTTGGTATCGAAGAACCTGATAACTATGCCATGTCTCCCCAGTGCCACTTGCCAATTACAAAGTGGTGAGACTGTGGACATTCATCATAAGGCTGGATCCCTGTATTTATCTTTTATATGCATACTGACCTCAGCAAGCTATAGTTTGTATATTGCATGTTTTTCTTTTAGAAGCTTTAATGAATCTCTCTTTAAGAAATGGGAAAAATATATCAAGAGGAAGAAAACCTTGGTATTCTGTAGCCATAAAGAACATGCATGGTGACTAGAATACATTTAGTTTTATTGGTTTGGAGAGAATACCAACTTGAAACAACATCACACGGGATGCTTTATGGAGCAGCAGGGACTGGCGTCAAGTCAACCAGCCTGGAGATGTCTTCTTTATCAGGCATGCACTTCACTACAGCCAAGGCTCTTTCAACAAGCTTTCTCAAAGCATAGGATCTGAATATGACATTTTCTCTACATCTTAGAAGTCTCTTGGATTTCCAGTGGTGATGTCTTGAAATGCTAATCTAAATTTCAGGCAGAAGATACACTTTTCTCTCTTCAGAGCATTAATGTTGGAAAAAACCCATCCATGGCTTGGTTTGTTTGATAACGTGTATATATATTTTTTAAAGATTTTATTTATTTGACAGAGAGAGATACGGTGAGAGAGGGAACACACGCAGGGGGAGTCGGAGAGGGAGAAGTAGGCTTCCCGCCAAGCAGGGAGCCCAAAGCAGGGCTCGATCCCAGGACCCTAGGAGCATGACCTGAGCTGAAGGCAGACACTTAATGACTGAGCCACCCAGGCACCCTGATAACGTGTATATTTCTGTCACAAGAAAGAGATCAGTCTTTGTATTAATTTCAGTACAATAGATACTGACAATTTTCTTTTTAACCAAATTTGGCAAAAAAAAAAAAAATTAGCAGCAAATAATTATTATACGAACTTTCCAGTACAGGAAGAGGTGCTTTTTAGGTCTTATTGGAGCAAAGCAATCAAAGTGATACTTCTACAAGCACAACTCAACAATTATTCAGCAGAAGCATTTTGAGGATTAACTTCATAGAAGTTGGAAGGATGAAAGAGGAAGAAGAAAGCAAAGGCACCCATTTTGGATCCCTGCTGAACAGTACTGAAATACGACTACGATTTTAATGCTGTCACCGACATAGTAATCTAGGAGATAAATAATAATAATAATAATAATAATAATAATAATAATAATTATTATTATTATAAGAAGCTCATTTTATAGACAAAAGAACTGAGGTTTAAAGAGATTAATCTACTTGAAAACAAAGTTATAGAAATAACAAGAAGCAATTGTATTTGACTTGGGAACCCCAATAATATGAATGACATAAACTAATGTTTAAATAACATTAATTTGAACATTTTGTCACTGTATCAAATGGAGGAAAATTTTTGACAATAATTTTTCAATATTTATATACCTTGCTTCAAATCTGTGATGATGAAAATATTATGTTTTTTTTCTTGACTTGTTTTGCCTGTTAAACAATTCTGGTCTACTTGGCTTGGAAAATAGATAACATCTTTCAGTCTCTGATTATTGATGCAATTGGTTAAGCACCTGCCTTTGGCTCAGGTCATGATTTCAGGGTCCTGGGATCAAGTCCTGTGTCAGGCTCCCTGCTCAGCAAGGAGCCTGCTTCTCCCTCTCCCTCTGCCTGCTACTCTCCCTGCTTGTACTCTCTCTCACTGTCAAATAAATAAATAAAAAATTTAAAGGAAATATGTTAAGAGAATGATCAGCATCATTTTTACTGTTGTTATCACACTGGACTCTACTAACTGTAAAATAGTGAAATAAGCATGTAGCCCAGCAAAAAACATGTGAATAAGTTGTTCAAATTATGTGACTTTCCCCAAGGTTCAGCTGCAATGTACTATAAGCTACTTCTCCATTATTAAATTCTATTCCAATATCTCCCGAGATATGGATATGGGTTAGGTCTTATGGGGAATGAGAATTGCTGTGTGACTTCTGTCTGTATGCCCATCTTAACCTAACTGTTCACTGTTTCTTCTCTAGTCATTGCTTCTGAGTTTGGTGAATTGGGTGGGGCAGGGGAAAATGGGTATAAGGAACTAAAATGGTAAGGACCAGGAAAAAAATTATATCTACTCAGATGTGCATCAAATTCCAAAGCCATAAAAATATTTTGACTCCTGAAGACACCTCACTACCTTAATCCCTAATTTCAAAAAATAGTTAAAGTTAAACTAAAACCATACATTGCTAGGATAACATTGTCAGATAATTGTATTTAATTTTGAGATATGGCACTGGTCATGAAGTAAGACTCAGAAAGAGGCTGGTTGTCGCTGTTAACATTTTCTACACATTATTTGATTATTTGTGCTCAATTCCCACAGTCTCTAGAAATCAATGGCATGGAGCTTTCCTCTGTTTTGCAGACTACTGTTTTGTCCTATCTTCATACATGTGCTCTTTGTCGAATATGTTTTTAGCGGTGCTAGTGAGCAGATGAACCCTAGCTGGTAATTCGGTAGTCATAGTTCCTCTCATCACAGTGGGAAGAAGTGGTATGGCCAGGGCAGTGCTCAGGGAACCCACACCAGTGCAGAACCGACTAGGTGGAAGGAAGGGTAGGAATACTGTGGCCTGGGCTTCAGAGTGCCATGGGCAACAGACCCAGGGGATGTGCTTCTCTGTGATCTGCCTGGAGCACGTGGGCATGGATTTGAAAGGGAACAGGCAAATGGTTGGCTGAGGCAGGGACCACAGCAGCACCAAATGGAACTGTCCTTTAGCAAAACTGCTGCTGGCCTGTAAGTGAAATTAGACAAAGGGTTGCCATCCCAAGGATCCAGTTAATCATGGTTCTCTTGCAGGCTGCTTGCAGTCATACATTATTGTGCCATTCTTTTTGATGAATACATTCTCTACCTTGATTTCCTATGTGTTTAAAGACTTATTTCTGTGATTTTTCTCCTTGGCATTTGTAATCTCTAACTAAATAAAGCCAGAAATTTAAAAAGCCATGGATCAGAAAATACATGCATGTAAATCTTTAAAAGCATGCTTGCATAAATGACATTCTGTTTTGTGTTTGCTCTCTCTCACTGAAATACTTTAAAAAATGTATTAGGATTCACAATTCAGTTAAAAAAAAAGTCTCCCAAAGCATCATTGCTGTGTTGTGATTCAAAGTTATCTTTTGTTTTTCAGATTTTTGCATAACAACAAATTATCTAAAATCCCGGCTGGGAGCTTTTCTCATCTGGATTCATTAAAGAGACTGTAAGTGAAAGCAAGTGCATAGACAAAAAAAGTTATGATTTCCCCCCAAATAAATAAATCCCAAGCAATGATTTGCCTTTGTCTCCTTTGGCCATGAAAGATCATTGCAATTCTAGCGTGTAAGAGAGAAAATGGTTTCGTTAACTGCAGAGTGATAGAGGACACAGACAGTCGACTAAGCTTTCATGTATTCTCTTAGAAGTGACATTCAAAAGGAATATTGGAGACAGAATTTCTCCTCGGTTCTCAGTAATTTCCTTGCTGGTCAAATCTAAAGACTCCCAAGACTTCCTTTTCCTTTAACTTTTATTTAAAAAGAGATATGAGAAGTTCCAAAGAAAGTCTAACTCCTCTGGCCAGACTTCAGAAGTTTTCCCTCATTGCATGTATCCTAACTGCTTGTGTTCATTTCTTCCTACACTAAAAAATTCGGAGCGAACCTCCCAATCCTGTTTGAGCCTCCAATTGCCTTGCTTTTCTCTCTGCCTGTATGAATCATTCACCTTTACCCTGGTCTGTCTCTTTACTCTGTTTTCAGGGTAGATTTCTGCATTGTTGATGGATTTGGGGTGGTTGGTTTTTTCCTCAGTAAGTCCCAGTTACCAGGTAAAAGTCCAATTGATGTCTTGCTTCCCAGAGCTAGTTGGAGGGCATGGAGCGGAAAAATCACAAAGGTGTATCTCTCAGCTGTCTTGGAGGTAACACTGTCGCTGGTGTCTTTCTGGTGTGATGTGCCCAGGTCCAGGTCAATGGTTGAGGGAATGTTCAGATTAAGTAGATGTCAGAACACTGGGGGAAATAAATTTGTGTTTAATTGGAGCCTGGAGATAACGCTTGGAATCACTGTGTTTCAAGGATAATGAATAATCAGGAGGACCATTCACCTAGCCCCAGTCCATTTTGTCAAGTGTATATTCTCTACTTTCATTGCAGTTCTAACAGTAGATGGCTGCCTTGTTGTCTTTTCTCCTTGAGCTGTGCTCTTTGTGCTCAGACCCATATCTGCTTGATGATTCTCTTTTTCTGACAAAATTTCCTTACTTCTCAGAACTGGTTGCACCACAGCCATTTGGAATAGGCACCGATTCTTGTTTTGTTGTTATAAAAGACTTTATCTTTTAGAGCAGTTTTAGGTTCTCAGAAGTACTGAGACTTGCCACATGCCCTTTCTTCCTACACAGCTCCCCGCCGCCCCATCATCCTCCACTGGAGTGGTACATTTGTTAAAATTTATACCCCACAATCACTCAAAGTCCATAGTTTATCTTAGGGTTCACTCTTGGTATTGTACTTTGTATGAATTTGGATGAATATATAACATATATCATCACTATAATGTCATACAGAATATTTTCACTGCCTTAAAGTCCTCTGTGTTCCACCTATTCATCCTCTTCTCCCCCTAAACTCTGGCACTAGACATTTTACCATCTCCATAGTTCTGTCTTCTCTCGAATGTCATATAGTTGGAATCATACAGTATGCAGCCTTTTCACATTAGCTTCTTTTATTTAGTTGTAGGCATTTAAGATTCTTCCATGTCTTTTCATGACTTACTAGCTAATTTCTTTTTAGTTTTGAATAATATCCCATTGTCTAGATGTACCAGTTTCTTTATCCATTCACTACTGAAGGACATTTGTTGGCTTCCAAATTTTGGCAATTATAAATATAACTGTTATAAACATCCATGTGTAAGTTTTTGAGGGGACATAAGTTGCACTTTCTTTGGATAAATACAAAAGAGCATGATTGCTGGATGGCACAGTTAAAGTACATTTAGTTTTATAAGAAATTGCCAGACTGTCTTTTGAAGTGACTGTACCATTCTTTAGCCCCTCCAGCAGTGAATGAGAGCTCTGTTGCTCCATACCCTCATCAGCATTTAGTGTCATCAGTGTCCCGGATTTGGCCATTTCAACAAATGTATAGTGCTATCTCATTGTTTTAACATTCTTATTTTTAAGGTGTATCTGGAAAATGAAAAATGCCAATGCCTTTTGTAGCCAGATGATAAGATGCTCTATTTTGGTAGTGGGAAGAATATTTTTTTACTTGCCCTCTTTCTCTTTCGTCGGATTTATCAGTTGTGGTTAGTGTCACTGTCTTTGTATATTTGCAATTATAATTCCCATTAAATGTTTCTTTTCTACATACATTTCTATCTAGGCATCATTCTTGATTTCTAAGGCTCTCAGAAAGACTTACAATGCTAAATCTTTTGTTTATTTTTCTAGTCCCTTTCTATTATTCTTTCTTGTTAAATTTTAGTAGCAGCTTTTTTTGTTCTAACTTCTTACATTTAATGAAACAGCATTCACTCCATTGTGGGAACACACAGACAGAGATAACTACTAATAAAAAAGCAGAGAGAGACCTTACTTACAGTGATGTGCCAGTATGCATCTTATATGTATGTGTTATATATATTTCAAATGTTTTAAGTCAAATATAAGATAATGTTGTTAGTATGTTATGTTGATGAAGTGTCTCTTTTCATAGATGGTACACTGACCACTTATGGTCATGGTAAACTGACATACAGATGATTTGAGTAAACTCTTCCAGGATTCATGAGATCTTGGTCAGGTTGAGATGTCTAGCACTTGTACCTAGTTATGCCAAATTCCTCGTTATTCCTCAAACCCACACCTGTTCAGGCTGTAATTTACACATGAATATCAGAATAAAGGAAAGTGACTGAGAGCTAGTAAATAAACTACACATACCATCCAATAAATTCTGTCTTCCACATTGAAGTCTTCCAACAGCTGGGAGAATGTCACTTCATGGGTAGCACCCAAGTGTCCGAGAAGCCTGTGTGAATGACATGTGCCTTGTAGCCCCAGGAGCTGTCTGTGACACCTGGTAGGGGTTTCTCTACCTGTACCATATCATTTCTAACTCATGACAACCACAGTCCTTCCAAGACTACTGAAAACATTAATGAAATGCTTTTTAAAAAGTGTTTTTGGATCTTTAAGTGAAAGGGATTATGCAAGTACAAGTGATACATTATTCCATTTTCAAATAGAAAGATTTGAATTTGAATTTATCTCATGCTTTTTTTTTTCCTTTGAAATTGCCCACTCAGCAGTGAACAGGCCCAAGTGAGTAATTATTTGGGTGTTGTGATTCTTGACTGAATACCACCAAAAGGCAGTTGTCTTTTATTTAGCACACTTAGTGTGGCAGCTTATTTAAAAGAACTTTCAAAATAGAGAACAGTAAAATGGTAATGATTTTAAGCATAGTGTACTACTAATAAGTATGGTCTAGTACAGATTAAGATAACCCTCCTATATTATTGATTTACTTGATAGCTTTTTGTTTTTCAAAATTTATGGCTTTAAATTATAGGCAATGTTTCAAAGAATGCTTTCCCAGTATGAATTTGGAAACACTCTATTTATAAAGGCTCCCCAAATGGGTTTTTGTACAAAAATATAGTTCTAGTACTACATATTTTTTCCAAATATAAAGGAGATTTTTAAGTGGCAAGTGAAAAAAAATACTATAGTTGTTTTATTCATGCTTTGTATCCCTGCTTAGATGAATATTTTAATTGAAGTCAATAGCCATAAAAAGAAGAAATTAAATCTTATGCTCAAGTGTTGCTAAAACACACAAGCATGAAGATCCATATGGGAAAGTATGGATCACTGATCAATGGAGGGCTGGTATGTAAGCAATGATGATGTCGGGAAAAGGAAAACTTCCCACTGTCAGGGTCTCATGACTACGATGTTCCCAAGGGAGTTATGCTTATGTCCCGGCTTTTGTTCAACTTAGAATTCTCGTGGTGATACTAGGGCAAGTATTTACACCTTAATATTTACAACAAAAAACTGCTTTTGATAAAATTACCAGACATTAAACTCAAAGCATGAATCAGAATGAACCTTGGACTCCTTAGTATTGAAATACATCTTTCAGCAAAGCAGCTGATACAGTAAATCAGTCAGTGATAAGGAAAAGTCAAGGACACTGAACCCAATACCTTGCTGAACAAGCACTAGTCAACTGTTACGTTTTATACATCACTCCAGACAAGGCTGAAAGTATTCTCCATTTCACTTATGGCTTTATTTTCTCAGTTTTGAATAAAGTCTTGATGGAAGCATTGAGAAAATAAAATCCATACTATTCAGCAACTTTTTAAAGAGTGTAAGATTTTTTTTCCCCTTAATTTAACAATTTAATGCTACTAAACATGGCTATTCTTTTTAGTGTAATATAATTTAAGTACAATATAACTCACTCTTATGAACTAAACATCTACAATATACTTCACAAAATTATTGGACAAAAAATCTTAACTTTATTTAAAAATGTACAATTCCTGGAATTATCATAATCCAAATCTAGAGAACATGATTTTTTTTAACTTTTAGAAAAAACTTTCCAGTAACTTGATATTAATGTACACTACTAAGTTAAAACAGCTAGGATTTTTAATTCTGTATGCCAATTGACTCTTTAAGTTCCTTTATTTCCCAAATGATTTTTAAGGACATTTCATACAATTATTAAAAAATTATGGGATTTGGGCGCCTGGGTGGCTCAGTGGGTTAAAGCCTCTGCTTTCAGCTCAGGTCATGATCTCAGGGTCCTGGGATCGAGGCCTGCATCGGGCTCCCTTCTCAGTGGGGAGCCTGCTTCCCCCTCTCTGTGTCTGCCTGCCTCTCTGCCTCCTTGTGATCTCTCTCCCTCTGTGAAATAAATAAATAAAATCTTTAAAAAAAAATTATGGGATTTAAAAATTCTGCTTAAAAATCACATTATGCATTACTTATTACACTAAAATTTGAACAACATAACCCTTGTTGTTATCCTAAATATATTCATATTATCATTTCATCTCTGGAATTCCCTTGTGCAGAATGTGACCTGATTACTGCTAGAGACATACGTGTGGATTTCATTTAGCTAATGTTGCTCTTTAGCCCTTGTGATGGATGAAAGAGAGAATTTATCATATCTGTGCCTTTTTACTATAAATATTTTGGCAAGAATGGAGGTATACAACATAAATCTCTTTGGTTATCTATTAATTTTATTTCATGAGGGGAAAAAGTGCTGGAAAAGATTAGGAAAACATAGTAAAACATGTTAAACATGGTAAACATAGTAAAACATAGCGAAAGTGAAGAACTCATGGGCCTAGATTAAGAAATATCACTAAAAAAATATGAAAGGCCTACCCATCACAGTCTCTCCAAGACACTTCCATATGTGGACCTTCATAAAATGGTGTCATTTCCAGTGATAGGCCTTTTAACACACACAAAAAAGAAAATTTTAAAAGTACCATCTCTAAACTTTAGGGAAAATTGAAAACACAAGGGAACACATGCCTATATATATTGATGTCAAGATGTTTACAAGAGAAAAGAGCAAGTCATCTGGGGCAGCTGCACAAAATATACCCAGCTTTTAAGTAGCATCTATGAAAAAGTTTAGAAAAAAAGCACCACCAAATATAAATTCACTGTTCTTAACATGTAAAAGAATGATAACATTTCAGTATGTATAGTTTTAATTCTTAGTCTTCTCTAAAACAAGTAAGTATTCATTTTATCTTACAGTTATTTATTTAAATCAAATAGTATAACACATGTTAAGTAAAACACATGTTAAGTAAAAACCACTTTTTGAGTCTCAAATTGCTTTCCAAAAACATTTTAATATGAAAATATATATATATTTCTGTTCAGGAAATGTAAAAAGGTAAGCATGTGTTTTAATCTGTTAATTGGTAACTAGAAGTCCTAGAGTCAAAAATGTAACTAAGAATGTAAATTGTAGGAAGTTAAATATTTTAATTCAGAAGATTCAAAAGAAATTAATAGTCACTTTCAACAATTGTAATTCTTGCCTGCATGCCTAGGCGTCTGGATTCCAATGCTCTAGTTTGTGACTGTGATTTAATGTGGCTGGGGGAACTTTTGCAAGGCTATGCCCGAAATGGCCAAACTCAGGCTGCTGCTACATGTGAATACCCCGGAAGGCTCCAGGGACGCTCCATCGCTTCGTTAACAATAGAGGAATTCAACTGTGGTATGCAATTTTCTCTGTGTGTAAAATGGAAATGTCTTTTGTTTGCCCCCTTTCTATACAGGTTTGCTATATGATGTTGCATTTGGAAGAACATAGTATCAGAAAATGTTATAAAAGGATTTAGTTAAAAGTATGATCAATTTCCTTTTCAGCATCTGCATTTTTATTTAAGGAAGTTTTCATCATCATAAACAGATCTGTGATGGTCCTTGAGGATCATTTAATCCAACTTTCAAATTTCAAAGGAGAAATATTAAGGAAAACTATTTTCAACAAGGTCACAGGACACTGTGACCAGCATTAACGTTTCCACTTAACCCAGTATTACTTAAGTGTTAATAATCAATAATTGAGGTTTTTTTCAACTTTAGATTAAATAATTATTAATATTTATAATAGTTAAGCAAGCTTTGGGTTTGGTAAGCATTGTTCATATTCTGACAGCTTTAATAATTCTATCAGGCTTTAATTCTCCAAGTATAGGGTCTTAGAAATTATTTAGTTCTTGGTGTGCCTGGGTGGCTCAGTTGGTTAAGCTCTAGCTCACGTCATAATCGCAGGGTCCTGAGATTGAGCCCTGAGTCTGGCTCCATGCTCAGCGGGGAGTCTGCTTCTCCCTCTCTCTCTGCCTCCTGCTCCTCAAGTTTGTGCTCTCTCTCTCTGTCAAATAAATGAACAAATTCTTTTTTCTTTTTTCTTTTTATCTTTTTTATAGATTTTATTTATTTATTTGACAAAGAGAGAGAGAGAGATTACAAGTAGGCAGAGAGGCAGGTAGAGGGAGAGGAGGAAGCAGGCTCCCTGCTGAGCAGAGAGCCCAATGTGGGGCTGGATCCCAGGACCCTGAGATCATGACCTGAGCCAGTGCCCCAACAAAATCTTTTTTAAAAAAAGAAATTATTTGGTTCTCCCTTCAAGCTTTTAATATAAATAAAAGAATATCTACCTGTTTATCTATCTAATCTATTTTATATATATCTTTAAATGTGAATAAATGAATATACATACATACACGTGCATGTGTGTGATAATTGGGCTCCTTGAAAATTTACTCAGGTGATAGCTTACAGCAGAAATTTGCTTTCTAATGCCCCATTCACCAGAGGCCAATATAATTTAATTCCATCCAGATCGAGGAGCAGAGTGACTTGGTCTTTATTTCCAAATAAATCTCAAATTTGTCCATCACATCCATCTTTACTATCAACTTGGAGTTTATGTCATGGTCAAGTTTGCTGGGAATTTAGAACATCTTAACTGCTGTCCCAGGTTTCATTTTCTTCCCTCTCCAATCTATTATATTTGGGGATATCTTTTAAAACACTGATCTGATTACGCAATTCTTTTGCTCTCTTTTATAGCTGGCCACGCCTTCAAATGAAACACCAGATCCTTAACAAGATCACACTTCCTATATGTTGTAACCCTTGGCTATTCTGTAACTTTGATTCATTCTGCCCCTGCATCTGTCAGTGATGTTTTGCCATCATGATGTTCTTTCAGTTCCTAGAAATTCTTAAGCTTTTTTTCAGCCAAGACTGGCTATATGCTATTTACTCTGCCTTTCTTCTTGCCTCTGTTCTTTTAAGAGCCCTTTTCTTAAATATTAGTTACTTGGAAAAGCTTTATTTAATTTCACTTTCTATGCACCTTCTCCCTACCACACACATGCTGAGGCAGGTCCCTTTTCAGAATCTATCAAATCACTATTTATTTTTCTTAGCACTTATTACAACATATTGTCATACATTTTTGTGTTTGTTTACTTTTAGTTGCTTCACTGAAACTATAAGCTCATGAGTAAAGAGACTTTGTCTTGATCACTGTTTCATCACCATCTTAGCACTGTGCCTGACACACTGCAATGTTGAATTATTTTTTTAAAGAAGTATATGTAAATGAATAATACCATTTTTCTAAAAAGGGTAAGGCCCAGATTTGGTCATATGGACTTTCGATGAAGTGGTTAAGATTAATAGAGATCTATGTAACATTCTCCAGACATGTTAGATCTGTTTATTTATTTATGATTGGAAGTCTCAAATGATGCACTTAAAAAGAAAGAGTTTTGTCATTTAGATAGATAAAAAATTATGTTAAATTTGTTGTTAAAAGGCAAAATTCCCTTTTTTACATTGTTCTCTATAATTTAAATTCAGTAATATTATCTGGTTCATTAAATATCAATCACTCCACATCCTTATTAAAAAAATTTAAGTGTTTCCATGTTGTACCACTAATTATTATTTGAGAATGGAAACACTCATTTATATTAATAAGTAATTTTGCTCAACCAGGTTTGAGCTCTAGACATACAAATTCTTATAAATTGTATAAAGTGGGTAGTTAGATGGTTAATTGTCTGGAGGAATGCTTGCAAAATTGCAAGCTCAACTGAAGTACTTGGCTTGAAATATTGACCCATAAAATCAAACCCCTTCCATAAATATGGCTGTATTGAACTACTTAGAAATAAAAGCCCAGGGAAATTTATTTAATTTACCTCATTGGAAATTCCTTTTAAATCTTTCAAACTTCTAAACTTTTGTTAAATATATGTCTAACATTGAAACTGGTATGTTACTGGGTAAATGCAGTACAGTTTGTAAAACTTTAATATAGAAGGAAATTAAAATTATAGTCCTTTGTCAATAATATTTTAGAGTACTGCAATTTTGCATCCTTAAAAGTATATCAATAATTCTTCTGTTACAGAGAGTCCTCGAATTACTTTTGAACCTCAAGATGTGCAAGTAACATCAGGGAATACTGTCTACTTTACTTGTCGGGCTGAAGGAAACCCTAAACCGGAGATTATTTGGATACATAACAAGTAAATACTGAGCATGGGCATGTGTTGTATTCTCTTTCCAATTTCATTAACCCATTTATCTTGCTTCAACTAGTTTATCTAGAGATGAAATTTCCAAAATTGTCAGTGTTTCTGGACATTTCATAAAAGTATCTTTTAACTTCAATCTTTTGACTTGCCCAAAGTATCTGGAAGACTGCTTAAAATTCTGTATTTCTAGACATCAATGACTGTGAAATTGAGTAAAGGAATTTTATATTATTTCTAGAAGGGAATTATTGGGATAATAACAAACTAGTATGTTTTAAAATCTCAATATAATTAGATATAACCTCACCTTAATTATTTTAGTTTCAAACTGGTATTTTACATTTGATGTTGCAAATTTCACATAGTAAATCAGTATAACATTATGTAAGTGGATTGGCAATAAAAGATATTTCCCAAGATTATTTAAAATACTAGTCACTTATTTTATTCTTAGCACTATTTGATAAAACATGATATCTATGAGTCTAAAAGACTGAATATAAAGTTGAATAGTAATAACAAACTTTTAAAAAGTTAAAAGTTTAAAAGTAGAGTGGGAAAGTAATGTGAAATAGATACATAGAATGAATTATATACTTAATACAATTCAATGATAGGACTTGGACAATTATATTATCATTAATTATATTATTGGTAACTAGCAAGGTTTGCATGTGTCTCTTCCATGCCTCCACAAAATTTCATTGGTTGCTTTCTTTCATGTATATAATCAACTCTAAATTTTTATGCTTTTCTTTATAAAGTATTCTGATATAGTTTGTGTCTTTTTTGTATATAATTTGTATTTGTAATTGTAGTAAGAAACCCAGGCATGTTTGTAAAAATGTGTTGTTAATTCTAGCAAAAATATAATAAGTATAGATTAAAAATAGCTTAGAAAGAAGGCAATTATGAATACAATTATGAATACTATTAAGTCTGGAATCTGGCCCAGGAGAAAGACTTCAATTGATAGAAGACTTCAATTTATTTCCATCTGGAGATTGTTCAGGGGTACTTGAGAAATAGAAATTGCTGCTTGTAATGTCTTCAAACTGCTTGCTCTGCCTTCTTACAGTTTAAATTCAGTCATTATGTGTTCAAGGTTATGAAGATACTGACTAGTATTCAGAAAGGAGCAAATAAAAAATTATATTACCTGATGGAATGTATGACCTAAGGGTTTTAAAGATGATGACTAAAGAAGCTAAGATGCATTTTAAAAGAAACAAAGAAATTGAAAAAGGTATAAAATGAAGGAAAGGTGAAGCATAGATAGAAATTTCTATTATGATATTAGCCATTTCATATAGAAAAAAATAGAAATGAAAGGGAATAATTTATATCAAGAAATATTTAACATTAACAAATCTTGCTGATTATTTGTCATCAAGTATTTTAAAAAAATAATATATATACTGAAAGTGTGTAAAATGTAATGTATAGTACAACAGATAATTTGAAACAAATATCTGTTTAACATAAACTAGGCTAAGAAAAAAATACTACCAATTCATTTGAACCTACCTAGGTGTTCTTCTTTAACATTTTCCTGTTTCCTTCCCTGAAGATAATCTTTATCCTGGCTTTAGGGTCCATAGAACAGTGGGTTAAGAACCTATTAGACACAAGCAAAGGTAGAATTAAAGAATTAGAGGCTATGTCTGTTGGAGTAAATTAGGTGTCAGGATAAGAAACATGGTAACTATAATCAAAGGTCCAGGACATATCCTCTAGGAATTCCAGAAAGAGAAGTTAGAAATAATGACCTGGAGTCAATGTTTAGAGAAGTAACAGTGAAAACTTTTCCAGAAATGAAAAGAATCATGAAATTTCAGATTAAGAATTGTACTGATTCTCAACCAGGACTTAAAAAAGAAAACTATACCTGGTGAATTGTGATCAGAACATTGAAAGAGATAAAATCTTTCATTCCAAGATAATTTGCAGATTACCCTCAAATGCATAGCAATTACACTGACACTTGACTTTACACACCAGAAGGTAATGGCATATATTTAGCTTGTTAAAGAGAAAAAAGTCTAGTTTCCTTAAGTTTTAGATTCAGCTAAATTATCCAATAAGTAAAATAAAGACATTTTTGAAGAGTTGAGCCTTGCTTGGAGATATTTGCTAAGAGTATTTTAAATAAGGAAGATATGATATGCAAGAAGCAAAGGTAAAAATAAAGTATTTTTAAACATGTTGATAAATATGAATAAACTGAGATTGTTCATGTATTGACCAAGTTTAAAGTAAGAGAGAAGTAAAATGTTAGATGACACTAACAAAAATAGGAGAGAGAACATAAATAAATCATTTTCCATGTCTCACTTTTGAAGTGTACAATGATATTAACTTTGGATTTTGAGACATTATGAAGGCCTGTTAAAAATTATGGCAAAATACTAAGATAAGGAAGAGAATACAACTTTTCATACTAAGAGAAAGGAAAGAGTGATTAAAGAAAACTGGACCAATGAACAAAAGGAAAGGAAAGGTAGAATTAAGGTAAAGGAAAGGCAAAGGACAGAAAATGAACAAAACATCTCATCAGAAATAAGCTTAAATACATTAAGAAAAACAATAAATGTACAAATTTAAATAGCCTTTTGAAAGACATTATCGATTTAATTAAAAAAATTCAGCTATGTGCTATTTATGCTTATTTAAAGCATTATAATATGGGGAGGTGGAAGCTAGATGGGTAAACATATAAGAGTAAAGTTGTCTAAACAAAATAAAGGTACTATATCCAGATTAATATCAACCAAAATAAATGTGAAAAAAGTATAACTGCATATCATTAGACCATAAGTGATAAAAGCAAAAATTCACCTGGAGATAAGATTCACAAACTTCTGTATACTTAACCAAGTATCTGTTTAAAAATAAAACAAAATTAAGAGGATTACCATGATTAATTGGCAGAAAGTCAGTTATAGGGAGAAATTATAGAGAAATTATATTCTTCTCTTAGAAAGAATAAGAACAAAAATTAATAGGAACAACATAGGAAGTCTGGTTTTATATATAACACATATATCCACACATAAAAAGCTACACTATGCTATGTTTTCAAGTAACTATGGAATGTTTATCAAAACTGATCACATGTAAAGGACCAAATTCTCAACTCATAATAAAGAACCAACTTCATAAAGACCCCTTTCTTTGAACATAATTTAATAAAATCAGGAATCAACCATTTGTTGATATTTGGAGATTCTTTAGTCGCCTCAGGAGGAGAGTAAAGTAATTACAGTACCTAGAAATAATAATCAAAATAATTTTTTTAATAAATGATTGATTGAGTTCAAAGAGAAGGAAAAGCATTCCAATTGGAGAAAGAATGAGTAAAAGCATGGGATGGAAATCAATTATGATTGGATTTGGGAAAGAGGGTAGGTCATATTTGTTGGAATAGAGGTTTTACCTATGAGTGTAAGAGGAAAAGATTGCAGACAACTGGAAGGCTAATGAATTTGGCTTTTCATTTATAATCTTCGAGTGCCAGTAGATATTGAGCGAGATAGTCACACCACTAAAAAGGTTGCTAAACCAGCCATACTTTTCTTAATATTGAGGTTCTAGACTGTGGGAATTTTGTCCATTTTAAAAAAAAATTGAGGAGAAGTGGCAAGATGGCAGAGGAGTAGGAGACCGATTATCATCAGGTCCCAGAAATTCACCCAGATAGCTATCAAACTATCCTGAACACCTAAAAATTCTACAGGAGATCAAAGAGAAGAAGAGCAGCAATTCTAGTAATAGAAAATTGACCACTTTCTGGAAGGTAGAACGTGCAGAGAAGTGACTCTGAAGTGACGGGAAGATAGACCCCGGGGGAGGAGCCAGCTCCAGGCAAGTGAGAGAGCAGCGGAGCACAAACTCAGAACTGTTAGAAGTCTGCTACACTGAGGGACAATGCCCCAGAGGCCAAGCGGGGGGTGAAGCCCTCGCAGGGAGTCTGTGGTCTCAGGACCCAAGGGGACACAAAATGACCAGGGGTGTCTGAGTGTGACAGAGCTCCCAAGTATCAGAGAGAAGCTGACAGGAGAGACAGAGCTGAGCTGAGAAGGTGTCTATCAGTTGTGTTACCTTGGGAGGTAATCCAAAGCACAGTTGGGCCACTGCTCTATGAGCGGGGACCCTGCGGGCGGCAGACCTGGGGAGACCCCTCCTTCCTCCTCTGGGAGGAGTGGCACAGGAGCAGCTGCAGGAATCTGCTGGGTTTGGAGAGTCTAAATGGGGCTGCGAGCCAGAGATAGAGACTCCTGGTCACAGGCCTGGTGAGCTCGGAGAGCGGCCAGAGACCAGGGAGACTGGAGGGCCTTACAGCTTTTCTCTGAGGCTCACTAAGAACTGAGGCCCCAAGCTCTTGGCTCCTCTGGGTCGGAGACTGGGAGGCTGCCATTTTCACTCCCGTCCTCCAACTCGGTACAGAAATCGTTCAGGAAACAAAAGCTCCCAAGAGCAAACCCGAGCTGATTACTTAACCTGGCCCCTGGCGAGGGCGGTGCGATTCTACTTTGGGCAAAGACACTTGAGAATCACAGCAACAGGCACCCACCTCAGAAGACCAGAAAACAACATCCAGCCAAAGCAAAGTTCAAGATGGTTGAGAATTGTGGAACTCCAGGGCTAGGTGAAAGCAACGCAGAGAATTTATGGCTTTTTCCCCATGATTCTTTAGTCATTCAAAGTTAAATTCATCGACTGTTTTTCTTACTCTTTTCTTCTAATTTTTTTCCTTTTTCCTATTTTAACGTTTTTAACTATTATATCTTATCAACACTTTTTAATCTTTTTTAATTTTCATTGTTATAGTCATATTTTATCCCTTCATTGTATTTAACCTTATTTTTTGTATACATATAGGGTCTGTTCAATTGACCAGTCTAATAGATATAGATACAGATAGAGATAGATATAGAAATAGAGTCAGAGACAGAGATAGATATCAAAAAAGAAATAGATAATATAGATATAGATACAGGATTTTGTTTATTTATTTATTTTTGTTTTGTTTTTGTTTGTTTGATTTTGGTTTTTTGGTTTTTTGCTTTTTTCCCTCTTTCTTTTCTCCCCAGTTCCAGGTCTCTTTTGAGTAGGTTAGTGTATATTTCTCTGACGTCATTGTTACCTTTTAGTATTTCATTCTCTCATCCATCTATTCTTATCTACATAAAATGACAAGGCGGAAAAAGTCAACAGGAAAAAAAGAACAAGTGGCAGTAATGATGGCTAGGGACCTAATTAATGCGGACATTAGTAATATGACAGAACTACAGTTCAGAATGATGATTATCAAGGTGCTGGCTGGGCTCGAAAAAAACATGGAAGATAATAGAGAAGCCCTCTCTAGAGAAAAAAAAACCCTTTCTGGAGAAATAAAAGGACTAAAATGTAACCAAGTTTTAAACAAAAAAGCTATTAATGACATGCAATCAAAAATGGAGGCTCTTACTCCTAGGATAAATGAGGCAGAAGAGAAAATTAGTGATTTAGAAGACAAAATGTCAGAAAATAAAGAAGCGCAGGAAAAGAGAGACAAAAAACTACTGGACCATGAGGGGAGAATTCGAGAGATAAGTGATACCATAAGATGAAACAATATTAGAATAATTGGTATCCCAGAAGAGGAAGAGAGTGAGAGAGGGGCAGAAGGTATATTGCAGCAAATTATAGTACAGAATTTCCCTACTTTGGCAAAGGGAACAAGCATCAAAATACAGGAGGTACAGAGAACACCCCTCAAAATCTATAAAAATAGGTCCACTCCCTGTCATCTAATAGTAAAACTTACAAGTCTTAGTGACAAAGAGAAAATCCTGAAAGCAGCTCGGGACAAGAGGTCTATAACATACAATGGTAGAAATATTAGACTGACAGCAAACCTATCCACAGAGACCTGGCAGGCCAGAAAGAACTGGCATGATATATTCAAAGCACTAAATGAGAAAACTATGCAGCCAAGAATACTATATCCAGCTAGGCTGTCATTGACCATAGAAAGAGAGATAAAAAGCTTCCAGGACAAACAAAAACTAAAGGAATTTGTAAACACCAAGCCAGCCCTATAGGAAATATTGAAAGGGGTTCTCTAAGCAAAAAGAGCCTAAAAGAAACATAGACCAGAAAGGAGGAGACACAATATACAGTAAGAGTCACTTTACAGGCAATACAATGGCTCTAAATTCATATCTCTCAATAGTTACTCTGAATGTATGGACTAAATACCCCAACTAAAAGACACAGGGTATCAGAATGCATTAAAAAAACAAGACCCATCAATATGCTGTCTATAAGAAACTCATCTTACATCCAAGGACATGTCCAGATTTAAAGTGAGGGAGTGGAAAACAATTTACCATGCTAATGGGCATCAAAGAAAGCTGGAGTGGCAATCCTTATATCAGATTAATTAGATTTTAAGCCAAAGACTATATTAAGAGATGAGGAAGGACACTATACCACACTAAAAGGATCTGTCCAACAAGAAGATCTAACAATCATAAATATTTATGCCCCTAACATGGGAACAGCCAATTATATAAACTAATTAATAACAAAATCAAAGAAACACATTGACAATAATACAATATTAGTAGAGGACGTTAACATCCCCCTTACTGAAATGGACAGATCATCCAAGCAAAAGATCAACAAGGAAATAGAGGCTTTAAATGACACCCTGGACCAGTTGGACATCACAGATATATTCAGAACATTCCATCCCAAAACAACAGAATACACATTCTTCTCTAGTGCACATGGAACATTCTCCAGAATAGACCATATTCTGGGTCACAAATCAGGTCTCAACAGGCACCAAAAGATTGGGATCATTCCCTGCATATTTTCAGACCATAATGCTCTGAAACTAGAACTCAACCACAAGAGGAAAGTTGGAAAGAACTCAAATACATGGAGACTAAAGAACATCCTACTCAAAAATGAACCAGGAAATTAAAGAAGAATTTTTAAAAATCATGGAAAAAAATGAAAATGAAATCACAAATGTTCAAAATCTTTGGGACACAGCAAAAGCAGTCCTGAGAGGAAAGTATATAGCAATACAAGATTTTCTCAAGAAACAAGAAAGGTCTCAAACACACAACCTAACTCTACACCTACAAAAGCTAGAGAAAGAATAGCAAAGAAAGCCTACACCCAGCAGGAGAAGAGAAATCATAAATATCAGAGCAGAAATCAATGAAATGGAAACCAAAAGAACAGTGGAACAAATCAGCGAATCCAGGAGCTGATTCTTTGAAAGAATTAATAAAATTGATAAACCCCTGGCCAGACTTATCCAAAAGAAAAGAGAAAGGACTCAAATTAAGAAAATCATGAATGAAAGAGGAGATTGAAGCAGTCATCAAAAATCTCCCAACAAACAAGAGCCGAGGGCCAGAGGGCTTCCCAGGGGAATTCTACCAAACTTTTAAAGAAGAATTAATACCTATTCTCCTGAAATTGTTCCAAAAAAACTGAACCAGGAAGAAATTGAAGACCTGAATAGTCCCATAACCAGTAAGGAGATTGAAGCAGTCATCAAAAATCTCCCAACAAACAAGAGCCGAGGGCCAGAGGGCTTCCCAGGGGAATTCTACCAAACTTTTAAAGAAGAATTAATACCTATTCTCCTGAAATTGTTCCAAAAATTAGAAGTGGAAGGAAAACTTCCAAACACATTTGATTAGGCCAGTATTACCTTGATCCCCAAACCAGCAAAGACCCCATCAAAAAGGAGAATTACAGATCAATATCTTTGATGAACACGGTAGCAAAAATCCTCAACAAAATACTAACCAATAGGATCCAACAGCACATTACAAGGATTATTCACCACGACCAAGTGGGTTTTATTGCAAGGCTGGTTTAACATTCTCAAATCAATCAATGTGATACAAGACATTAATAAAAGAAAGAACAAGAATCTTATGATCCTCTCAATAGATGCTGAAAAAGCATTTGACAAAGTACAGCACCCTTTCTTGTTCAGAACTCTTCACAGTGTAGGCAGAGAGGTTACATACCTCAATATCATCAAAGCCATCTATGAAAAACCCTCAGCAAATATCATTCTCGATGGAGAAAAACTGAGAGCTTTTCCCCTAAAGTCAGGAACACGGCAGGGCTGTCCACTATCACCACTGCTACTCAACATAGTACTAGAAGTCCTAGCCTCAGCAATCAGACAACAAAAAGAACAAAAAGAAACAAAAGGCATCCAAATCGGCAAGGAAGAAGTTAAACTCTCACTCTTTGCAGATAATATGATACTTTTTGTGGAAAATCCAAAGGACTCTACTCCAAAACTGCTAGAACTCATACAGGAATTCAGTCAAGTGTCAGGATATAAAATCAATGCGCAGAAATCAGTTGTATTTCTATATACCAAAAATAAAACAGAAGAAAGAGAAATTAAAGAGTCAATCCCATTTACAATTGCTCCCAAAACCATAAGGTACCTAGGAAGAAACCTAACCAAAGAAGCAAATAATCTGTATTCAGAAAACTATAAAGTACTCATGAAAGAAATTGAGGAAGACACAAAGAAGTGGAAAAACATTCCATGCTCATGGATGGGAAGAACAAATATTGTGAAAATGTCTATGCTACCTAGAGCAATCTACACATTTAATGCAATCCCCATCAAAATACCAGCAATTTATTTCAAAGAAATGGATCAAATAATTCTAAAATTTATATGGTACCAGAAAAGACCCTGAATAGCCAGAGGAATGTTGAAAAAAAAAAGCGAAGTTGGTGGTATCACAATTCCAGACTTCAAGCTCTATTACAAAGCTGTCATCTTCAAGAATGTATGGTGCTGGCACAAAAACAGACACATAGATCATTCGAACAGAATAGAGAGCCCAGAAATATACCCTCAACTCTGTGGTCAAATAATCTTCGACAAAGCAAGAAAGAATGTCCAGTGGGAAAAAGACAGTCTCTTCAACAAATGGTCTTGGGAAAACTGGACAGCCACATGGAGAAAAATGAAACTGGATCATTTCCTTACACCACACACAAAAATAGACTCAAAATGGATGAAAGACCTCAATGTGAGTAAGGAATCCATCAAAATCCTTGAGGAGAACACAGGCAGCTACCTCTTCGACCTCAACTATAGAACTCTCTTTCTAGGAGCATCACCAAAGGCAAGGGAAGCAAGGGCAAAATGAATTATTGGGACTTCATCAAGATTACAAGCTTTTGCACAGCAAAGGAAACAGTCAACAAAACCAAAAGACAACTGACAGATTGGGAGAAGATATTTGCAAATGACATATCAGATAAAGGGCTTGCATCCAAAATCTATAAAGTACTTATCAAACTCAACACTCATAGAACAAATAACCCAGTCAAGAAATGGGCAGAAGACATGAACAGACATTTCTCCAAAGAAGACAGCCAGATGGCCAACAGACACCTGAGAAAGTGCTCAACGTCACTCGGCATCAGGAAATTACAAATCAAAACCACAGTGAGATACCACCTCACACCAGTCAGAATGGCTAAAATCAACAAGTCAGGAAACGACAGATGTTGGCAAGGATGCGGAGAAAGGGGAACATGCCTACACTGTTGGTGGGAATGTAAGCTGGTGCGGCCACTCTGGAAACCAGTATGGACGTTCCTCAAAAAGTTGAAAATAGAGCTCCCCTACGACCCAGCAATCGCACTACTGGATATTTCCCCTAAAGATACAAAGGTAGTGATCCTCAGGGGCACATGCACCCAAATGTTTATAGCAGCAATGTCCACAGTAGCCAAACTATGGAAAGAGCCTAGATGTCTATCAACAGATGAATGGATAAAGAAGAAGTGGTATATATATATACAATGGAATACTATGTAGGTATCAAAAGAAATGAAATCTTGCCATTTGGAATGACATGGATGGAACTATAGGGTATTATGCTGTGCTAAATAAGTCAATCAGAGAAAGACAATTATCATATGATCTCTCTGACATGAGGAACTTCAGGGGCAGCGTGGGGAGTTTTTGGGGGTAGGGGAGAAAAATAATGAAACAAGATGGGATGGGGAAGGAGACAAACCGTAAGAGATTCTTACTCTCACGAAACAAACAGGGTTACTGGGGGGATGGGAGGGTAGGGATAGGGTGGATGGGTTATGGACATTGGGGAAGGTTTGTGTTTTGGTGAATGCTGTGAAAGGTGTAAGCCTGATGATTCACAGATCTGTACCCCTGGGGAAATAATAATAATAAAAAAATTGAAACGGTGGCACATATTAGTACAATAGTTACAGTAGACTGTAAGTAAGACTTATAATTACATTCCACTTATAGTTTTTCAGTATATGTCTTCTTATATGGTAGATATTTTAAATGTATGGGCATAGACTATAACTTATTCATTTTTATATTTCTGGTACCTAGCCACAGTGCCTTATTCTTAGAAAGCACTTAATAAATGCTTTCTGCAATAAATTGCTTTCAATATATCAAATGTTTTTATTGGGAAATTTTCAAGAGGAAAAAAGCTAAGTAAATTCTACTTAGGCATACCTTTTTGTTTTTACATATGATTGCTACTTGGTGAGTATCAAATTGATAATGTGATACATATATTGAATCACAAAGACTTGCTTTGAATTTTTGAAGGAACATCATGAATGATGAGCAAGCAACTTTTATCAATGTAGTGAAGAAGATAAGAACCAAGGGGGAAATACCCAGGGAAAGGAATGGTGCATTTTATATTTATGGCTGTGATGTGCTGCTGTTGGTTTTAAATCACTTTAAAGAGTGAAATTGGTGAATTCTATTGCATTGTCTAGCCAGAAGATAGATATCATATACACATTTGGTAACCTTTGTATTTTAGGAGTCACTTTTAGAACAATTTTTTTTGCCACATTTGCTTTATTTTCTGTGTGTATTATGTGTACACAACTATTTTTTCCTCCTCCTTTTTCTTTTGTCTGAATTCTCTAACACATGGGGGCTGAGAAACGCCATTTTGTTACTAGTCTGTCCTTTTGCAAGACTCTACCTCCATGAAGAAAGGAACTTTGTCTATTTTGTTATTCCAAGGAGTTGGGAAGAGTTAGATTATAGTTTATGATAAAAGGATATAACTGAGGAACAGCCAGATGGAAGAGATGATAGGGCAAGGTATGTGGGAAGCGGTACAGAGCTTCCATGCTGAGTGTGACACTGCTTAAATCTCTATATGCTTACCAGTTCAGAAGCTCCTATAACAAACTTTAAGGAAATTAAATCATCTTTGGAAAAAGTGCAATTGCATTATTGCTGACGTGCTCCTTTGCAAGTAGGTTTAGTTGGGTTCAAGGTTAGATGATTTTAGAATTGTGTTTAAAATAATTAGTTTAATACTAAATAAGACTTTTGAATTTGTGTACTTTAAAAAAAACATGTTTTCTAAAGTTCATTGCATATTACTGGCACTGAGTAGTTGTGGCAGTCTATATTTACAGGAATATTCAGCATCTAGCTCCCTATGCTTTGCATTGCTGGCCTTGCAAAAAGAATGTTTTTCCTAAAGTTAATCACTTCAAAAATAGCAACTTGAAGTTCTCATTGACTAACTGGTAGTTCTTAAAATTAGGCTTTTCAGTGTGTGAAGAAGAACAGATTGCATCTATCTCTCCTGTCTTCTTTTCTGCTCCACTCCAAAAGAATGGATGTGAAATATGGACATTATGTTCCTCTTTATCCTTTGTGATCCTTTGCTGAAAAAGAATGGGTTCTCCATCTCTTTAATTTAATGTGCTTTAGTTTTTACATATATGAAAATAAGATAACTTATTATTCTTCAGTGTTGGCACATTTTTAAGTTAATAGACAAATGTTTACTTGGAAACCATTGACTTTTAAAACAAACAAATTAAAAAAGAAAGAAATAAAATCCTCTCAGTGGATTTTTTCCTCTATTAAGAGTGTTATTGATAGACAAAAGAGTAAGTTTTTAATACATGCTTATTGAGTGATGAATGTGTTTTAGGGGGAAATTTTATGCTTAATATTGATATAGTACTAAGGATACTCATGTGAACATCTATATTCCTCTTCACACATGATTACTCAGTATTTTTAAATGGGAAAAAATACCCTGGTGAGACAAAAAAAAATTCTCTTGAAACTTCTGACATATGTTCATGTGTAAGTAGCTTTGCATTTACTGCTAATGATAACCTGAAAAACACATTACTGATGCCTGAACTCTCTGGATGATAGTCTTCACTACTATGCTTAATGGATATTCCATTTCAATTGATAAACAGCATTTTTCTAGTATTTCCAGAATGGTCCAGTTCTTTTAAGAGGGCCTAACCTCCAATAACTGGGTTAATGGGTGTGCTTATTTAATGCCATGTCATGTAATTACTCTTGGCTTTGAGCTATGTTGCCTTGAATATGAATATTTCCCTACTCTTCAACAAAATATAACTGCATACTGAATGACTTGCAGAAAAGAAGTACAAAGCTTACATATCACCATCTGATGATTCCACTTTTTTAAAAGTAGGAATTCAGAGGTATAACAATGTTCTGACGTATCTTTCATACTAGAGAAATGGCTTCAGTGTTTAAATTCATGCTGCCTTGGAAAGCAGGACATTTAAACCCCTTCCTTTCTATTGACTCTTGACTTGAAACCTGTGTTTAGGATACAATCTCAGAAATAGGAAGGGACAATTAGGATTTAAATTAAAATGATCTGAGGGGCGCCTGGGTGGCTCAGTGGGTTAAAGCCTCTGCTTTCGGCCCAGGTCATGATCTCAGGGTCCTGGGATCGAGGCCCGCATCGGGCTCCCTGCTCAGCGGGGAGCCTGCTTCCCCCTCTCTCTGTCTGTCTGCCTCTCTGCCTCCTTGTGATCTCTCTCCCTCTGTGAAATAAATAAATAAAATCTTTGAAATTAAAATGATCTGAATTATTAAGATAATTTAAAAAGTCAACATGTTGATATATATGAAACATATTTATAAGGTCCTATATTTTCAGTCTTGGTAAGTGTTTTCAATATGATTGGAATTAAATAATATGTCTGTAAAATGTATATTTCCAGCCACTCATTGGATTTGGAAGATGATACTCGACTTAACGTGTTTGATGATGGAACACTCATGATCCGAAACACTCGTGAGTCAGACCAAGGTGAATATCAGTGTATGGCCAGAAACTCAGCTGGGGAGGTCAGGACACAGAATGCCATGCTCAGATACTCCAGTCCTCCAGGTACAACTTTTTTTTTTTTACCCCATAATTAAACTTAATATAAGCGCAACAGTTCTCCATCAGTTATTTGCACTAGAAAATGACTTTATATTACTTCTTTAAGATATGGAATGCTTAAAAGTGAAACAGTTGCCATTGTCTATCACTTCCTAATCTTTTCAAGAAACATGAGGTTTTTTTCCTCTTGAACTTTAATTTCTTGCCTTAGTTCTATTATGTTCTAGTCAAAATAGGTGCTGCCCCAAGGCATCCAGCTTCCTCAGAAGATGACCCAGGATCATCAGAGGGAATCCGTGGTACCTAGGCAGGACTATCATCCTTTCTAAGAAATCATTGAATCATTCATGATTAATTTACTCAACTATTATTTATTGAATGTCTACTGAGCTAGCTGTTGAAGACTGTATAGTTAACAACCTACGCTCCTTTAACTTTCCAGGAACTTTGCTTTGTCATAAGTAGCTTATATAAACCAGACACAATAGCTTGACAATTTTTTTAGTAATATCATTATCAGAAAGATGATGGAAATAGTGAGACACTATGTATCACCTTCCTGAGTCTATAGTCTATCAGGTGATACCCATAATTCAACAAAATGATAAGTTTTATGATAGTTAAGGAAAAGGGATGGAAGCAAAAAAGGGTAGTTGTGTGCTGGTAGATTTTGTTTGTTTATTTATTTTTTAAATATTTATTTATTTATTTTAGAGAGAGAGAGAGTGCACCTGTGTACAGGGGTAAAGGGGCAGAGGAAGAGGGAGTGAGAGAATTTCAGGTAGACTTTCCACTGAGCACAGAGTCCTATGTGGGGGCTTGATCTCATGGCCCTGAACCAACCCACATACCCCACTGGTAAATGTTCAAAAACTAGCTCTGGGGATGAGGGCAAATCCCCAGTTTGCAGTATTTGCCAATGATTAACATAACATCACTGAACTTGGAGTTGGGAAGAGATGTGTAGTAGCACACCATTGCATCCTATTTCCACCATGCAGACACAATAGATGCAAATAATCTCAAGACCCTAGATCATAGTAAAATGGAAAATAATTAGAAGTGGTAAATGTCAGAATTTATCTTTGATATTAATGAGATTTATTTAGTTGTAAGTTTATATAATTTAATTTTTAATAATGGCAATGCTTAACAGTCAGCTTGAAAAGTTCCAAAAATTTGATAACTGGCTTTCCAAAGCCAGCTCCAACACACTTCTAACAGGAGGAGCCCTTGGATCAGACTTGGAGATTTGTGTTCATTCAAGGAAGGATTTTCCAGGACCAGTGACATTTAAGCTGAAAGCAAGAAGTAGAAAACAGCCAGATAAATAGGATTGAAAGCTTATCTTAGTAGGAAGGGCAGTAAAGGTAGACAGAGGAGCACACATTCGAGACATGGAATTTCTGAGTATCTGGATGATACAAATGAAGGGTTGGGATTTTCGTGAGATATGGTGAACTGTAAGGCAAAGTCGAATCATTCATGACTGTACTCTAAGTGTTTCAGAATTAGATTTTTCTGTTACAAAGATCTCCCAGGCAGCAGTTTGGAGCACAAGGAGGCAGACAGAGTAAGATGAGGAGGTCAGCAGGCTGTGGTTGACAATGAAGAGGAGAGTAGTGACATTGCCAGTTACAGAGGGAGTGGAGCAAATGGCCCTGAATGAGGCATTATACTGGCAGAAATGATGCATTCAAGTCTGAGATTGACTGAATATAGAAATCCCTTACAGAGTTCATCAGTAATTTCTAACTGGCAAACCCACTAGGTCCTTCCAAAGTGTCATTCACTTTGCCCTCTAGGTCAAGCTTGACACTGCATGCTGGAGTATTCCTACTTTGAGTTCTGGGCACCACTTCCTCCTAATCCTTTCCAATGGTCCTCTCCTTCTTTCTCAAGGTCTTCAGGCTGCCTCAACTGTGCCATTCCTCATGCCCTCCTTACCTGCTGTTCATCTAGTCTGCCTGCCCTAACCACATGGCTTCCTATTCCATTGAGCTCTATTTGAGTTTTAAAGTAATTCCAGAATATCTAATTTGAATAATTAATGTATATTTCAAAGATTTTATTGCTTGTATCTTTCCTGAGATTTGGATTCATCTCATTACTGCCTTATTGCTCATTTTCACGTGTAAATTTTTTACATCCCTTAAGCACATTTGCCTGCACTTCATCTTATGTTTGCCATCACTATTGATATTATTAATATCTTCCCCAAACTTCAGATTCAGCCTCCACTGCTTTCTTGTGTTCATCAAGTCTCTATTAATTTGGTTCCAAGATTTATCAGATTGTCTTCCTTTTCATTTCCACTGCCATTGATTCACTTCAAAAACCTTTCGTACCTCAATTATTATAATAGTTCTTTCCATTTTTCTATAGCACTTTACACCTTGCTGTAATAAAATGATTTCTAAGGTATGTTGTAGTTCTTCAGACTATGTTGTTTGTCTTCTGTCCTCATACTAAAGCATAAGCTTATGAGGAAAGTAGTGTCTTGTGCATCTTTTTATCTTTCCAACATCTAACATTTTATCTAGCTTGAGGCATTCAATATTGTTAAAATTAAGTTAAATCTTGATTGTTGAATTAGATTAAATAAATTTATCTCTACTCTTAATGGTATATTCATCTCAGAAATTAAGGAGCCCCCCCCCTAGAATTAGACCCAATAACTAAGAATGTTTAACACCCTTTTTAATTTCTGCTTGAGATTTCCAGAAAAGATGAAAGTCTTAGGAATCAATGAGTGGAACACCCCCTATGGAAGTCTAAAATTTGTATTTACAAGGATACTTAGTGGGTATATTTGACTGAAAGTGACAGAAAATTTGATGAGAAATGGCTTAAACATAGTTTGTGTGTGTGCGTGCGTGTGCACATGTGAGCATGTAAAAGCAATTTATTCGTATGCTGCAAGCAGCTCAGGAGTGTGGACAGAGCTGCCACATTAGCCCAGTGCTCCAATGATATCTTTCTCTTCTTCAGTCCTTTGCATAGAGACTTTTTCTTCCCTTCATAATTGTCACCTGATAGTTCCAAGTTGGCTCTTGTAACCCAAACTCATGTCTGAATGCCAACTCGGAAACAGGAGGAAAAACAATGACTAGTTAGACTGCTCTTTTATCTGGGAAGGAAACTATTCCAGGGACGTGTGCCTATCTCATTGGCAGAACTGTGTGTCATTGGCAGAACTGTTGCAACCTTGACTGCAAAAGAGTCTGAGAACGGGATATTTTTCAATGGGAACATTTGAACAGTTAGCCCCTAGAATAAAAAATAGGTGGGCACTAGCAGTGTCTAGAATTCATAATGACATTAAGGGAAGCAGTCTTCAAAATAATTACACATTTATATCAAATCTAGATTTAAGACCCAGATATTTTAGATTTAACTATTTGAGAATTTAATGTATGTATATAATATTTAGTAAAAAGCCATTTTGAAATTGACAAAAATTTGAAAACCACAATATAGAATAAACATAACTTCTTAACTGCTAATGGTTGTATTTTGTTTTGTTATTCTCTTTCCTTTAGCCAAGCCTAGTTTTATAATCCAGCCCCAGGACACAGAAGTTTTAATTGGCACTAGCACAACTTTGGAATGTATGGCCACAGGCCATCCACAACCCCACGTTACTTGGACTAGAGGCAGTGGAGAGGCCCTGGATGGATCCAGGCACCTGGCTACTTCTGGAGGACTATACTTGCAGAATGTCACCCTGTCAGATCATGGTCAATTCACCTGTCATGCCAACAATAATCAAGGCTCCGTTCAAGCTACAGCAAACATAATTGTACAAGGTATGGGAGCAGGAGGTCATGATTGAAATGTTCATACGGCCACATTCAGAAAATTCTTTTTCTTTTTCTTTTTTTTTTAGGATTTTATTTATTTATTTGACAGAGAGAGAGAGAGATTACAAGCAGGCAGAGAGGCAGGCAGAGAGAGAGGAAGAAGTGGGCTCCCCGCCAAGCAGAGAGCCCGATGCGGGCCTTGATCCCAGGACCCTGAGACCATGACCTGAGCCAAAGGCAGAGGCATTAACCCACTGAGCCACCCAGGCTCCCAGGAAATTATTTTTCAACTTAAAAAAATAATGTCATGTAAATCAGTGAGGAGATTTTTGTATTTGCCATTTATTTTTGACATAATAGAATTTTCAAAACTAATCTACTTCATATTAAAACTTTTTTTTTTCAGGCGCCTGGGTGGCTCAGTGGGTTAAAGCCTCTGCCTTCAGCTCAGGTCATGATCTCAGCGTCCAGGGATCGAGGCCTGCATTGGGCTCCATGCTCAGCAGGGAGCCTGCTTCCTCCTCTCTCTCTGCCTGCCTCTCTGCCTACTTGTGATCTCTCTCTCTCTGTCAGATGAATAAATAAAAAATCATTAAAAAAATAAAAAAATAAACCTTTTTTTTTCACTTCAGTCTTTATCCAAATGTTATAATCAACCATTAGCGACAAAAGAGATGAAGCCATCTGTCAAAAGATATTTGTGCTTCAGGATACTTCACAGAGCTAGGAAAAACACTTCAGATATGAAAGTGAATATGTTGTGCCCTATGTTCATAGTCACTGACCAAGCTGTCTACTAACATAGCTTAGGACTATACTGATGGCTCTTATGGGCCTGGACTGTGTAACAAAGGAGTAATAAAAGTATTCTGAACACCATAAATAATTTATATTCTTGGGCCTGTAATACTATTGTAAAGAACTCATGTTTTTCTGCTAGGCTATCCTTTTGTTCTGAACTGGGCTGCCCCTTCCTTTCTGTTCTTGTGGTTGTGTGTGTGAGTTTTGGTGTGTGTGCATGTGTGTACACACACACTCAACACTCTTTGTGCTTTAGACATTTAGTAAATATCAGAATGCAAGTCTTATTGGAGCAATGCCAAAAAGTCCTGCTATATGCAAAGCATTTTTTTCATTAGCTGACAAGAGTATAATAATTTACAGTAATACATTTTAAGGGCTTCCTGGAGCTATGAACATTATAATTTTCTTAAGAAGCTATTTTATTTTATATTTATTATTATTATTATTATTTTATGTTAATCACCATACATATTGTTAGTCAGCATTGGCTTTTGATGTAGTGTTTGGTGATTCATTGTTTATGTAAAACACCCTGTGCTCCATGTAATCCATGCCCTCCTTAACACCCATCACCAGGCTCACCCATTCCCCCAGGCCACTCCCTTCTTTTTATTAATATATTTTTTAAGATTTTATTTATTTATTTGACAGCAAGAGAGAGATTACAGGTAGGCAGAGAGGCAGAGAGAGAGGAGGAAGCAGGCTCCCTGCTGAGCAGCCAGCCCAACATGGTGCTTGATCTCAGGACCCTGAGATCATGACCTAAGCAGAAGGCAGAGGCTTTAACCCACTGAGCCACTCAGGCGCCCCAAGGCCACTCCCTTCTAAAACCCTCGGTTTTTTTCCCAGAGTCCATAGTCTCTTGTGATTTGTCTACCACTCTCATTCCCCCCCTTCATTTTTTCCTTCCTTCTAAAATCTTCCATGCTATTCTTTATGTTCCACAAGTAAGTGAAACCATATGATAATTGACTTTCTCTGCTTGATTTACTTCACTTAGCATAATCTCCTCCACTTCCATCCATGTTAATGCAAATGTTGAGTAGTCATCCTTTCTGATGACTGAGTTATATTCCATTGTGTATGTGGACCATATCTTTATCCATTCATCTGTTGAAGGACATCTTGGCTCTTTCCACAGTTTTGGCTATTATGAACATTGCTGCTATGAACATTGACGTGCATATGGCCCTTCTTTTCTCTACATCTATATCTTTGGGGTAAATACCCAATAGTGCAATTGCTGGGTCATAGGGTAGTTCTATTTTTAATTGTTTGAGGAACCTCCACACTGTTTTCCAAAGTGGCTGCACCAACTTGTATTCCCACCAATGGTGTAAGAGAATTCCCTTTTCTCCACAACTTCTCCACATTTGTTGTTTCTTGCCTTGTTAATTTTTGCTATTCTAACTGCAGTAAGGTAGCATCTCAATGTGATTTTGATTTGAATTTTCCTGATGGCTAATGAAGAACATTTTTTCTTGTGTCTGTTAGTCACATGTATATCTTCTTTGACGATGTGTCTGTTCATATCTTCTGCCCATTTTTTGACTTGATTATTTGTTTTTTTGGTGTTGAGTTTAAGAAGTTCTTTATAGATCTTGAATATCATCCCTTTGTCTGTAGTGTCATTTGTGACTATCTTCTCCCATTCCGTGGGTTGCCTCTTTGTTTTGTTGACTGTTTCCTTTGCTGTGCAGAAGTTTTTTTATCTTGATGAAGTCCCAAAAGTTCATTTTCACTTTTGTTTCCTTTGCCTTTGGAGATGTGTCTTGAAAAAAGTTGCTGTGACTGATGTCGAAAAGGTTACTGTCCATGTTCTGGTCTAGGATTTTGATGGATCCCTGTCTCACATTGAGGTCTTTCATCCCTTTTGAGCTTATCTTTGTGTATGGTATAAGAGAATGGTCCAGTCTCTTTCTTTTGTAAATAACTGTCCAATTTTCCCAGCGCCACTTATTAAAGAGACTATCTTTTTATATTGGGTATTTTTTCCTGCTTTGTTGAAGATTAGTTGACGATAGAGTTGAGAGTCGATATCTGGGCTCTATATTCTGTTCCATTTATCTATGTGTCTATTTTTGTCCTGGTATGCTGTCTTGGTGGTCACAGCTTTGTAATATAGCTTGAAATCAGGCAATGTGAGGCCCTCAGCTTTGTTTTTATTTTTCAACAATTTCTTTTGTGACTTGGGGTCTTTCCAGTTCCATACAAGTTTTAGGATTATTTTTTCCAGAGCTTTGAAAAATGCCATTTGTATTTTGATTGGGATGGCATTGAAAGTATAGATTGCTCTGGGCAGCATAGACATTTTAACAATGTTTATTGTTCCAATCCATGAGCATGGAATGTATTTCCATCTTTTTTGTGTTTTCTTCAATTTCTTTCATTAGTGTTTTGTAGTTTCTAGAGTATAGATCTTTTACCTCTTTGGTTAGGTTTATTCCAAGGTATCTGAAGGTTTTTGGAACTATTGTAAATGGAATCGATTCTCTAATTTCTCTTTTTCTAGTTTCATTGTTAATGTATAAGAAAGCAAGTTATTTCTGTGCATTGATTTTTGTATCCTGACACAATACTGAATTGTTGTTTGAGTTCTAGTAATTTGTTTTGGGTTTTCCACATAAAGTAGCATGTCATCAATGAAGAGAGAGAGTTTGACTTCTTCTTGGCCAATTTGAATACCTTTTATTTCTTTTTGTTGTCTGATTGCTGTTGCTAGGACTTCTAGTATTATGTTGAATGATAGTGTCAAGAGTGGGCATCCCTGTTGTGTTACTGATCTCAGTGGGAAGGCTGTCAGTTTTTCCCATTGAGAATGATATTCGCTGTGGGTTTTCATAGATGGATTTTATGAAATTGAGAAATGTTCCCTCTATCCCTATACACTGAAGAGTTTTAATCAGGAAATGATACTGCATTTTGTCAAATGCTTTTTCTGCATCAATTGAGAGGACCACGTGGTTCTTGTCTCTTTCTTATTTATGTGTTCTATTACATAGATTGATTTGTAAATGTTGAACCACCCTTGCATCCCAGAGATAAATCCCACCTTGTCATGGTGGATAATACTTTTAATGTACTGTTGAATTCTATTAGCTAGGATCTTGTTGAGAATCTTGACATCCATGTTCATCAGGGATATTGGTCTAAAATTCTCCTTTTTGATGGGATCTTTGCCTGGTTTTGGGATCAAGGTAAACCTGACCTCATAGAAAGAGTCTGGAAGTTTTCTTTCTGTTTCTATTTTTTGAAACATGTTCAAGAGAATAGGTTTATTTCTTCTTTGAATGTTTGGTAAAATTCTCCCAGGGAATCCATCAGGCCCTGGACTCTTGTTTTTTGGGAGGTTTTTGATCACTGCTTCAATCTCATTACTGGTTATTCATCTATTCAGGTTGTCAGTTTCTTCCTGTTTCAGTCTTGGTAGTTTATAGGTTTCCAGGAATGCCATCCATTTCTTCTAACTTAATTTGCATATAGCTGTTGATCATTTCTGATGATTGTTTCTATTTCCTTGGTGTTCATCATGATTTCCCCGTTCACTCATAATTTTATTAATTTGAGTCCTCTCTCTTTTCTTTTGGATTAGTTTGGACAGTGGTTTATTGATTTTACTAATTCTATCAAAGAACCAGCTTCTAGTTTCTTTGATCTGTTCTACTGTATCTCTAGTTCCTAACTCATTGATGTCTGCTCTAATCTTAATTATTTTCCTTCTTGTACGTGGGGTTGGCTTAATGTATTGTTGATTTTCTAGTTCCTTAAGGTGTAAGGAGAATTGGTGCATTTGGGATCTTTCAATTTTTTTGAGTGAGGCTTGGATGGCTATCTATTTCCCCCTCAGGATAGTCTTTGCCATTTCCCATAGGTTTTGGACTGATGTGTCTTCATTCTCATTGGTTTCTATGAATTGTTTAAGTTCTTCTTTGATTTCCTGGTTGATCCAAACATTCTTGAGCAGGATGTTCTTTACTTCCAAGTGTTTGAATTCCTTCCAAACTTTTTCTTATGGTTGAGTTCCAGTCTGAGAATATGCTGGGAATAATCTCAATCTTATGGCATTGGTTGAGCCCTGATTTGTGACCAAGTATGTGGTCTATTCTGGCGAAATTTCCATGTGTGTTTGAGAAGAATGAGTATTCTGTTGTTTTAGGTGGAACGTTCTGTATATATCTATGAGGCCCATCTGGTTCAGTGTGTCATTCAAAGCTCTTGTTTCTTTGTTGATTTTCTGCTTAGATGATCAGTATGTTCTTGAGAGTGGAGTATGGAGGCCTCCTACTATTAACATATTATTATCAATATGTCTCTTTATTTTGTTTAACAGTTGGCTTATGTAGTTGGCTGCTCCCATATTCAGGGCATAGATATTCACAATTGTTAGATCCTCTTGTTGGATAGACCCTTTAAGCATGATATAATGTCCCTCTGTATCTTTAACTACAGTCTTTAACTTAAATTCTAATTTGTCTGATATGAGAATTGCTACTCCAGCTTTATTTTGAGGTTTGTTCACTTTCAGTCTGAATGTATCTTTAGGTTCAAAATGAATCTCTTGTAGACAGCACATGGGCGGGTCCTATCTTTTTATCTAGTCTGCAACCCCATGCCATTTTACGGGAGCATTTAGGCCATTCACGTTGAGAATAATTATTGAAAGATAAGATTTTATTGTCATCATGTTGCCTGTGAAGTCCTTGTTTGTATAGATTGTCTCTGTCAATTTCTGTTCTATATCACTCATGGCATATTTCTCCTTTTATAGAACCCCCCTTAATATTTCTTGTAGGGTCAGCTTAGTGGTCACATATTCTTTCAATCTCTGCAGGTCCTGGAAGCACCTTGTCTCTCCATCCATTCTGAATGACAGTCTTTCATGGATAAAGTATCCTTGGATGCATATTATTCTCATTTAGTACCCTGAATATGTCTTGCCACCCCTTTCTGGCTTGCCAGTTCTCTGTGGACAGGTCTGACATTATTCTGATGTTCCTCCTTCTGTATGTACTGAATCTCTTCCCCCTAACTGCCTTCAAAATGGTTTCCTTGGTTCTAAGATCTGTGAGTTTTACTATTACATGCCTTGGCATTGGTCTTCTCTCCTTGATTTGGGAGGTGTTTTCCCTGCCTCTAGGACACGAATGCTTGTTTCATCCTCCAGATTAGGGAAGTTCTCAGCTACAGTTTGGTCAAATATATCTTTTATTCCTCTCTCTCTCTCTCCACACCCTCAGGGATCCCAATAATTCTGACATTGGAACACTTCATGGCATCACTTATTTCTCTAATTCTGTTTTCATGGATTTTAAGCTGTTTGTTCCAGACCTCCTCCTGCTCCTTCTTTTCTATCAGTTTGTCTTCAAGATCAATAATTCATTCTTCTGAGGGCGCCTGGGTGGCTCAGTATTTAAGCATCTGCCTTTGACTCAGGTCATGATCCCAGGGTCCTGGGACCGAGCTCTGCATCCGGCTCTCTGCTCTGCCAGAAAGCCTGCTTCTCCCTCTCCCAATCCCCTAGGTGTTCCCTCTCTTGCTGTGTCTCTGTCAAATAAATAAATAAAATCTTAAAAAAAAATTCATTCTTCTACCTCATTTACCCTGTTAGAGTATCTAATTAGATTATATCTCATTGATAGCATTTTTAAGTTCTTCCAGATCCACTCTCATTTCTGCCCTTAGCAAATCCATGTTGCCTTTCATAGTTTTCTCCAACCTGACTATTGTCTTCATAACTGCTACCCGGAAGTCTATTTCTGACATCTTGCTTGGATCCATATCCATTAGATCTGCAGGAGAGGCCATTGTCTCTGGGTCTTTTCTTTGTTCAGAGTTCCTCCTCCTAGTCAATCTGTTGAGTTGTGGTTGAGGGGATGTATAGCCAAAAATATCAACCACTATCCAGGCAAGGTGTACCCTCTAGACTGGTGATCCTCTGCTCCCACAGAGATCCAGAACTGTATAATCTTACATCTCAGGCTGATTTCATGGGTTTTCAGAGTGGCTTGGTAAATTTCTAACTAAATTTAGGGAACTGGTTGAAAAGGAGTCCCCACTCCTCTGTCATCTTGGTGGAACTCCCAGAAGTTATATTATTTTACATAACATATTTGCATGTTGTCGAGCAAAAATCCAGACCCCGGGAAACATAGAATGAAAACAGTTTTATATATATATATATATATATAATTTTTACTTACTTAGGATTATTTATTTATTTATTTGAGCGTGTGAGAGAGAGGGAATAAGCTTGGGGGAGGGGCAGAGAAAGAATGGGAGAAGCAGCCTCCCCACTTAGTAGGGAGCCTGATGTGGGGCTCCATCCCAACATCCTGTGATCATGACCTGAGGCTCCCAAGACTCTGGAATCAAGACCTAAACTGAAGGCAGATGCTTAAACAATGGAGCCACCCAGGTGCTCCATGAAAACAATTTTGGAACATGGAGTTGGGGGGACTTTGGATCTATGATTGTCCGCTTCTGGGGAGAAGAATTAGCCCACTGGAAGTCACAGTATTTCATCCATCCTGGGTTTTCAGCATTCAGTAAATGTTTTCCAAATTGCTTTTGCTTAACATCATCTCTTTAAGTAACAATAGATCAGTAATTCCTTGTTTCTGTTCATATGTCTGAAGAAAGAATTGCGTTTCCTCTAGAAATGTTAATACCATGGAAAACATTTTCTGTATGCTAAAAAGGTATAGAAATGAAATTTTTTTCTTGATGTCTTTGGTAACTCCTGGGGGAAATTACTTTTAAAAGAGCCAAGTGTTATTTTTAGACTTTCCATGTGTCAAGATTGACAAATGCTTACAAAGAAATAGTATTTGGGGCCTTTTTTGCTTGCATTATTTTATATTAATATCTGGTTTTTAGAAGCATAATGCCTAATTTCACTCTGACAGGCTCCTTTATTTCATACCATTCTAATCTTTTGTGTCTCAGCTTCTTGCATTTAGTTTCTGCTTCTTCTATTTTTTCATCTGCATCAGTTCATGTCAAATAAAAGTCTGACATTTATGGTGCTGTTCATTTCTCATACCAGAATACACTAACAATTACTTTTTACTAGGCAGTTTGCACTGAAATTGCCATCTGCTTATCTTTTGTCCCTTGCAACTGTGTAGTTGGGTTACTTATAGGTCTATGTGTTGAGATTTTTAGTTGGTCTTGAAATGGTCCATTAATCATTTAATACATTTATAAAAGAGGGTTCTTTTATTTGGCTAGTGCATAGACTAAATATTTTAAGTTGTACCCTTTCTGTGTCACCTTAACAGATGTTCTATCAATTTTCTTTAGTTCTTTTAATGTGCATTTAAGCCAAGAACACAACTGCCCACAAATTATTTTCCTTCCCTAGACCAGCTGAACAAATGATAAAATGAAAGAGAAACAGCTTCAAGGAAAGGTGTGAATCACAGTATGGGGCACTTAGATGAAAGGGACTATATTTACCAACAATGTAAATAAAAATGCTTTTTTGTATGAGGTATCACAGTCATGAGTTTTGTAAAATCCACCAGATGGGTGGATTTTAATAAAATGGCAAAATGCTTCATCTAAGCATGTGGTGTGTTATTATCAGGAGTGGGATTGATGGCCACCATTGTTAAGTGAAAGGCCCAGAAATGTCAACTCATTATTCCTCTTGAGTTCCTCCAGCCTACACTACCTGCCTTTGTGATACTTAGATCTTCTGGGTTTTCTTCCCATTAGATCAAAATTTCTTCATTGATCTAGCAAATTGGTCATTTGACTGCTAGGAACAAATATAAAATGTCTTTCTTAGTTTTTGATAGGATATAGTCTTGGATTTTTTATGAGAACATATAAAATATAACAATGCCACATATGAGGTATAACAATGCCAGATGTGGCTAGGTGTGAGTTTTAGTTACTATTAAAAAGTTGAAGTCAAATTTCCCAACACTTGTGCCTTCACTAAATGACTTGCTGTAATTACTACCTACTTTTGCTTTATAGCTCTTCTACTGTGACATTTTTTAACATAGAAATATTTTTGCTCACTTCGAATTATTCCTAGCAATTTAAAAAGTTCGTGTAATATTCTGGAAAGAACATCACACTGGGGGTTGAGTGGCCTAAATTCTCATCGTGTCTCTGAGAGTTATTCATTTCAACCACCTCCAGACTGAATTTCTTCATTTATGGAACATGGAGCATGAGCTTGCTAATCTGTGGTTATTTCCACCTTGGCTTTTCTAAGACTCTATTACAAATATCTCGCAGGCATTCCTGAGGGCTTTCATGAATTTTATGACCTTATAGTTTATCTTTTACCATTTTTTAGCCTAGTGCCTTCCTCAGAATTGAGGACTTTTAAAAGTCTTTATTATGAAAGCACAATATGAAAGCTGAAACAAATACAGTTTGCTAAAAATTATTTATTTTATCATGATTCTTGTAAATGCAGACAGTGAGGAAAAGCAATGAAGGCATAAGTACAAAGATCTAATAGCAAGAAGAGGTCAGATCATCTCAGAATGTTGTTTGGAAAATGTCAACACTTTGCTATTATTGGAGATTATCGTGCCATTAAATGGTCATACAGATTTCTTTTTCACATTAATAAGAGACATCAATAGATTGTGTAACTATATATGTATCTATTAGCTATTTAATATTTAAGCAAATTCATTGTAAAAGATCTGGACATTTGGAAATATTGAAATTTTGACTTAAATATGAGTTTTTAAAAGGTATCATAACACTTGTTATAAGAAACATTTTTTTTCCTAAAATTAACTAGAGCAACTTGTTGCAAATTTTATCATGTGTATGAAAGTTTGGGGGAAACACTTTTGTTAATGGTTCAAATACAATTTGTAGTTTTATATATGTCTATCACAGTTAGTAAATAGCATATGAAGCAGATTCCATAAGATATATAAATTGTTTCTTCTTACTAACTATTGCTTTTCTGCTTTGCAAACCAGATATGTATATTTTTGGTTTCTTTGCAAGTAGACACAAACATATACAAGCACCTATACATTCTCTCTCTCTCTCTTTTTTAAAAGATTGTATTCACTTATTTGAGAGAGAGAGAGAGACAGACAGAAATGGTGACAGAGAGCATGAGTGAGGAGGAGAGGGAGAAACAGGCTCCCCTCTGAGGAGGGATCCTGATGCAGAACTCGATCCCCAGACCCTGGGATCATGACCTGAGCTGAAGGCAGAGGCTAACCAACTGAGCCACCAAGGTGTCCCACATCTAAACGTTCTTAATAGTTTTGTGTAAATAATTGGAAACAAATTCTAATTAAGCAACATATTTAAACATATTTTGTTTTCCTTTATTATTAACAATTTATAGAGTAATTTTTATTTATTTTTTATAGAGTAATTTTTAATCTTGATATAATTTTTCATTCTCTTTAGCTCCTCCACAATTCACAATAATCCCCAAGGATCAAGCAGTGCTAGAAGGACATACTGTAGAATTTCTTTGTGAAGCTGAAGGCAGCCCACCTCCAATAATTGCCTGGACCAAAGCAGGTATTAGCATATTGACAAGTGATTGTGGAAAGGGATAAATACCTTCTTTATTATGAGAGGATAAAAACAATTTAAACTAATTATCATAGTTATATCATGGACATGACAATATCACACAAAATGTAATCTTTGAATTAAATATGACATCATAATTTCTGTTATGTGTTAAGTTTTAACATTTGAATATGTGGCCTTCCTCAGATAATCTCTCTGGGAGTGTTTCTTGATTTTTTTTTTTAATTTACTCATTTTCCCATGCACCTCCTCTCTGGCAAACACCAGTTTGTTCAGTTTCTTGATTTTTAAAATAAAATTATTGGACAATTAGTGGTTTTAAATATTTTTTAAAGTGGCAGGATTCTCTTTAGTACAAAGTGAAATTATAAGTGCAGTGAAGCCAACCATAAGAAAACTCTAGCATGCTAAGTGGATAAAAGAGAGCTACTGTCTTTTTTTCTTTTCTTAAAGAATGTTTTTTTGGTGAAAGGGTGGGATGAATGGCTGGCTCAGTAGGTTAAACATCTGCTTTAGGCCCAGATTATGATCCCAGGCCTGGGATAAAGCCCCACCTTAGGCTTCCTATTCAGTGGGGAGTCTGTTTCTCCCTCTGCCCTTTGACCCACTTGTGTACTCTCTCTTTCTCAAATAAATAAATAAAATCTTTAAAAACATGCTTTTTAAAAAAGATTTATTTATTTGAGTGAGAAAGCATGTGAAAGAGCGTGAGTTGGGGGAGGGACAGAGTGAGAGAATATTCAAGCAGACTCCCTGCTGAATATGGAGCCCTACATAGTCTGGATCTCACCAACTCATGAGATCATGACCTGAGCCAAAACCAAGAGTCACTGGCTTAACAAACTGAGCCATCCAAGTGCCCAAAGAGCTGCTATCTTTTAAGTGTTGGGGGGGTTCAGGGTGCACCCGAGGGGTCGGGAACTTCTAGTGATCCCTGGTGTTAGAGATTAAGGTCAATGCTTTGAGATGAAAGCTCCTCTAAGATTTCTCTGGTCTTGGAATTGTTAACCTTTTTATTAGTTCAGGTAACTAGGTTAAATTCTAAACACATCAACATTTGTGAACTTCTTTTGGATACAATTTTTGCTCTCATCTTTATAAGAGTAGAGTGGGTAGGAGGTGAACTTTGAAGTTGGAAAGCCAAGATTCACATCTTCCTCCTTCATTCACTAGTTGCATGACTTTGGGAAAGTAAGTTAACTGTGGTTCTACCAGAGTTGCTTTATCTATATGCCAGGAGTGATGACATTGCCTACAACACTGGGTGTTTGTGGGGATTATTTTGAGTGTATTTATACTCATAAACATTTAGAAGCATATTTGGCTCATTTGTGTACATAGTCAATAAAGGTTAACTATTTACAAAGGTAAATAGTTTTTAAAATTTTATTATTTTTTATTATTTATTTATTAACAATAAAGGTTAACTATTTACATTTGACACATACTGTCACTGAAATAGTTGAGAATAACAATCCATTAACTTGTTAATGGTCACAAGGAGTGTAAACTCAGTATAAGCTCAGAGGTGATAAAGTGCAATGTTGGCTGGGTGGGTATGGCTGTGAGGATTAACAACCTGAGTGTCACTGAAACCACCATTCTTGAGATTCTGTTTCAGCACCTTAAATGTTGTAATTCTATAATGTTTTTATTTTACAAATATTACATACATGTGACAAACAAATGTATGAAGGTATTTGAAAATTGTATTTAGTAATCATTTTGGGGGGTAATATAGGAATAAAAAAATTAAAAATTAAAATTTAAAAATTAAAAAATGCAAAAACAATTCTTCTCCTATCCACATTTTGCCTTGTTTGCACTCCATTAAGTAAAAATTGAGATTAGGCTATAGAAGTAGGTGTGGTTGGTTAGCCTGTGCAATGACTCACATGCCTCCTTAGGCATTTTATAGCTTGTTCTAAGAGTAATAGGAAGCTACCATAAGCAAGGATAATGCTGGAATAAGGTTAGTTTTGAATTTGTATTCTAACTGTGGAAAATAAAAATGAGGAGGCAAACATAAAGGTGGAGGAATTCCTTAAGGGAGCTGACCAGTTCTCCTGCTTGGGGGATGGTCAAGGGGGGGTGCCCTGGTTCCCAGTTGCAGTATCGGGAGGGGCGGTCCCAGTGTTGTGATGCAGAGGACTTCCAGAGAGATTCCAACCTTTACACACCACCAGAAATTCAACCAATAATAGCTGTCAGCTCTTCGAGCCATAACTTTGCCATACAAAGTATTCTGTTTCCCTCTTTGCAGGAGGACAGCTTCCTCAGGAAGGTCTGCATACAGTTCTCTCCTCTGGAACTTTGAGAATTGAGCATGCAGCTCATCATGACCAAGGCCAATATGAATGTCAGGCAGTAAGTCCGTTGGGAGTGAAAAAAGCATCTGTCCAGCTGACCATAAAACCCAAAGGTAATATGTGCTGTGATTGGATTTACAGAACTGAAGAGTGCATCTTTATGTGTCTTATACACATTCCTGGGTGACTTTATTATTTAGTTATTTTTTATTTTATAGGATCTAAGAAATCGCAAATTTTATAACTCTCTTCCAATCAGTCTTTTTTTTTCAAACTTGAGGATTTTATTTCTATTAATGCTAATTATTATCATGTTTTCTTTTAAAAATATCATTTTCTGTTTTTTTACATTTTTTGCAAACAAAACTAGTTAATTAGCTCCAACTGCAGAGACTAGCTCACAGAAAGATAAATTTCTCACACCTGAAGGTCTGAATTTTGGTCTTATATTGAGGTATCTTTTATGCTGATGATTACCAGGAATATACTGCAGATACTTTGCTCCAGACTCATCATGAAATACAGTACTTTAGTTTATCATAAAAAGTAATATTCTGGTATGAGGTTGGGTTATTTGTCCATAATTTATCATTAACTGACATGTACCAAAAAAAAAAAAAAAGAAAACTCAAGACTTAAATTTTTAAAGATAGTTCCAATGTAAGGATGAAAAATAGTTGTTATTAAGTACTCTTGGAATTTCTTGTTAGTTTCTGATTTATTTTGAAATGGAGGAACTTAGTTACTATACATATATGTGTGTATATATGTATATACTAACTATATATAACTATATATAACTATATATAGTATATATATACACACTCTCTCTCTATATATATATATAGTGCCTAAACCACATTTTTAGCATTATTTTATATTTAAATATAATTTCCTAGATTTCTTCATAAATTTACTATAATTTATTTTGATGTAGTAGACCTAATTCAGGGGTAACACATATTTAGATAAGAGCATATAAAACATAGAGACAAAGATCAGCCAGATGTAGCAATATAAATCTAAAAAGAAATATTAGTAATGTTGAAATGTTCAATGATGCTGAGACGTAGACAAAAGATTACACTTAACTAATATCTATGTGCAATCCAGTATTGATTCCTTTCTCACTATATTTTCAACATATCAAGTGCTTATTATTATTTATATGATGGAAGTTAAGGTTCTATGAAGAGGAAAAAGCATATTAGGGAAAGTAGTCAAGTAGCAGCTGAAATGCATGGGAAGATTTGAAAAAAAATATTGAAAGATGAAGGCAACTGCCATGCCCTTGGAAAACTCCATTTCTTTGATTCATTCTTTCTAAGAGGAAATGCTGAAATCTGCTATGCAGAATGTTTAAAATAACTTTTGAATTGGTTTTCAACTAATTCAACTAATTTAAAAATCAGGAGATTTTTACATTAATATCTTATTCATTTTTAGATTGACAGAGAGAGTGGGAAAGAGAGTGTGTTGGGGGGTGTGCAGCAAGAGAGAGAGAGAGATTCAAGGAGACTCTATACTGAGCATGGAGCCTGACTTGGGCTTGATTTCATGACGCTGAGATCACGACCTGAGCCAAAACCGAGAGACAGATGCTCAACTGACTGGTCCACCCAGGCACCCCTAAACTAATAGCTTTTTAAAAAGGAGGACATATTAAATAGCACATTGCAGTCAAATAAAATATAACATGAAGATGCTGATGTTAATGGTCTTAGTTTTGTCCTCTTTATGCTCCATTTTTCATCCTTCCACCAATGTCCCCCATTGACCCTCTAGATCTCAATTTAGAAGCATGCCTCTTCCCCAAAGAGGGCTCCTTTCCTCCACTCTGTAAGATATTGTAAGATGTTACTGTTGAAATTAGTATTAGAATGTACCATATAATCTGATAGTTGACACGTGTGGAGGAATTTGATAAATTTATCAAATATCCATAGCTAAGAAAGTATTATTAGCAATAGGCACAAATGTAGAAAAAACAAGGTTTTTGTGTTTTTGTTTTTGTTTTTGTTTTTTGTTTTTTTGTTTAGCAAACATAGAGTCCTACATGTTGAACATAAATTATGTGAATGGAGTGGGGGAGAGGGCCATAGGGAGGAAATGCTTGGGATTGTTGGTCGAGTTAGAATGTATCAGATCTTGACTATAGGTCGTGGAACTTTCCAGTTGTTGGCCAGATATATTATGTAGGATATTAATCAGTTAAAAATGAACAGGCCAATATTGAGGTGAAGAAACTCTTAAAACAAGCCATTAGCTCTGTGACATATCCAAGTGATATGTGAGGTGACCTGAACATCCATGACAGTGGGAATGGAAAAGTTAATGAATTCAAGTAAACATATAACAGGTGGAAACATTTTATCTCTGAAATTATTAACAATATATTTTTACCAGTACCTCTGACAATATTTTGCAGGTCCCATTTTGTGTGTATTGAAGTGTTTCTGTAAGTGTGTTCTGTGGGTTGTCAGCAGAGGAAATTTCCAAGACCCTTTCATGGGGGGTTTCTAAGTTAAAACTATCTTATAATAATATCAAGATCTTATTTTCCTTTTCTACTAGACTGACATTTGCCTTGATGGTACCAAGATAATGGTGGATAAAAGTGCTGGAATCTTAACATGAACCAAAGCAGTGGCACCAAACTGTACTAGTAATTCATATATTCTTCCTTTGTTGTGTGAAAAAGAAAGTAATTTTGTTTACAATGTTACTGATAAAACAGGGCTACTTTTATTAAATCTTGGCCTTCTAGTAGATGTGTCATGAAAGAAATTGGCAGAAGAAGCTATCAGTTGTCAAATTTTGATGTATTATCAAGCATTTTTCACAGTTATCTGAAAAAACTTATAAAATATCCCTACATTTTGCAAATATTTATCTTTGTGAGACCATATTTTATTCATATACTTCAACTAAAATGACTAACTGCAAGAAATTGAATTCAAAAGCAGTTACACAATTATTGAGATTTACAAAAGTGTAGAACAATATGATACTCCACTCACTACTTTTATTTTTGGAAAATTAATTAATGTTCATAAAACTGTGTTATTTATCTGAAAATTGTATGAGTTTATAACTGTAATTTTTGAATAAGTAAATTTTTAAGTTCTCATATATAATTTCTAATATGTGAACATAGTTACATATAATCAACATAAATAAAAGTTCTTTTAGTTTCTCAATAATTTTTAAGTCTAGTGTTCCTGATGTTAATATGTTTGAGTAAAGTTCATTTGTTGGATCTTCTTTGCCTGATTTCGACATCTTTCATTTTTCTTTTCTTTTTAATCTTTTTAAACTCTTTTAATTCTTTTTAATCTTTTAAACTCTTTGTTGCCACCTCATTTTACTTGCCTTTCTCATGTCTATCCTTTATGTCCCTTGCTGTGTTATAAACAATGTGTATTTACTCCAGAGATGCTTCTAACTTTTAGCTATGCAATAGTTTTATTTTTTCTGCTAACATTTTGTTCAAGTATATGCAACTCTATATACAAACACTGGATGAAACTAGTAATTTTATAGAAACATGTAATTAATTAAAACTAATTCCAGAAGAGATAGAAATATAAACAGAATATACTAGGGGAGAAAAAAGTTGCCAAAGATCACAACAGTACAGATATCCAGCTGTTACTCTCTGGAATAGCTGAATAGACTGTTAATTATTCTGAATATTAGACTTGCAAAAGAACTCTCTCCAATAAGAGCATGTGGCCATGTGGTTTCCCAAGGAAAACCATTGCATCTATAAATAACAAAAATTCTAATGCTATTTATGTTGTTTCAGGAATTAGAAGATAATAAACACCCTTAAAATATTTTTAGTAAAACAAACCTAAGTTTGATACGTAAAAGTATGATAAAAAGTATGATAAAAAAGTATGATAAGCTAAGTATGATAAAAAAAAATCCTAAGAGTTCATTAAATATATAAAGGAAAAACTATCTTGAGCATCATGCAAAAAATCTAATGTAAATAAATAAATCTAATTATAAATCATAAACAATCCATTAGCATATGAAAAAATATTAGTACATAATTAAATGGGTTTTATTCCAGAAAGTCAATGATAGTGCAATAATAGGAAAGCTATTAATATATTTTATCATATTAATAGATTTCAGAAGAAAAATCAGGATTCTTTTTATAGATGCTAAAAAAATTTGATAAAATTCAACATTTATTTATTTATTTAAAAGATTTTATTTATTTATTTGACAGAGAGAGATTACAAGTAGGCAGAGAGGCAGGCAGAGAGAGAGGGGAGGAAGGAGGCTCCCCACTGAGCAGGGAGCCCGACACGGGCCTCGATTCCAGTACCCTGAGATCATGACCTGAGCTGAAGGCAGGGGCTTTAACCCACTGAGCCACCCAGGCACCCAACATTTATTCTCATTAGAAATTCCCAGTTAACATAGGTCTGAACAAACATTTCTTCAACATGATAAAATAGATTTACATTCCTGCACTTTTTGCATAGATATTCAATATAGTTTTCCTTTTACATATTTATTTTATTTTACTTTATTTATTTTTTAAAAAGATTTTTTTAAGTTTATTTGACACAGAGAGAGATCACAAGCAGGCAGAGAGGCAGGCATAGAGGAGGAAGCAGGCTCCAGGCTGAGCAGAGAGCCGGATGTGGGGCTCGATCCCAGGACCCTGAGATCATGACCTGAGCCAAAGGCAGAGGCTTTAACACACTGAGCCACCCAGGCACCCCTCCTTTTATATATTTTAATGAATTTTTAGGATTTATTATAAATTACTCTTGCTTTACTGAACTCATTAGCCAGAATCCTGCTTAATAGAGAAATGGTATAAATATTTTCTCTAAAGAAAGACTTCTGCTGTCATTATTATCACTTAATATAGATTTGGAGAGACAAATAATTACAATTAGCCAAGAGACAAAAGAAAGGAAAACCAGGAAAATTCTGAAAAATAGCCATAATTAAGGAGGACTCATCATACTAAATTATAAAATATATAATAAAGCTACATAAATTAAAACTACCCAGATAGTACATTAAAACAAAATATATAATCTACAAATTGATTCCTTTCATATGGGAATGTCACGTATGAAAAAGATGGCATTTTCTATGAGTGACAAAAAGATAATTATGTAAAACTTTTGGGAATAAATGGGTAGATATATAAAAAATACCACTGTGTGCATAGGATGCAGATTTTGTTCTGGAGATGTCTTTCTAATCAAAAAGCATATGTGCCTGGCCCTTCTTTGTTGTTGTTTTTTTTTTTAAGATTTTATTTATTTATTTGTCAGAGAGAGGGAGAGAGCACAAGCTGGCATAGTGGCAGGCAGAGGCAGAGAGAAGTACGCTCCCCACTGAACAAGGAGCCAGATGCAGGACTTGATCCCAGGACTCTGGGATCAAGACCTGAGCCAAAGGCAGCTGCTTGACCAACTGACCCACTCAGGCATCCCTGCCTGGCCCTTCTTGAGATTTGTGTCATATTCTCTTCCACATGCATCTCTACTTGATCTTGTCTGTTTTAGGTGGCCCTCCCTTCACCTTTTTTGGTCGAGTGGGCTTCAGTGCTACCCTCATTTTACTGAAAATGAAGCTTGTAGTTTTATAAGCAAAACTAGCAGTACGTTTCTGATTTTCATCCTCCTTGTTGCTGTTTGATAAAAACTGGAAACGCCATCCTTATGCTCACAAAAAACAAGGCTCCATCTCTTCTTTTCAATATTTAAATCTCACAATGTAGAAGCAGTTCTTTTCCTGGACTTCTCTTAGTGCAGGCTGGAGCAGGTGACTCTAGTAGATTAGGGTGTCCATCCGAGTGTAGGGACTGGGAAAGGGCAAGGTTTAGTATTTTTCTGTATACTTTCCTCTTTTTAATCTTTCAATTCTTCCTGCCTAGTGATGGTCCAGAAGGAATGGAGAGGAAGGGACAGGCTCACTAATGGGAAGCCAATGGTAAGATGACACTCTCTTTTTTGTTGCTATGAGGTCTTCTCTGGTCATCAGAAGCCTCTACATGGCTAGTTCTCTAGCATTATATGCATTTTATTCAGAGGCCATATTGAGGTTACCCTACTGCTGATTTCCCTGGTATGGAAGAGGGAGCTCCAGCTTGTGGCCTTTTAGCCAATTGTTTCTTCTTACAGTTGGTTATTCCATAGTCTCTGCTGATATGGTTTCTTCACTCTATGGGTAGTTCACAGTAGTGGTATTATTGGTTAGAGAGGAAAGGCAAATCACCTATATCAATTAAATTAACAACAGGTTTCATATCAGGAGCAATAGAAGCCACAAAATGTTGGAATCAAAACTTTAAAGTGTCTTGGGGTGCTTGGGTGGCTCAGTCAGTTAAATGTCTGCCTTTGGCTTATGTCCTGATCCCAGGGTCCTGGGATCAAGCCCCTCACTGGGCTCCCTGCTCAGCAGGAAGCATGCTTCTCCCTGCCCTTCCCCGGCTTTTGCTCTCTATCATATAAATAAAATCTTAAAAAAAACTTCAAAGTATTTTAAGAAAAATAACGGTAAATATAGTATTGTATAACTTTCAATATTTCAAGAACAGGGCTTCGCAATGATATTTTCAGTAAACTGAGAATGTTTGTCAACTATAATAGTACTTTAAAGAAATTTCTAAAGGAAATTCCTAAAGGAAAGATCTTGAAAGAATGACTGATATTCAAAAGAGAATGCAAAGGTGAACAAAAAAACTGCTGAACATGTAGGAAATATTAAAATATTTTCTGTATCAAATATTAATACTAATAATTGCTATGATGTGGCACTGAATAAAAATTACATAATTAAATAATACCTAACAATGGAATATCAGTTAGGAAAGTGATTATTGGAGTCAAAGTAGTATGATCTTATATACCTGGCAAAATATCAGGGATAGGTAGCAAAAAAAAAATGGTAATAAGTGTCAATTGGAAAGGTGAAAAAGATGGTGTTAGAAATTACTTAAATAAAAGATAAGAAAAGGGTAAAAAATATGGCAGGTATTTTATAGACAAATTCTGTAAATGTTTAAGATCAGTTCAGCCTTATACAAACTATTAAAGAGAATAGAACAGGGAATAGTTCCCAACTTTAACTAATAAAGGATATTGTGAAAAAAAATTTCAGAATAATCTCTATAGAAAATATTGACCAACTGAATCCAATGATATTAATTGATTAATGGAGGACAAATTATGATTTTAATAAGTAGATGTAGACAAAACATTTGATTAAATTGATCATCTATTCGTTATTAAGAAATGATCTTAGCAATGACTTTATGGACCTTCAACTCTATGGTCAACTAATCTTTGATAAAGCAGGAAAGAATGTCCAATGGAAAAAAGTCTCTTCAACAAATGGTGTTGGGAAAACTGGACAGCCACATGGAGAAAAATGAAACCGGATCATTTCCTTTCACCACATAAAAAAATAGACTCAAAATGGATGAAAGACCTCAATGTGAGAAAGGAATCCATCAAAATTCTTGAGGAGAACACAGGCAGCAAGCTCTTCAACCTCAGCCACAGCAACTTCTTCCTAGGAACATCACCCAAGGCAAGNTCACCAAAGGCAAGGGAAGCAAGGGCAAAAATGAACTATTGGGACTTCATCAAGATTAAAAGCTTTTGCACAGCAAAGGAAACAGTCAACAAAACCAAAAGACAACTGACAGAATGGGAGAAGATATTTGCAAATGACATATCAGATAAAGGGCTTGCATCCAAAATCTATAAATTACTTATCAAACTCAACACTCATAAAACAAATAACCCAGTCAAGAAATGGGCAGAAGACATGAACAGACATTTCTNAGACACATGAGAAAGTGCTCAACGTCACTCGGCATCAGGAAATTACAAATCAAAACCACAGTGAGATACCACCTCACACCAGTCAGAATGGCTAAAATCAACAAGTCAGGAAACGACAGATGTTGGCGAGGATGCGGAGAAAGGGGAACATGCCTACACTGTTGGTGGGAATGCAAGCTGTGCTAGCCACTCTGGAAAACAGTATGGAGATTNGTGCTGCCACTCTGGAAACCAGTATGGAGGTTCCTCAAAAAGTTGAAAATAGAGCTCCCCTACGACCCAACAATTGTACTCCTGGGTATTTCCCCTAAAGATACAAAGGTAGTGATCCTCAGGGGCACATGCACCTGAATGTTTATGGCATCAATATCCACAAGAGCCAAGCTACGGAAAGAGCCTAGATGTCCATCAACAGATGAATGGATAAAGAAGAAGTGGTATATATACAATGGAATACTAGGCAGCCATCAAAAGAAACAAAATCTTGCCATTTGCAATGATGTGGGTGGAACTAGAGGGTATTATTCTGAGTGAAATACGTCAATCAGATAGACAATTATCACATGATGTCTCTGATATGAGGAACTTGAGGGGCAGGGCAGGGGGTTGTGGCAGTAGGGAGGGAAAAATAATGAAACAAGATGGGCTTGGGAAGGAGACAAACCATAAGACTCTTAATCTCATGAAACAAACTGAGGGTTACTGGAGGTGGGAGGGTAGGGATAGGGTGGATGGGTTATGGACATTGGGGATGGTTTGTGCTATGGTGAGTGCTGCGAAAGGTGTAAACCTAATGATTCACAGACCTGTACCCCTGGGGCATATAATAAAAAATTAAAAAAAAAACTTTCTCTAGATAATGTACGTAACATTTTTGAAAATGATGTTTTCAAGATAAAATGTTAGAAATTTTTTCTTTGGGTGAAGAAAGAAGATTGCATCTACTCAACATTGTATTGGAAGTTCCTAGCCTGTGCAAAAAAAAAAAAATGAAAAAAGAGAAAAAGAAAAGAAAAAGAAAAAGAAATGGAAAAAATGTTATGAATTTAGAAAGAATGCATACAATTTTATTATTTATATGTAATAGAATTCCCTTATACATACTTTGGAAACATTTACAAATGTACTATCAGAAATAATGAGTTTAGCAAGATTATTAGTTGACATTAATAAAATATTTTTCTTTCTATATGTCAGCAACAAATAGAATGTCTAATTTTATTTTTAAAATAATACTTCTTAAAATAGCAAGAAAGTATAAATTAGTTAAAAATAAGTCTAACAATATATTTTATTGACTATACATACCATAATGTACTGCATATGTGTAGAACTTCTTTATCTTGCTTAAGTGAAATCTTATAACCTTTGATTCATAACTAATAATTTTTTAAGAAGGTAGATATATGGTAAGTGTTCTTACCAGAATAAAATGAAATCTAAAACAAATAAATAAATCTAACCAAAGATGTGTAAAACCTTATAGGAAAAAAATGCTGTTGGAAGAAATCGAGAAGACGAATCCTTCTGTAAAGATGTTAGTCCTTCCAATATTAATTTGTAGGTCAGTGCAATTCCAGTGAAAATCCTGGAAGGGTTTTTGGTAAAAAATGAAATGTTGATTAAAACTGTATATAAGTGAGCAAAGATTTAAGAATGACTAGGATAATCTAATAGCAAGAGGTTATCAATCTATCATAATTAACATATTGTGTTATTGGCATAGGGATTGACAAATTGACCTATAGAATGAAAGAAAGACATTATTAATTACAGTGGTGGCACCACTCCTCTACAGAAAGTAGATCTCCTCAATAAATAGTTATAGGCAACTGGTCACAGGGAAAACATGAAATGAATCTTCACTTTACCTATACTCCAAAATAAATTCCGGATTTAAAAATGCCTTTAATATTAAAAACAAATATTTAAATATTTATAAATAAAAATGAGATTTTTATGATAGTAGTACAGAAGAATTTTAAAAGAAAAATATAAAAATCACTATAAGAAAAAGGTTGATAAAATCATCTGCATTACAATTTGTATCTTCCATTCACTTTTAAAAAAAGTCAAAAGATATTTGCACCATGTATAACTGATGTTTTTTTTATTATTTGTAACATATGAAGAAATTTCTAGTTCAATAACAAAAAAGGACACATAAATTAGCAAATGGGGAGAAATAATAAGTACAATTTCCAATAAGTTTGGAAAAAGTTGCATTTAGTGTGCTTGTTGGAACTGAATGTAGATATCTCTTAGATGGTTTATAAGTATGAAGCTAAGTTATATAGTCTATGGCTGCGAATGAAGTCTTTTAGAACCAAGGGGTTGAGTTGAGTGAGAAGACAGGAGGGCCAAGGGTGGGAATTCCTTGTAATGCAGAAGAAAGAAAAACTGTAAATTGTACCATTACAAATGCTCAGTATGATGCAGAAACTCAGGAGAAAGGAATCCCAACAGTTAAGAATTATATCCAGAAGGAAAGAGTGATTAAATGTGTCAAAAGCTACAAAAAGATACTTTCAATAAAGACTGATTTTTTTTAAGATTCTGAATTTAAGGACCCAAAGAATAATTTTCATGAAATCAAGGGAAATAAGCTTCAGTGTAAAAGGGAGGGGAGGCAGATATGCAGAGACTATTTTTTCCAACACATTTCTTTGTGAAGGCGAGCAATAAGAATGTGGCACTGAAGATGAGATAAGGATACGGGCAAATAAGGGAAAGAGCCTATTATTCTGAGGTATTTTTTGAAGGCAAGAAGGCAGAAATATGGAAGGGAATGAGTAAAGGTGGTTCAAGATTTCTCAGATGGCAAGATGCAGTGGAATTTGCAAAATTCAATGAAGCAACTTGCCTTAAAGATAAGAGGCATTTCTTCACTTCAGATGAGAAAAGAGCAGTTAGGAATGGTCGTATAGAGAAGTACTTCTACGAAAGAGGAGTGTAGGAAGTCAAAGGATTTATAGTATGAGGGCTTGTTTTGGCTTGTTTTTTGTTTATTTGCTTTTTCTTGTGGAGTAAATGCTGACATTTTGTAGAAGGGTATGCTGAGAAATGGATATTTTTTATTGTTGTTAAATAAGATCTGAAGCGATAAAGGCAGTTTGTCTCTGATAAACCAGGACACATGATCACTCCAGATATTTTTGAAGGACAGGCTTGAAGAACACAGTGTGTTGAACAGAAAGACAATGGGGTAAAGGAGTTGAGAGTTTGGGAAGAAAAGTGGTAGAGGTAATGAAACTTAGGATCCTGACTGAAAAGAGGAGAATGACATTAGACAGGGGTGGTCAACGGGAAGGAAGAGGAAAGTTCTTAGCAATTTACATTGTGTCAAAATGAGATGATGGAGCAGGAAATAGAGGAGGTTTTGCTGTAGGATGTGGTATTAGATATTTGCAAAAGACTAAAAATGATAGCATGTAAGTGGTGGTAATGACTAGCTATTAAGACAGGAGGTGAACATGGTTAGAGATACAGGACTTCAGATAATGGAGTCCATGATATGAAGTGTTAGTTATAGATCCTTTGGGTGAATGAGGAAGGTCACTGCCTAATAGTCACTAGTCCTCATGCAATGTCCACTGTGCATTGTCAGGAATCTATAAGCCTTAGTTTTAGCAAACCCAAATACAATGTAAGTTTTGAATATAACAAAATACAGCTCTCACTTCAAGAACAAAATCTTTTCACCTTCATAATAAATTTTTGATGTTACTGTGTATTTTTATTTCAGTCATACAAAAAATCAAGAAATATACAATGGAAAGCTCTTAAGCCCACTACTCAAATGAAGAAATAAAGATTATGAATATAAAGATTGTTTGTTCTTCTCCATCTGTTCTCAACTCTAACCTACTTGCCACTAACGTGGGTTTGGTATGTGTTATTCCCTTACATGTCCACATAGTTGATTTATTATAGAGTTTTTATTTTGAGATAATTGTAGATTCACATTTAGTTGTAAACAATCACAAAGAGATCCAGACTCATTACCAAACTTCAGACTCTACCTACTAAAACCCTGGCAACTACTAATCTGTTCTCTATTTCTATAATTCTGTTGTCTCAAGAGTGTTATATAAATAGAATCACATAGTATGTATCCTTTTGGGACTTTTTTTTCATTCAGCATAATTATTTGGAGATTCATCCAGATTTTGTGTGTTATCAGTTGTTCTTTTGATTATAAAATCATTTGTCAATTATTCTTTTTACTGCTGAGTAGTATGCCACATAAACCACAGCTTGTTTCATCATTCACTCACTGAAGGACATCTGGGTTTTAACTTTTGGTTAGTACTAGTAAAGCTGCTATAAACATTCATGTACAGGATTTTTTTTTAGAATGTATTTATTTATTTTACAGAGAGGTTACGAGTAGGCAGAGAGGCAGGCAGAGAGAGGAGGAGGAAGCAGGCTCCATGCTGAGCAGAGAGCCCAATGCGGGGGGCTTGATCCCAGGGCCCTGAGATCATGACCTGAGCCAAAGGCAGAGGCTTTAACCCACTGAGCCACCCAGGCACCCCTCATGTACAGGATTTTGTGTGAGAGTAAGTTTTGGGTTTTCTAAATGCCCAAGAGTACAAATTGCTGGATTGAATGATAGTGTCATCTTTAAATTGTTAAAGAAATTCGTAAATTCTTTTCCGGAATGGTTTTGCCATTTTACATTTCCCACCAGTGTTATATGAGAGATCCAGTTTCTCTGCATCCTTGTGATTTGTGTTGTCACTATTTTTTATTCTAGCCATTCTGACGGTTGTGTAGTGATACGTTATAGCGGTTTTAATTTGCATTTCCCTCATGACTAGTGATGTTGAGCATCTTTTCACAGGCTTATTTGTCATCTGTATATTCTCTTCAGTGTAATGCCATGTCTTCTGTCCATTTTTTATTTGAATTGCTTGGCATTTTATTGTTGAATTTTGAGGGTTCTATGTATATTCTAGACACTAATCCTCTGTTCTCTATGTGGCTTATAAAGATCTTCTCTTAGTCTGAAATACGCCCAATTGATTTTGACAAAGGTGCAAAGCAATTCAATGGGGGGCCTTTTCAACAAATGGTGCTGGTCGATTGGGTATCCACAGGCAAAAAAAAAAGAAGCACAAACTGAGTCTCACACTTCACACAAAAATTAACTCAAAATGGACAACAAACAAACAAGTATAAAATGTAAAACTATAAAACTTAAAAAAATAGGAGAAAATCTTTGGAATGTAGGACCAGGCAAAGAATTCTTAGATCTTGTATTGAAAGTATAATCCAAAGGAAAAAATTATAAACTGGATTCCATCATATTTAAAAACTTTCATGTTGAGAAGACCATGTGGAGAGGATGCAAAGATAAGTTTCAGACTAAGAGAAGATATATAAGGTTCTTTGTTCTATTGATGCAGTTCTCTGTGTCAATATCACACAGTATTAATTATTATAGCTGTATAATCAGTCTTAAAATCTAGTGGGTTGATTCCTCTCACTTTATTCTTCTTTGTGAAAATTGTTTAGCTATTTCAGTTCCTTTCCATTTCCATATAAATTTTAGAATGCTCTTGTATATATTGCAAAAAAAATCTTTCTGGAATTTTGATAATAATTTCATTAAACTTGGTATCAATTCATGGAGAAATGACATCTTTTTTTTCTATTTTATTTATTTATTTATTATTATTATTATTTGCCCCAGGGGTACAGGTCTGTGAATCATCAGGCTTACACCTTTCACAGCATTCACCATAGCACAAACCCTTGCCAATGTCCATAACCCATCCACCCTATCCCTACCCTCCCACCCCCCAGTAACCCTCAGTTTGTTTTGTGAGATTAGGAGTCTCTTATGGTTTGTCTCCTTCCCCATCCCATCTTGTGAGAAATGACATCTTTACTCTCTTGAGACTTCCAATTCATGGATATGATGTGTCTCTTCATTTATTTACATCACATTTGATTTCTTACACCAACATTTTGTAGTTTACAGAATACAAGTACCACACATTTGTTACATTTATACATAAATATTTTAATGTTCTTGAAAAATTGTAAAAGGTATTCTTTTTTAAATTTTTGTGTTCATATATCATTGCTTGTATAACACCATTGATGTTTTTTACATTTATCTTGTATCCTGAAATCTTGCTGAGCTCACTTTGAAGTATTTTGTAGATTTCTAGAATTATCTGTATAGACACTAATGTCACCTACAAATGGGGACAGTTTTATTTCTTCTCCTCTGATTCAGATGTCTTCTATGCCCTTTTCCTGCCATAATATATTGGCTAGAACTTCCAGCATTACGTTAAGTCAGAGTTCCGAGAGTAGACATCCTGGCCTTATTCCATACCTCAGGGGGAAAACAATTACTCTTTCACCACTAAGTAAATGATTATTGTAGGCTTTGTCTATGTTCATTTTCTTTCTCTTTTTAAAAATTATATTAAATTTAAATTCGTCTAATTAACATATAGTATATTATTCGTTTTTGAGGTAGAGTTCAGTGATTCATCAGTTGTATATAACACCCAGTGCTCATTACTTCAAATCCCCTCTTTAATGCCCATCATCCAGTTACCCTATCCCTCCACCCTCTCCCCTCCAGCAACCCTCAGTTTGTTTACTATAGTTAAGAGTTTCTTATGCTTAATCTCCCTCTCTGATTTCATTTTGTTTTACTTTTCCCTTCCTTCCCATATGTTCCTTAAATTCCACATATGAGGTGAAATCATGTGAAAACTATCTTCTTTGTTTGATTTATTTCGCTTAGTGTAATACCCTCTAGTTCCTTCCACATCATTGCAAATGGTAAAATTTCATTCTTCTGATGGCTGAGTAGTATTCCAGTGTGTGTGTGTGTGTGTGTGTGTGTGTGTGTGTGTGTGTGTGTGTGTGTGTGTATCATATCTTCTTTATCCATTCATCTGTTGATGGACATCAGGGCTTTTTCCCATAGTTTGGCTATTATGTACATTGCTTCTATAAACATTTCAGGGCAGGTGTCCCTTTGAATCTGTATATTTGTATCTTTCGTGTAAATACCTAGTAGTTCAATTGCTGGGTCATGGGGTCATGTTTTCCATAGTGGCCATACAAGTATGCATTCCCACCAGCAGTGTGAGAAGTTTCTTCCTTTTCTGTATCCTCCCCAGCATTTGTTGTTTGCTGATTTGTTAATTTTAGCCATTCTGACTGGTGCGAGGTCTCTCTCTCTCTCTCTCTATCTTTTTTTTTTTTGAGGTTGTCTCTTATTGTGGTTTTGGTATGTATTTCCCCAATGTCAAGTGATGTGGAGCATTTATTCATGTGCCTATTGGTCATTTGTATGTTTTCTTTAGAGAAATATCTGTTCATATCATTTGCCCATTTCTTAATTGGATTATTTGTTCTTTGGGTGTTGAGTTTGATGAGTTCTTTACAGATTTTGAAAACTAGCTCTTCATAGGATAAGATTTTTGCAGATATCTTCTCCCATTCTGTAGGTCATCTTTTGATTTTGTCAACTGTTTCCTTTGCTGTGAAAAATATTTATCTTTATGAGGTCCTAATAGTTCATTTTTTGCTTTTGTTTCATTTGCCTTTGGAGATGTGTATAACAAGAAGTTGCTGGGGCCATGGTGAAATAAGTTGCTGTCTGTGTTCTTCTCAAGGATTTTGATGCATTCCTGTTTAACATTTAGGTCTTCCATCCATTTTGAGTTTATTTTTGTGTATGGTATGAAGAAATGGTCCAGTTTCATTCTTCTGCAAGAAGAATTGAATTGGCTATCCAATATTCCCAACATCACTTGTTGAAAAGGGTGTCTTTTTTCCATGGATATTCTTCCCTGGTTTGTCAAAGATTAGTTGACCATAGAATTGAGGGTCCATTTCTGGATTCTCTATTCTTTTCCATTAATCTATGTCTGTTTTTATGCCTATACCATACTTTCTTGATAATTACAGCTTTGTAATAGAGCTTGAAGTCTAGAATTGGGATGCCATTAGTTGTGGTTTTCTTTTTCAACATTCCTTTGGTTATTCAGTGTTCTTTTCTGTTCCATGCAAATTTTAGGATTATTTGTTCCAGTTCTGTGAAAACTGTTAATGGTATTTTGACAGGGAGTGCATTGAATGTATAGATTGTTATGGGTGGCGTAGACATTTATTTTTTATTTTTACTTATTTACTTTTTTCTCACAATGCACACACTCTCCCCAATGTCCATCATGTGGCCACCTCATCCACCTACACCCCTCCCTTCCAGCAGCACTCAGATTGCTTCCTGAGATTAAGAGTCTCTTATGTTTTATCTCCCTCTCTGGTTTCATCTTATTTCATTTTTCCCTCCCTTCCACTATGATCCTGTCTTGTCTCTCAAAATCCTTATATCAGTGAGATCATATGATAATTGTCTTTCTCTGATTGATTTATTTTGCTTAGGATAATATCCTTCAGTTCCCACCACGTGATTGCAAATGGCAAGATTTATTTTTTATGGCTGCATAGTATTCCATTGTATATATCTACCACATCTTCTTTATCCATTCATCTGTTGATGAGGCTCTTTTCATAGTTTGGCTGTAGTGAACATTCCTGCTACAAACATTCAGGTGCATGTGCCCCTTCACATCACTACATTTGTATCTTTAAGGTAAATACCCAGTAGTACAATTGCTGGGTCGTAGGGTAGCTCTATTTTCAACTTCTTGAGAAACATCCATGCTGTTTTCCAGAGTGGCTGCACCAGCTTGCATCCCCAGTTGGGTCTGTTCAGGTTTTCTATTTCTTCCTGTTTCAGTTTTGGCAGTTTATAATTCTCTAGGAATGCATCCATTTCTTCCAGATTGCTTAATTTGTTGGCACATAGTTGCTCATAATATGTTCTTATAAATGTTTGTATTTCTTTGTTGTTGGTTGGGATCTCTCCTTTTTATTCATGATTTTATTGATTTGGGTCCTTTCTCTTTTTCTTTTTGATAATTCTCGCCAGGGATCTATCAATCTTATTAATTCCTTCAAAGAACAAGCTCCTAGTTTTGTTGATCTGTTCTACTATTCTTTTGGTTTCTATTTCACTGATTTCTGCTCTAATCTTTATAAATTCTCTTCTTCACTGGGTTAAGGCTTTATTTGCTATTCTTTCTCCAACGCCTTTAGGTGTAAGACTAGGTTGTGTTTTTGAGACTTTTTTGTTTCTTGAGAAAGACTTGTATTGCTATGTACTTCCCTCATAGGATCACTTTTGCTGTATCCCAATGGTTTTGAGCAGTTGTGTTTTTATTTTCATTTGTTTCCATGAAATTTTTTTTAGTTCTTCTTTAATTTCCTGGTTGATCCATTCATTCTTTAATAGGGTGTTCTTTAATTTCCATGTATTTGTGTATTTGTGTTCCTTCCAAATTTCCTCTTGTGATTCATTTCAAATTTCAAAGCAGTGTGGTCTGAAAATATGCAGGAAATAATCCCAAGCTTTGGTACTGGTTAAAATCTGATTTGTGACCCAGGACGTGTATTCTGGAGAATGTTCATGTGCACTCAAGAAGAATATGTATTCTGTTTCTTTAGAATGGAATGTTCTGAATATATCTGTGAAGTCATCCAGTGTGTCATTCAAAGCCCTTGTTTCCTTGTTGATCTTTTGCTTAGATGATCTGTTCATTGCTGTAAGTGTAGTATTAAAATCCCCTACTATTATTGTATTATTATCAATGTGTTTCTTTAATTTTATTATTAATTGGTTTATATATTTGGATGCTCACATGTTAGGGGCACAAATATTTACAATTGTTAGATCTTTTTGTTGGATAGACCCTTTGACTATGATATAATGTCCTTCCTCATCTCTTAGTGCAGTCTTTGGTTTAAAATCTTGTTTGTCTGGGGGGCGCCTTGATGGCTCAGTTGGTTAAGTATCTGCCTGTGGCTCAGGTCATGCTCCAAGGTCATGGGATTGAGTCCCATATCAGGCTCCCTGCTCAGTAGGGAGTCAATATCTCCCTCTACTCTTCCCCCCCGCTCATGATCTCTCTCTCTCTCACTCTTTTTCTCAAATAAGTAAATAAAATCTTAAAAAAAATCTAATTTGTCTGATATAAGGATTGCCACCTCATCTTTTTTTTGACATCCATCAACATGATAACATGTTTTCCACCCCTCACTTTCAATCTGGTGGTGTCTCGGATCTAAAATGAGTCTCTTGTAGACAGTATATCAATGGGTCTTGTTTTTTATCCAATCAGATACCCTGTGTATTTTGATTGTAGGATTTAGCCCATTTATATTCAGAGTAACTACTGAAAGGTACAAAATTAGCTATATTGTATTACCTATAAAGTGTCCGTTTCTGTATATTGTCTCTGTTCCTTTCTGGTCTATGTTACTTTTGGGCTCTCCCTTCATTTAAAGGATCCCCTTTAATATATCTTGCAGACTTGGTTTAGTGATTACAAATTCTTTGGTTTCTGTTTGTTGTGGAAGCTCTTTACCTCTCCTTCTATTCTGAATGATAGCCTTGCTGAATAAAGTATTCTTGGCTGCATATTTTTCTCTTTTAGCACCCAGAATATGTCATGCTAGTCCTTTATAGCCTGCCAGGTCTGTGTGGATATGTCTGCTACCAACCTTATGTTTCTATCCTTGTAGGTCAAGGAGGTCTTGTCCCTAAGCTGCTTTCAGGATTTTCTCTTTGTTTCTGAAATTTGCAAGCTTCACTATTTTATGTCAAGGTGTTGACCTATTTTTGATTTTGAGGAAGGTACTCTGTGCCTCCTGGACTTGAATGCCTGTTTCTTTCCCCAGATGAGAGAAGTTCTCACTTATAATTTGCTCAAATATACCCCCAATCCCTCTCTTTCCTCTTCATATGGGACCCCAGTTATTCTAATATTTTTTCACTTTATGGAATCACTTTTCTCTCGAATTCTTGCCTCTCTCAAATTCTCCAGTAGTTGTTTATTCTTCTTTTTCTCAGTTTATTTATTCTCAATCATTTTGTCTTCTAAATCACTTACTCTCCCTTTTGCCTCATTTATCCTTGCAGTTAGAGCCTTCATTTTTTATTTCATCTCATTAATAGTCTTTTGATTTCAAACTGATAAGATTTTAGTTCTTTTTCTTTTCCAGAAAAGGATTCTCTAGTGTCTTCTATGCTTTTCTCAAGCCCAGCTGGTATCTTAATATCATTTTTCTGAATTCTAATTTTGACTCTTACTTATATCCATACTGATTACATACCTGGCAGTTAGTACTGCCTCTTGTTCTCTTTTTGGGGGTGAGTTTTTCTGTCTTGTCATTCTGTTCAGAGAAGAATAGATGAACAAGAAGCTAAATACAAAAGCAACATCAAAAACCCTAGAAAAATATACACTGAAAAATCAAAATAGATCAGATACCAAAAGAGAGAGAGAGAGAGAGAGAGAGAGAGAGAGAGAGAGAGAGAATAAAATCAAACAGTTGAACAGAATAGAACAATAAGTTAGCAAGACATTAGATCCCAAAATCGTAAAGAGGAAAAACATATATATACAAAAATAAATTTGACTACAATGAAAGGAAGCCAACAATGAAAAAATATTTATACATAAAATGTGAATGTAAAAATGAAAATTAAAAGACATTAAAAATGTGATAAATTAGTTGAAAAGGAAAAAAATTAAAACTGAAAGACTAAAGAATCATGAGAAAAAAACCAGTGAATTCTATATACTATTTTCCCCTAGCTCTGGAGTTTTACAGTTCTGTATGACCAAAAATCTTGGTGTTAGCTGCATGTTCCTGCTGGTCTTCTGGGGGAAGGGTCTGTTTCGCTGATTCTTAGGTGTCTTTATCTGGGTGAAATTCCACCCACTTGCCAGGGGTCTGGACTCAGTAAAAAGGGCTCTAGATTGCTCTATGTGGCTTTTGTTCCCTGAAGTCTTTCAGGACCACTTTGGGGGATCGAAATGAAAATGAAATTAGTAGTGCTCCGCTCTCCATCCCCAGAGCTGAAAGTTCATGCCCCCCACTCTTCCATGAGCTCTCACAGAAAATCAATCAATCACTCTTGTTTCCCTAGTTTCCATCCACATTCTGTGTTCAACCAGCCTTTGACAGTGTTTTATCTCAGGCACAAGACCACATTTCGAGTCTCCAAACTTTACAGAGGAGGAGGAAGGGAGTGTCTTGCCATGGTTCTGTCTCTTGCTTGGCCTGTGATGGAGAGCGATCATCAAACTGTGCAGTGGTTCATGGTTTATGGCAACACCGAGCAGTAAACCTACTCATGAACTCCCTGTTTGCAGCTGTCTTCCCTGCTCCAATGCTTTGGAACACTGCTGTACTCAGGAACCTCCCTTCTTTCTGTGACCCGAGGGTTCCTGAGACCACACTGTCCCACCTGTGATTCCATCCCACTTTACTACCTGAGCACAGTTCAGGCAGGTATATCCCCCACCAGAGCAGACTTCTAAAAGTTCCAGTTTTGTGCTCCACTACTTATTTTACTTTCTGGTACCTGGATCCCTGCCCCAGGGTTTATCTTCTAATATATCACCTCGGATTCACTTCTCTGCACCTCCTACCTTGCAAAAAGTTGTTGCTTTTTTATTTGTAGGATTGCAGCTATTCCTTCTTTAGGTTTCTTGTTGAGTTTGCAGGGGTTCAGGATGATTTGATAGCTATCTAGCTGAATTCCAGGGACCAGATAGAACTAGGGTCCCCTATTCCTCTGTCATCTTCCCATCTGTATTCATTTTCAAGTTGTGTAAGCTCTCCATTACAATTTTTCTGAAAGTTTTTATTTAACCATATATATGTGTTAAATTTAGTTAAACACTTTTTGCATTAATTGAAATTATGAGGACTTTTCTTCTTTATTTGTTTGTGTAATAGATTCCATTGATTGATTTTCAAATACTGAACCAGTCTTGTATCTCTGGAATGAACTCTTTTAGACATGGTGTATAAACATTTTTATACTGATGAATTCTATTTGCCAAGACTTTATGGATGATTTTTTTTGTCTATAGTAGTGAGAGATACCGGTCTATAGGTTTTTTTTGTTTGTTTTTTGTTTTTTGTTTTTTGTTTTGCACTGTCATTATCTGGTTTTGATATTAAGATAAGCCTCCTAAAAAGTCAGGAAACATGTCCTCCTCTTAGTTTCTAGAAGAGATTGTATGTCGGATAGAACTCTCTAATAGAAAGATTTTAATTGTTTCCTAAAAATTTATGTTTGGGGATTTAAAAAATAATATGAATTTAATTTCCTTAATAGTTAGAGGGTCATTCCAATGATCTATTTCAAATTAGGTAAGTCACAATAGTTTGATTTTTGAGGAAATAAAGTAAGATTGAATCTCTTTATTTTAGCCAGCAATAAACTTTTGATGTTACCATATATCATTTTTTCAGACTTATGAAAAGATACTGAAAAAGAGTACTAAAAATCCTTGTACCCACTACTTAGCTGAAGAAATAAATATTACAAATATTTAAGGTTAAAAGTTAGGCTTAAAGTGTTATGGTTAAAGGTTTTATATATTTCTCTTCCTTTTTTTTTCTGTTCTCATCTTTATCCTAATTATCAGTACCCTGGCTTTGATATTTATTACTCTCTCTGATGTCCAAGTAATTGCTTTTTGAAACACTAGGGTGGCTAACCAATATCATATCTAGATTTATACGGTTTGACTTAGTGGATCTTGACAAAAATAGTATTGACATGATGTCATTTTGATTTGTTTCCACAGCTCTCCCAGTGTTTACTCAACTACCTCAGGATAAAAGCATAGAGGTTGGCAAGAATATAAACATTTCATGTCATGCTCAAGGAGAACCACAGCCCATAATTACCTGGAACAAGGTAAGATCTCAACTAAAGGTACAGTGATATTAAAAACACTGACAAATGTATTGACCCAATGAAAAGAGGTAGTGATTCTCACATTGATTTATTATTGTTGTGATTTTTGTTAGCAAGTAATATTTTTTTTACACTGAAACAAGTTTATTTCCTGCTTCCTTTTTGTTCATTTTTTAAGTGACTACATCTGATTTTGGCTCAGGGCTCTGATAAATTTATCCTTTCTCATTTGCTTGGTGATGAAAACTTCATAAACATAACTAAATTCTTCTAAGGAAAAGTTGCTTTTGTCTTACATAGATTTAAGAGTTTTAGTGGCTAGCAAGAAACAATTTTGAATTAATAACTCAGAAGTGGAATTCAGAGATTAGCTGAAACAAGGATGAAAACTTGTTTTTAAAACAAAGTGACATGAAAAAAGTCCTTCTGTAGGTTCAATACTTGAGTGACTTTAAGGAAATAATAACTTTTTACTTATCTATCTTATTTCCTTTAGTTCTTTGAACTATATTCTTTCAACACAATTGTTTCTTTCACTTTAAGTTTTTTATCAAAATGAAATAATTGGTTTCGGAATCCAATGTTCTTAAAAAATAAATGAAATGGCCTACATCAGCATGACAGTTTTTACAGAAAATTTTGACAAAAAGTAAAATTTTCACTATGAAAACATGCAAAGATATTTTTCCAAAACACTTATTTTATTTTTGTTGTTGCCATACAGCAACACGGGCTTCATTTTGGTGCTTCAATTCTCTTGTGCTGTAGCTGAGCATCACATGTAGTTCTTTATAAAAAGTAAATTTAGTGGTCTCAAAGTTGAACTTTTAGGCTCACCTACTCTCAGATAGTCTGAATAGTTTTTATAATTTCTTTTGAGTGTAATATTATATAATTCAAATATTTTTTACTAAAGATAGGCAGTGTGAAAAATATACATTTTGGTCAGTCTCTAGAGCCTTATTTGACATATTAAATGCTGTATCACATAATCATATCAGCAAAATAGCTCAGTCTAATTCCTAAAAGGTAGCTTTTAATTCCAAATGAATTAATTGAAGGCTGACTATATGCCAGGTATTTTGTGTATGTTATCACACTTAATCTTTATAATAATTCTCTTCTATTCAAGAGGTTAAAATGGATGTGAATTAGGCTACTCCCAAAATAAGCAGATAGGGAATTTATTGGAAAGCTAGCTCATAGCTCAGAGACTCTAAGTAAAACCTACCTAACTATAGGGTTAGCCTAAGAGTTCTGGTAGTACATAAGGAGAGCAGGTAGGAAGGGAGTGCTTTTGCAAAAAAGATCTACTGATGGACCAGAAAGAGGAAGTGGAGGGAGGTAGTCCTAAAGGAAAGACCCCATGGACCTTACCACTTGTGCATCTGGTCACTTTTTAGTCTTCTGTATGTCTTCTCTTTTTTCATCTGCCCTCTCTCTGGTAGGTCCTGTTAGTCAGTCTCATCTCCTCCCCTGAGTTACAAGCCATCCCTCACCTTGGACTTATTTTCTTGTAGTGGCCAAAGACAACTGTGGGAATCTGAAGACCTATGAAACATTTTTTCACTCTGAAACTTTCTGGTTACATTCTGACCTATTAGTCATCACTGGGGTATGAGTTCTTTTGAAATAGCAGCTCCCATCCTGTTTCCTGTGAGTCTCTTGGGGAGGGGAAGGAGAGGAGCATCTCTATGTCTGCTCCACTCCAACATAGTCCTAGAAAGCCAATTTCTTTTCCTTTAAAAAAATTAATAGTATAATGATGAAAAGTACATAAATCCATACTAATTATAATTGAATACATTTTAATAATATTTCATATGAAATGTAGTCATCTTATCTTCCTAAGGTATAATTTTATTTTTTTAAAGATTTTTTTTATTTATTTATTTTACACAGAGAGAGAGATTACAAGTAGGCAGAGAGGCAGGCAGAGAGACAGGGAGAGGAGGAAGCAGGCTCCCTGCTGAGCAGAGAGCCCGATGCGGGCCTCGATCCCAGGACGCTGAGATCATGACCTGAGCCGAAAGCAGAGGCTTTAACCCACTGAGCCACCCAGGCGCCCCCTAAGGTATAATTTTAATTGAGAAACACTGATGTATAAATCTTTGGAGGAACATAAAACTTATGAGTACATATAAGGAAATAGAAGAAGAATCAGAAGTATGAAAATATTCTGATGCTTTTAGTTGGTAGATTTATGAAAATTTCCTTCCTTTCAAATATTATTTTTATTGTTGTCAGAATCCTTTTCTAGAAGAAAAAATATGAATAACCTATATATTCATTCATTGAAATGATGATTTTTAAATGATCATAATATTAAATATTACATAATTAAATTTCGATATCATATTTATTTTAATTAAGAGAGAAAGATAAACCATACTTTCTAGAAAGCACTTTCTCTCTCTCCTCTTCATTAGATTCATAAAATACTTTATCTAATGCTTGACACAGTAGGTGCTCATAGATATATGTTGAAAAAATCAAACTATATCAAACAAAATTTAAGATATTATTATTTTTGTTTTTGTTTTTGTTTTTAATTTTATTTTTATTCTTTGCCCAAGGGATGCAGGTCTGTGAGTCATCAGGCTTACATCTTTCACAGCACTCACCAAAGCACAAACCCTCCCCAATGTCCATAACCCATCCACCCTATCCCTACCCTCCCACCCCCCAGTAACCCTCAGTTTGTTTTGTGAGATCAGGAGTCTCTTATGGTTTGTGTCCTTCCCCAAAGAATCATATTTCCTTCCAGTGACAATTCTTTTCCCTCCCTAGGCAGGTGTTCAGATTACTGAGAGTGGTAAATTCCACGTCAGTGGTGAAGGCATGCTAACCATCTATGATGCAGGGCAAGCTGACCAAGGAAGATATGAATGTGTGGCTCGGAATTCATTTGGCTTTGTTGTGGCCAATATGTTTCTCACAGTTGTAGGTAAGTATGGCTCCTCATGCAGTCTAAATAAATACCTTTGACAGCTTCTACTTCTCATCCTTACTGATTTGTCTCACTAACCAAGTTTCCTTATATGTTTTTTTGTAGTCAAATGTATGAATATTAAATCATTATTTAATTTTTTAAATCTAAGTTTTAAGTGTAAACTACATTAAAGGGTATCAAACACCAAAACTATCAATGCCAAAAGTGAACAAAAAGAGGAAGGATTGGAAAATGTATATCACATTTTCTTAGGAAATGAAAATTATAAAATGTAAGATACATTCAGAACTAAATAAATTGGAGTCAGAGATTTAAGGATAAGTGGAATTTAGCATGTTTGAGTTACTCTGACCTGGTGTATTTAGTTATACCATAAAATTAAAAACCAATCAATCAATCAATCAATCAAACTTCTTGGTAAGATTTGCCACTATAAGAATAAACATCTCAATATTTTGGAACATTTATAATTGGTCAACGTATTTGGTGTTGTTTTACATTTTGTCATCCATCTCGTTATTTAGTTGCAGCCCTCTGCTACTTGTTTATAAATGGTGACTGCTTAAAAAATTGTCATAGCTTTACAAAAAATAAAATCTTTTTTTTTTCTTTAATCAATCAGTTTGTATTGGAAGTGAGAGAGTCTATTTGTGGGCAGATTCGAGTGGAAACCTCAGCTGTGGATATGGGAGTGGGGACTGGCTGTGATGATGGACTGGCATGTTCTCCACATGGGGAAAGAATTCAAGAAAAGCACAGCATGTGGGGACATGCGAATTAACATCAGGGATGCTTTTTTTGTGGATGGTTTTAGGAACTGCCTTATTGACAATCAACAGTTCAAGTAAATGAGTTCAGCTACAAGCATATGGAGTACTATTTTGGGCTTTGCCTGCTTTTTGGTTTCCTTAGAAATGGGCAGATTTCATAAATAGTGTTTTACAGATTTATTTTTTCCTTTTAGTTTTTCCAGCTCTTACAAGTCTCTAAAACTATTGGGTAACTCTTCTCATTATAAATACAGGCCTGGATAAAAATAGATTTACTTAATTAAATCACATCCTTAAAAAGGTCTCTGTCTTCCTATCATGTAGTACCATAGTTTCATATTCTTACACTTGAAAATTCTCCTGAGAAATCAAACTTCTAAATATAGATTTGTTTGGGTATTTTATATAAAGTATAGATTTTCATTAAGGGTACATCAATCTTTACATATTTATTATACTGTATAGTAAAAAGTATTCTCTGTAGAATATTAGTCTTAAAATTATAAAAATGTATCTAGTAACTGGCTAATATTTATTCTAGTAGTGTCAGAAATTCTTTATCACATGGAATTTCTTAGTTAAAAATCTTAGCCTTACTTGGTATCTGCTATGAATTCATGTTTTTCCTGATTAAGAATCTGTAATAGTTGTGTTTCTTTTTATAAATTTATACAGCCCCTTTTCTAATGCTTAACTATTTATAAGATCTATGAGAAAATATTTTTGAGCATTTTTGAAAAACCTTATTATAAAATTTAAATTACTATCTTTTAGGTTCAAGAGATGCTAGAAATATTTACCACTAAACAAACACATACACAAACAAACAAATATTCTCTCTCTGCCTCTTATTCTCTCCGTTTGCCTGTTTTGTCCTGCCACATACACGCAAACCCTATAATCACAGTGGTCAACATTTTAGAACCTCCAACATAAGAATTTCATTGTGGTAGACTGAAATTTAACAATCCATTTTATATACACACATTAAAAGTAAAACATTTAGATTAAAATGTATTAATCACCCTATTTACCACATTTTAAAACAGTGATAAGTAGCACTTACTAATATACTGCTCTATTGTATAGAAAGCAGAAAGTCAGCCTATGGAGATAAAATAGTACAAAAAAAGAAGTTATTCAGTTAAGAAAAAATTATGTTTTTTGCTCTTGAGACATTTTTATAGCAATACAAGGGGAAATTAATTTATATTTGTGTCTCATACCAAATAAAATTTATGATATTAGAAATATGTTTATAAAGAGAAGAAAAAATAGGAAGATATAAATTTTAAAATTTTGAATAAATTTAAGACTTAAGTGTGTGTGTGTGTGTGTGTGTGTGTGTGTGTGTGTGTGTGTGCGCATGTTCACCAACCCAAATTGCAGAATCGGAGGAAATGTGTCAATATAAAGTATCACTTATGGAACATTTTACAATTTAGAGCCTTTCATTCACCGGTCATCTTAATTAAAGGGAAAAGATCATGCATTATAGGAGGACTTTTCAATCTTAATGCCCTAATTAGGCAGTGATGGAATGTTGCAACCCATCACTGTGTAAGAGGTGATACAAAGAGGATCTTGCCTTGTGAGTTGCTATTCTGGATTGGGAATACAACCATACAACATAATCTAAAAGAATGAAAATACACAATAACAATTTAAGGAAAATCTGGGCATTATATATATATATATATATATATATATATATATATATATATATACCATGCATTTCAATGAGTGATGCTCAAAGTAAGGCATTTATTATAGCAAAAGAAAAAAGGGATCCCACAAGTTGTGATTTTTTTTTGAGTTTTTTTCTTCATAGATGTAATAGATTTTTAATAGTTTTAATAAATGTTTACAAACCTGTAAGGCTTTCTCAGTGTTCACTGAGAAACTATCCTTTGGTTTAGGGTGTCCTCAAAGTATTTTGTGTTGACAAATATTAACACATCAGCATACCTATTTCTCTGGATGATATTTGGTATATGAAAGCTACACATATTACTTTAGACCCCCCCAAAACTCACAATTTTTGTCAAAACATAATTTTTAACACCTCCTATATATATTGATATGTTATTAAATGCTGTCAAGTTCATAATTCACAGTATATTCTTATGAGTAATTTCTTGCTTGTGAAAATGGTTCAGGCTGACAATACAAGTCATTTATATTGACTATAAACAGTGTGAGATAGTGGGTTAAATCATGAAACTTACCTTTATTGATTTCAGCTGCTTTGGATACCTTACCCATAACTGGAATTAATTTTCTCATTTCTTAAAAAAATATGTTACTGGACACTCAAGAATCCTTCTTGGCATAGAAATTCTGTTTCTATAATAGAATTTAAATGTGCAACAATAGTCAGGAAGTAGTTTAGAGCATATCTACTTGACAGAATATTTACCAATGAGACATTGGAATAATATGTGGACTGGCTAAAAGTGAAATAGTGACATAGCATGGATTAAATGAAAATTTTGGAGCACAAATAGCACATATATAGTATTTGTAATGATATAAAAATAAATCCAAACAATGTTGTCTTCTTTGAAATTATGAGTTGAGTTTCTAATTGTGTGTTGCACATTTCATTTTGGATGACCCACAGGTCTTCCAATTCCACATATTAAAAACTCATCTTGAATGTATGCTAAACTGAACTCCTCATTTTCACCTCAAGACCTTGTAACCTCCTGGCAGTCCTTTAATACAGACCATATTCTATAAGGAGGAAGCCAGAATCTTTTCTGATTTTTTCTGCTCTCTCTTCCTTCTTTACCCTAAGTACCACATCTCACCAGTTTTTCCTCCAAATATTGCTTCTTTTCCATTTCTCCATATGACCTCCTCTTTCATAGTTCATTCTTTGGTCATTTAGACTTCTGGAATAACGTTCTAAATGGTATTTCCACTTACAATATTCTCTCCTTTGACTATATTCTCAACCTGATAAATTATAAATGAGAATTAAGGTTAAATTAGTTGACTTTAAATTAATGAGACTTTTTCTATTATGTTAAGTGAATAACCTCTATTAAATTGATACTAATATTACTACTAAAAAAAAGTTAACATTTATTGGGCATTTACCACTTGTTCCAGTGTTATTTATCAATTAATTTATTTGATTCTTTTTTTTTAAGATTTTATTTATTTATTTCACAGAGGGAGAGAGATCACAAGGAGGCAGAGGCAAGCAGAGAGAGAGGGGGAAGCAGGCTCCCCGCTGAGCAGGGAGCCCGATGCGGGCCTCGATCTCAGGACCCTGAGATCATGACCTGAGCCGAAAGCAGAGGTTTTAACCCACTGAGCCACCCAGGCGCCCAATTTATTTGATTCTTTTGAGATCTAGTTATTTTTTTGAAATTCTGAATGAATAACTCACTGATTTTTTAACATTCTAATCCAGTTGTCATTGTCTAGACAAAACTTCTGTTTCAAAACAACTGCAGTTGTTGCACAATGAATGAACTATGAAGTATCAGAAAAATTTAACTGTTTTTACTCAAATATATCAATGAAATGAAATTGATACTGAATCATTTTCGATTGCTATTTTACCATATTTTTTCATTTACTGTGAATATGATATAAATTAATTTACATAATAATTAATAGATACATGACAATCTTGTTTATTTCAGCAAACTTTAATAATGCAATGAGTGGTGAAATATTTTATAAATATCAGCATATACCTAATATACATATACATATGTTTATAATACCTTTAAACATATTAAATAAATTTCCCATCCATTTATATGTAAAATATTTACTGAACACAGGTTTATCCTGAGCTAAGCCACATGTTTCAAAAAATTAGCATTAAATTTTAAGAACAGATTTTTAGTAGAGTTGTGTTTGGATAGTTATGAAATTATAAGGAAAGAGAATAATCAAAATAAAAGGCTTATCTCAATTATTAAAGCCAAAAAAAAATAGTGTCTTTCCTTTTCAGTCTCTGAAAAATAAATGGTGGAGCTTGCAAGACAGTGAACCCATTTACATACCCAATGTTGCAAAATGATGAGTAAGGCCAAGTTGTTGCTGTTCAAAGAAAACTATCTCACCAAGACAGTCGTTCATATCGATTTGCATGCTGTGGGAGTGTCCAGTGTCCTAGGACAGCCCGCTCTAGCGTCAATGGTTGGTCAGTTATTCTCTTTAGGGGAGGATTTCATGTGGTAAGGCCTATTTAGTTAATGATAGTTACATTATCTAGTTACTTTTCTCCAGGAAGGGGGGCGGATAAAGAATATTCAGTTGTGAAGAAACTCGGCTTTTATTGAGGTCTAGGTATTTTGTGAGAGTGAAGGCAGGGCTGTAGGTGTTCTGCTTCAATGTCCCTCCTCAGGCTCTGCACTGTTCCTCCCTGACTCCTATTTTCCCCCATCTGGGCGGTGCTCTGACAGATTGGGCACACAGCAGTTGGTGAGCCATTACCCCCAAGGTCCCTCTTCCTGGAAGAACTCAAATTTATCTTTTGACTTTATCTTCCTTGGAGGTGATAGAGTCTCATATATATATGGACAGAACTGAAAGGAGATGTTCATCAGACAACTTTAAACATGCTTAATTTCATAACCCTACTAAGACTTTTTCTCCTCTTTTAACCCCAAGACTTAACAAAAGAAAATGATCTAGTTCTTCCTCCCCCTCTGCAAAATTTTGCATGAAAAATGGAGAATAGGGCACCTGGGAGGCTCAGTGGGTTAAAGCCTCTGCCTTTGGCTCAGGTCATGATCCCAGGGTTCTGGGATCAAGCCCCACATCGGGCTCCCTGCTCAGCGGGGAGCCTGCTTCCTCCTCTCTCTGCCTGCCTCTCTGCCTACTTGTAATCTCTCTGTGTCAAATAAATAAATAAAATCTTAAAAAAAATTTAAAAAATGGAGAATATACTTAGAGTTTTCTGACCATTCTATCCCTACGACATTACTTGAGGTAGTTTTTAAGACAAATAAAATATTAACAGTGTTGTTTGATTCTCAGTGTGCCCCAATAAACTGAATTCATGTTGCATAATAGAGTGTTCTTCTGGAAACATTTATGGAAATCTTTCTGCAATTTGTACCACACCAACTAAAACAGTACTGAGACCGAATGAATAATAAAAAGGTTAGTTTTATTTTATCATAAGACTATGAAATCTTGGGGCACCTGGGTGGGTCAGTGGGTTAAAGCCTCTGCCTTCGGCTCAGGTCATGATCTCAGGGTCCTGGGATCGAGGCCCACATCGGGCTCCCTGCTCAGTGGGGAGCCTGCTTCCCTCTCCCTCTGCCTGCTTGTGATCTCTTTCTCTGTCAAATAAATAAATAAAATCTTTAAAAAAAAAGACTATGAAATCTTAAAAAATTCATAATTGAAATGACATAAGTGAGAAAGAGTTCTTGTTACCACAAATATTTTATGTGTGAACATATTACATATTTAATGTACTTTTATTTATTTATTTATTATTTATTTTTAAAGATTTTATTTCTTTATTTGACACAGAGAGAGAGAGATCACAAGTAGGCAGAGAGGCAGAGAGAGAGGAGGAAACAGGCTCCCTGCCAAGCAGAGAGCCTAATATGGGCCTCGGTCCCAGGACCCTGAGATCATGACCTGAGCCGAAAGCAGAGGCTTTAACCCACTGAGCCACCCAGGCGCCCTAATGTATTTTTAATAATCTGTGAACAAACAACTTTTACGGTTTTCTATTTGTGTACATCAAAATTTAATTATTTCAAACAATGTTTACATGTTCTGCCACCTTTCTTGTTATTTTCCTGTCCTTTCACATCTCCACATTTTTTGGTTTCTTATTAATAAAGAGAAAAAACAGGTCAAGTTGAACAAATGATAACACAGTAGCAATCAATAATTATGTGAGGATATGGATTGCTTAGGGTTTTAGAACATAGTAATCACTGAAAGGTACCTTATATTTGCATATTGACATGTCATTTTCAAAGAATTTTGCATACCTTTTTAATTTAATAATCATATTTGACCCAACTATATTTTGGCTCAACTGTATGTTGAACAAGTCTTACTATTTCCACCTTATGAATGAGTTGAAAGGTGAAGAATAGGTGTTATAAAATTCCTTATGCTTGCAAATTTTATACAACCATAATAGCAAAACTAATTTATGAACAGAATAAAAGCAAAGTTATCCAACAAATAAAATTCAGTTGAACATGTTAATTGATGTTTTCCCAAAATTTAAATATCACTTCCAAGTTCTGTCTGTTACAGTGAAGAGCCTTTCAAATCTTGGCTGGCATTGTGTGCTATGTGATAACTCAGTCCTTCATGCAAGCTTTGATAGACCTCTGATCATATATTATGCACACAGGTGCAGGGGTCCGATGACAGTAATTGTCATGAATAGGAACACATCATTGATGACACTCTCTACACTTGAGGTTCACGAGTGAAGAATTAAAAGGGGAACAATAGAGAAAAGGCTAACATTTTGTGAGCCTATAGGCCAGCACAGATTGATTGGATTGATCTCAGTTCCTTTATTTCCAAGTAAAAGTAACAAATTCAGTAGGCTCATTATTTCTGACTTGGTTTTGAACTGTCACAAGGTATATCATGTTAGGTATATTGAAAATATTAGGTTTTTCTCAAAATCACTGTAATTATATTGACTGATTGCTTAATTGGTTGGTTGATCCATCCCCTTATAAGCCGGTACCCCACTCCCATCATGCTCATTATGTTATGTAACAACTATAATGCATTTATTATATATTTAATTAAATCATTTTATTGCTCTTTTTCAGCTTTCTAATTTTTACATTAAGCATTCTTTTTTAGCATCCATGCATGTGTCCATCCCGCCAATTCTAACTACTGCATGATATTTCATATTGTGAATCCACCACATTTTTCTCACCCACACTTCCATTGCAGACAGTTTTCCCTAATTCCTTCCATACAAAGTTGCAATGAACATTCTCACTTATACCCCTTATGGATTTGCATGAGAATTTCTCTAGAGATATATATGTGGAAATCAGATTGCTGGGTGAGAGGGTGTTCATATGTGTCATTTTACTAAGTAAAAACAAAATAAATAATATACATATCCCTAAACCAAATCTTGGAAATAGGAGAGTCATTTCTACATTCTCACTAGCCTACCTGTGTCCACTTGCCCCTGTCAAAACTTGGAAGTAATCAGCTTTTTCTATTTTTGCCAGAATAAAATTGTAGTTAATTAATATTTTAAATTTTATTTCTGAGGTTTTCAACATCTGTCATATACTTAATAACTTTTGGGGTTTCCTCTTTTATAATGTGTGTGTATATAATTTTTCTTAGTGCATTATAGGAATTCCTTGAATGAAATAGAAAATTATTTCTATTTAGAAATTTAGAAATTACAGACATGTTACCTATTATGTTACTTACCTATGATTTTTTACTTTTTTTACTTATGTCTTTCCTTGAATGGAAATTATTAATTCCATGTAATCAAATTAATCAGTTTTTCTTTTTGTTTTCTTTCAAGTATCTTTAGCTAATGTACAGGTAATCCAATATGATTTTTGAACTATAAAAGATAAAACTGACCTTCTGCAACTTTAATATTGTGGTCATGATAAAGACTGAATTGAATTGACAATATAGCCTCTAACTCATAATTGCTGCCTATAATCTAGTTTATCAAGAATGTCTTTGAACAGAGATCTTGATTTTACTGGTTTTCTTATAATATCTGTATCACTGGTATTTTTTTTTGAAATTTTTTCTGTTGGTGATCTTTATAGAACAATGAACGAATCTAGTATGTATACATTGTCATAACATAAAGGAATTTTTTTATAACAACCAGACGTGGAATGCTATTTGCATTCATCTATTGTAAAATACATAAACATATATATTTATATACATATATGCATATGTAATATTTTAATACTATATAATATATGTTATATAAGTGATAATATATAATGCACACATCTTCCTGTTTTTATTTAAACTTTTCATTTTTTTATATCTCCATAATGACATTATTTTCAAATTCAGTTTTTGGGGCTATACTTACTCCTATGTTCAATATTCAACAGTGCTAAGGAATTATTGCTTTAATTATGTCATATAAATTCTTATACTTTTAATATTATCAAAAATGAACCAAATAACATGCTTGATTATTTTTCTTATATGAGTTTTTACTATCCATGATAATTTGTATTAACATTTTTTTCCTTTACCTTAAACTTCTTAAACCATCATCTGGAGAAAATTTAATATGTTGAAGATTAGCGACTCCACTTTAAGTGAAAACTTTCTTTGTCTATAACATTCAACTTGATAGAATTCTCAGACACTGAAGAGCTACAGAAGCAACATGAATTATTTCTCACTGAAATCTTACTGAGAGTTCAATTCTTGCTTTAAGAAATCTCCATAGGAATGTGATAATATTTACTTCGATTTAATGTTTAACATTAAAGCAAGGTGGCTAAAGAGATAGGCATTTCATACCTTTCTGAGGATGACAAATTACTAACAGAGTTGAATCCCATTTGAATCAGTGTTGTAAAAAAGGAAATATTTCACATAGCTTTACTAGATTTTTGGAATGCTTTAGTTCCCTAAATAATGCTGTTATTGTTGCTGGAAGCTTTGCTTCAGGATAATTACCTACTCTTCTGCAATGGACAGTATTGTGTGGACACTGTATAACATTTTTATTGTCTTGGAAGTTTCTGTAATGCCATTTATATGAGATCATTCCTAACTTCAAGGTCTGTTTGATACTTTTAATCATGGAATTGATTTTCAAAGCAATACAGGGTAGACAAGCTGGCGATGACTTTGTTGAATCATCCATTCTTGATGCTGTACAGAGGGTTGACAGTGCAATTAACTCCACACGAAGACATTTGTTTTCACAGTAAGAATTTATTTTATTTTGATTACAAAATTGTTTTCACTTCAGTCCTACTTGGTTTTTATAATCTCCATAAATCACAGCAGGCATCGTGCATAAGATTGCCAAAAGCGGCTGTTTTCTTCAGTTTGTGTGCGGGTTATCACCCTCTGGGCTAGCCACCATTGCTAGTCTCAAAGAGAATGGAACTTGTTCCCCACAGAATCTAAATGGCATAAATCTACATCGCAGATGCACTCTATGTGTTCCCATGATAGGTATCAGGTAATGGGTTTTATTAAGTCAGGATCCACCAAGGCCAGACCCAGTGTTCCTGCCAATCCAGGAACTGAGAGTGTTTGTGAAGTTGAACACATCAGGTCATAAACTGATAGCTCACAGGTAAAAGTTTTGTTTAGGATATGTAGTATTTTGGTTATTTTAATTTGAATCAGAACATCTTTAGAGTAGTAAAGCCTTCAGGTTCTACAAAGTCCCCATTAGTCCTGATAGAGGTACATGGGATGCTTTGCAACATCTGACATATTAAAGAAAACATGCCTGTTGTGTTTAAAGTCATTAAGCATATACCCAATCTTTACAGCTGTTGGTCTAAAAGGAATACCTTATAATGCCATAATTAAGTATAACTCTGTTCCCTGCATACCCACAAACAGCATGGCTTGCTGATCATGGACTTTTGTTCTAGAGCCATACACCTTATTTATATTCTTATTGTGACTCTCCACTTCATCACTTCCTATCTGGGTGACCTTGGGCAAGTAACTAATCATCTTAGTACCTCACACTTCTTGCCTATAAAATGTGGATAACAACAGAATCTGTTTCATGGACATACTTGCTAGGAAGATGGAATAAGTTAGTATAGATAGTGTCTCAGCAGTGTCTGTCACATAGAAAGGTCGTAATTAAAGTGAGCTATCAATATCATTATTATTGTTCTATGATCTAAAATTATGACTTCAGATGTAGAGGACTAGACATGCCTTAGTTGACCAAAATCTCTAAAATGGTTTCACATTCTCAGTGACTAATATTCTTTTCACTTATTTAGTTCAATTCTTCTATGTATGTAAACCACTACTGGGTGCTGGTTGATAGGCTTGGTACATGGAATATAAAGATGAATAAGGCACCATCTCATCCCTGACAGTCTTTCGACGGTAGATGAGACAATATGTCAACAATTTAAGTACATCTTGTTGTATATGTCAGAGATGTATGTGAGCATACAGAACTAATTGAGAAGGTGATAACTTGTCAGAGTTCCCAGGGAGACTTCATGGGGACAGCCATGCCTGAGCAGGGTTTTAAAGATGAGTGCGAATTTCCAGGCAGTTACATTTGAGGAAAGAGAAGACAGAAAGTACAAACACCCAGAAACTGAGTGTATTGCGCACTGTTTCAGAAGGTTTACTGAGCCCCCTAGGACATACGTGTGGACCTCACAAGTTTATAATTTTCACCATAGATGTTGCCTTTTATAAAAAAATATTCTTTAAATCATTGGTCCATTAAAAATAGATCTTCTGAGTTCAACACTGTCACTGGCATTTGGGATTCACTCATTAACAAAACAGGAAAAGAACTCTTGGCTCCCCCTGTGAAGCTTATTTTCTGGTGGTAAAGCTTTTCTTCTTCTCGATTGTTTGGGAAATGTTTCTTAAATGCACAGTGAGATTCATGGATTCTGCAGTTTTGCCTTGTGAACAGTAATGTCTTTTGTCATTTGCAGAAAACCTCACACCCCTAGTGATCTGCTGGCTCAGTTTCGTTATCCACATGACCCATTTACTGTGGAGACAGCGAGAGCTGGGGAGATTTTTGAGCACACACTTCTGCTGATCCAGGAACACGTGAAGCAGGGGCTTACTGTTGATTTGGCGGGCAGAGGTCAGCTTCTGGGAGGCATTCTGTTCTCACCATACTGTCATTTGCAGAACTGATCACCCCTCAGTTTTTAATCTTCAAAACACCATGTGACATAGAAATTAATTTACCACTTTGCCAAATGAATGCAGATGTTTCTTGTAAGAACTGTAATTCAAAAGAAAGGGTGATAAATATATATTCAAACCTGTCAACTTCTATCAGCCATATATGTCTAGTAAATCTAGGGGGCCCATTTTGGGCTAACTTACTTTTAGAATGTAAAAGTTATTACTCCTTCCTTTGAAAAAAGTTTTATTCCCAGGGTAAAATTCCTCTCTTTGTTATTGGAATCACCTAAATCGTTCAGTGAATTTATTTGAATTCTTTCCTGTACCTATAACGTATGTATCCCCCCCAATCTTTTTTGTTGTTGTTGCTATACTGAAGTTCTCATGTATTTTTTTCCAAAACCAGACATTTATTTAGTAAATGTCAAATGAGAATGGTATAGACATCTTTCATATTTTCTAAGCCTTTCTCTTTAAAGTGAAGTAAAAATGTGATCCTTTGCTATACACTATTTGTTCTGTGAGCACAACAGCAAATTCTAGAGGTTTACCCTTTCTTTATTCCCCTTCAGAAAATAATCCAAGATACTGTGCATAAGTCCCTTTCTGTGGGTGGCTCACCCCTTAGGTGCCCTATAAAATTACTTAAAAACCTCCATTTAATAGCTCCTAGTGATTCACCATGTCTTGGGTTTCAGAGTTTCCTTAGCTAAATATCCAAGTGAAATTTCCATATAGTCTATATTAGCACTTGAATAAAATTTGTGGCTGTTTAATTCCAAGTCTTGGAATTTTCAAGAATAGCTTAGTCTAAATTCATAACTGGAGAATAAGCAATCAATATCTACAAAGATTTAACTTTGCTAAAATATGCATCCATTGTTCGTGATGTTCATTACCAAACTGAGTATATATTCTCATCTGAAATATTAAAGAACTTTGGGGCACCTGGGTGGCTTAGTCTGTTAAGTGTTTGCCTTCAGCTCAGGTTGTGATACTGGAGTCCTGGGATCGGGTCCCGTGTCAGGCTCCCTGACCAGTGAGGAGCCTGCTTCTCCCTCTGGCCCTCCTCCTGCTCATGCTCACTCTCTCTCTCTCTCAAATAAATAAAATCTAAAAAAATAAAAAATAAAATAAAAAATAAAAATAAATAAAATATTAAAGAACTTTAACAAAAATTTCTCAAGAAAAAAACATTATGTTGTTCTACCTCTCTTTTATTACTTGTGAAGTTAAAGGACCTTTTTATTTTTTTCCCCCTCCAGGATCAGTTTGTCCTAAAAGTGAACCTACGATCCTTGTCTTTATATATAGGAAGATTATTGTATCTATCCAAGATTAAGATATCTCAGGGTCTAGCCAGAGACCAACTTACACAGATAAAGGACAAATAGTCCTGATATCATTAGCCAGTTTCTGATGATTAAGTAGGGATAATAACTCTTAACAAATAGGACTTAGTGAATAGTCTTTGTAGATTTAGGATTATGCTGCAATTTTAAGCTCTGTTAAAAGATTGGCTCCAAAACACCTCCAGGTTGTATTGCACATTCCCAGAGGAATGACAGTTTGTGGTAGTTTAAAAGTTATTGCTTAATCCCTTCATATCAACTATCAAGCTGGTTAATATTCACACCATTCACGCTAGCACATCTTAGACCCTTTCTTATAGGAGCATAAAACCTGAAAGAAATAATTCTGAAATGGAAAAAAATGTATTACAATCTTGTGACGAGGACTTCCAAATCCTAACCAACATTATATTGATAAAGTCACAGAACTAAGAGTTTGATGAGAACTGGCACATGCCTCTCCTTGTCTGTTCATTCTAGCAGTCTTTGCTCATAAGAGAGGAATTGCTAAGCACTCCCCCACCCCCATTTTCTTTAGAGCTTTCTCCATGAATTTCCATTTATTGATAGAGTACTATTGTCCCAGGTCTCCCTAAATTGTGTTGGAACAACCAGAGTATAAATAAACACATGAAAAAAAAAAAACTTTCGGTTTTGTCCTAATGAAATGTTGCTGGATCTAGGAAAGATTTCTGCCCACCTGAGAGTGGCCCATTCCTATGGCACCTGGGGTTGAGGTCCCGCTCTCACTCCACCTCAAGCACAGTTGCCTTCATTGCCCTCGCTCCTCTGTTTCAGAATTCCGCTACAATGACTTGGTGTCCCCGCACTACCTCAGCCTCATCGCCAATTTATCTGGATGTACAGCCCACAGGCAGGTGCCCAACTGCTCTGACATGTGTTTCCATCAGAAGTACCGAGCCCAGGATGGAACGTGCAACAACCTACAACACCCCATGTGGGGTGCCTCTCTGACTGCCTTTGAGCGCATCCTGAAGCCTGCGTATGAGAACGGCTTCAACCTGCCGCGTGGAGTCGGCCGTCACACCCTGACAGGAGGGTATCCGCTCCCACCGCCCAGGCTGGTCTCCACAGAGCTGGTGGCCACGGCCACCGTCACCCCTGACCATCGATATACTCACATGCTCATGCAGTGGGGCCAGTTTTTAGACCATGATCTGGACCACACAGTGCCAGCGTTGAGCACGTCTCGCTTCTCTGATGGGCTGCCGTGTAGCTCGGTGTGTACGAATGATCCTCCTTGCTTCCCCATCATCCTCCCTGACACTGACCCTCAAGGGACCCGAGCACCGTGCATGTTCTTTGCACGTTCCAGCCCCGTGTGTGGCAGCGGCATGACCTCCTTGATGATGAATTCAGTCTATGCAAGAGAACAGATTAACCAGCTCACAGCATATATAGATGCCTCTAATGTCTATGGGAGCTCAGAGCGGGAATCCCAAGTTCTCCGAGACTATTCAGAGTCCCGGGGACTCCTAAGGACAGGCTTGCCGTGGATCCCATCCGGAAAGCCCTTACTGCCCTTTTCTGCGGGCCCACCCACCGAATGCACAAGGCCGGAGCAGGGCAGCCGCAGCCCCTGTTTCCTGGCCGGGGACCACAGGGCCAATGAGCAGCTGGCCCTCACTGCCATGCACACCTTGTGGTTTCGGGAACACAACAGGGTCGCTACAGAGCTGTCTGCCCTGAACCCCCACTGGGACGGAGACACCCTTTATCATGAAGCCAGGAAGATCGTGGGTGCTCAGCTGCAGCACATCACCTACAGCCACTGGCTGCCCAAGATTCTGGGAGAACCTGGCATGAAGATGCTGCGAGATTACCAGGGCTACAACCCCAATGTGAACGCAGGGATCATTAACTCTTTTGCTACTGCAGCCTTCAGATTTGGTCACACGTTAATCAATCCTATTCTTTACCGACTGAATGAAACCTTCGGAGAAATCCCCAAAGGCCACCTTCCACTCCATAAAGCTTTCTTTTCACCCTCCAGAATAATCGAGGAAGGTGGGATAGATCCACTCCTTCGGGGGCTATTTGGTGTGGCCGCTAAATTGCGGGTGCCCTCCCAGCTGCTCAGTGTAGAGCTGACCGAGAAGCTGTTCTCCACCGCCCATTCTGTGGCGCTGGATTTGGCTGCCACGAACATTCAAAGGGGGCGAGACCACGGGATCCCTTCCTATGCTGACTTCAGAGTTTTCTGCAATTTGACTTCTGTTGAAAATTTTGAGGATCTTCAAAATGAGATTAAAGACTCACAGATTCGACAGAAACTGAAAAAGTAAGTGTGCAGATATTGCTTAGATTTATATGTTTCTTGGGAGAAGGGAGAAGTGTTAAAGGACATTTTGTGTGGATGGATTTGGCTGTCTGGTGATGTAACCGCAGAGCCTTTAATAATTGTTATTGTGGGAGAAGTCAAATATTAAAGGAGGGATTTCTAGAGTCTAAGCAGTAAACACCTCTGTCTACCCACTTCTTTGTAAATGTAAATAGTGCTGCCTGCTTGCTAGTACTTGCTAGAACATCTCAACTATAAGACGTGGGCATGTCTCCTGGATTCCTGCTCTGTGGTAATCCAATCAAAGCCTTTTCATTGATATGATAAGGTCACAAGTTTGAATGTAAAGCCTTGTAATAAGTCCATCACACTGACTTTCTTAGGCAGAGCAAAGTAGTGAAATGAAAACAGAAACTAGTTTTTGCCAAAAGAACAAATAATTCTAAATTTAGCATCAGAATGTAAGTCGAGGCTTATTCACTGCATCATTAGTGTCTTTCAGTAAAGTATTAATATTATGTTCTCTATATGTGAGATTCAAATTTCCTTTTAACATATAAGTACGGGACATTTCCAGGAAACAACTTTAACTGCTCCTCATACTCACCATCCTTCTTCCTCCAGAATGTTAAAAAAATTAAAGGAATGTTTTATTAAGACGTTTTGTCTGCAGTTGGCTAAATATAGCAGACTAACATCTTTACTAATTGCTTATGGTATATTAATGTGAAATCTTTCACAGAAGCTTAAAATTGCAAATTATGGAGATAATTGTCAACATTAGGCCCTTTTTTATATTAAGGGTATGATGTTTTTATGCCACTAGAATTCATTTCATACTTATGTAGAGTATTAGACTAAGAAAATGTGTAATATGTGTAGAACAAATTAGAGGATCATGCAGATTGAATTTGCAAGAACATCGACTTTGGATTCATAGAGACCTGGCTTAAATCTCTATTCCACCACCTATTAGTGCTGAGAACTTATGAAAAGTATTTAAACAGTTTTAAATCTCAGAATACCTATAAAATGAGAAAACACTGTCTCCTTCTCAGAGTTGTTCAAAGATGAAATCATATAGAACATATCAAATACCTAGTTCAGTTCTGGTTCATCATAGGTAATCAGTAAGTGTTACCTGTAGATAGGTTTATCGTAACATTATCATTTCAGTTGTCAGCATCATTATTAGATTGCACATATGCTCTGATCCAGCCCTGTGCTGGCCACTGAGGCCTGAGATGAAGGAAATCGCCTTCTGGAGAGCCAAACAGCATGCAGGGAAGGCAGGGAGCTGGCTGTAACCTGTGAGGAAAAGGCTGTCATAGAGATGGGAATTGAATGTTATGGGAACACAGAGCTGAGAAATGGAAGGCACGTTTAAGAGTCACAGCAAGCTACTGATAAAAGATGCCATTTGATCTTCTCTTGGAATTTTCTGAGATGATAAGTTGAATGAAGTAGGAACGGCAGGCAGTATCCCAGGGAGAGGGAAATAAACAGGAAGGTGTGGGGCTGCATGGCAGGAGGGGGCAGAAAGGTGACAAGGGGAAGCTTTTAAAGGATCCCACATGCCATGCAAAGGAGTTTGATCTTCATCCTGTGTTTAAAGCAGGTGAGTGACTCCAGGAGAGACTTTTCTGTGAAATGCTAACCTGCACAAGATGTCCTGGGAGGAGGAGAGGCTAGCAACAAGGAGTTCCATGGTTTCTGGAATAATCCAGGTGGATAAAGAAGACAGTGTAGGTAGGCTCTTGGCAGTCTACAACACTATCATCATTTTAAATGTTTCCTGTAAGCACATTGTCTACATGGAATAAACCTGGAGGCAAATCTTGCTTTGCAACTCATTGGGGTCCCACTTCTCAAACTGCAGTTAACCTGTAAATTCACCACCAATTATAAAGTAGCAGAAATATGTCATTTTAAAATGCTCCCATCACAAAGTCCTCCTGCTCCGTTGGCTCTCATGTGTGATACAGCAGGCTGCATGTCATTGCCACACACAGCATTAGACTGGAATATAGATGTGGGCCCTCTGCTGCAGGACACGTCCTCCCAGTGGCCAGTGCAAGGCATGAATGGCCTCTGAGATGCACAGTGGCCCATACATTGTGTTCACATGCCTGGCTTTCTGTGTGTTCTTTTAATGCATTTGAGATGTTAACACTGAGTCTTCTGAAACCTCAGCAAGGAGTCTTTATCCTTGTTTTGGGGAATGTTTGAACTGTGGGAACTTTGTGCAGCCTGGTGCATGGCCTCAGCCTGAAGAGAGCAGGACTGATCAGCACGAGTGAGCATGAGGAGACCAGGAAGCTGAGCTACCTTACTTTCCGCTTAGGCTGCCAGGTGTCTGACTTTGTCATGGCATTCGTAGTGAATTTGTAAAAGAGCAACCACAGACTCATTCAACCATGAGCGCAAAATAGATAAGTTGGAGTTGTGTTTACAGTCTCCATCTTCGAATCCGTAGATTGCAGTTTGTCAGGAGCTGATTTCACTAAGGAAGGTGCCATGACTTCCCATATGCTGATTTACACACTTATTGCTTTACTCTCTCCTGTTACTTGTTATTTCTTTTCCTTTCTTTGTTATTTTGCAAGTGTGGTTTTAAGTTTGTTTCTAAAGCAATTTGGAAACAAGTAGAGCATATCATTCAATCAATAAAATAAATACTGTCCTGGAACATTAAAAACTCCCTATTTCAGATGATTAGGACAGCTTAAGAATTGGCTAAAGCAGAGAATCATAAAAATAATGCTTACGCACATCCTTGGTATTTTAACTTCACGCATTAAGTCCTGTAACTTGCACTTTGGGGGAAGAAGCAGGGAGGGTGCAAAGTCTGTGTTCTGGTTTTGTCATTGCTGCTCTAATACAGATCTGGTGATTAGAATTCAGAAGCTTGTGCCCAGGATGAATCTTTTGTGTGTTTATAAGTTTGTTCTGACAGGGGAATAGGAATTTTCCAGGGAAGTGATGGTATGAATGCGGATTCCTTGTACATGTTTCTATCATTCCCTCATAGTTTGTAGTTATGTAACATGCAACTAATTGGCATTGATGTTTGACTCTCCTTTTGACAACCCTTCCCAAAACACTGAATTTGGTTTTCACAGGAATAAGTACTCTCTCCTCTTTTACACAAAGGCTTCATTATTTTATGTAACATTTAGTTAACTCTGTAATCCAAATCACAAGTATGACTGTGATGAGCAAGTTGGTAAACTCCGCCGACCCAGGTGACAGCTCAACAAAAGGCAGCGGCAGCTCTGACAGGACCCCCTAACCCCAGCCATCATTTCTGTGGGCAGGAATGGGGAGCACCAGAAAGTGACAGTTCTTAGGGAAGAAGAGGTTGTTTAAAATAACTGATAATTGCCATACCCTGTACAAATTTTGTGATAGTTAAAAATATTTGGGACATAGACAAAGGCTACAGAGGATGGTGTAAAATTAAGAGAAAACCCAGAGGATGATGGGGGGTTGGAGAGGTGGTGTCAGGAGGCCCAGGTTCCAACTCTCTGTTTGGACAAATTGAGTTGTGCAATCTTGGACGACTTTAGATTAGTTTTTGTTCTCTCACCTGTAAAGTGAGGCTCTTTCACTAAAAAGTCCTTGAGGTCCTTTTAGATCTAAGATCATATGTTTTATTTTTCAGTTAATGACTACATGATATAATAAAATGGTCATTCAGAAGGTGTTCTTTAACTAATAGCTTTATTTTTTTTAAAAGATTTTATTTATTTCACAGAGGGAGGGAGATCACAAGGAGGCAGAGAGGCAGGCAGAGAGAGAGAGGGGGAAGCAGACTCCCCGCTGAGCAGGGAGCCCGATGCGGGCCTCGATCCCAGGACCCTGAGATCATGACCTGAGCCGAAAGCAGAGGCTTTAACCCACTGAGCCACCCAGGCGCCCTAACTAATAGCTTTAATTCACACATAATATCTTCATATTCCAGAATGTATCTCATCATCTTTATGTGTCATCTGGTGTAAAAAGCTAATGATTTTTCTTCACTTCAGTTAATTTTGAAGGTTTGTGTCAGTTTACCACTCAGAAGTAAAATCTGATTTTCCTTGTACCTTTGCATTGGATCTTTTAGAAAGCTTTTAAAAAGCCAGAACAACATGCAGAAACCATGTTACAACTTTACTCTTGAATGACCAACAGTTTTGCCATGAGGAATACCTGGTCTGTCACAAGAAAACCACACTGGGGCATTGTTTTAGTCAGCTTTCAGTTCATTTCAGTAAGATCAGTGAGATACTTTGGATTCTCCTCAAGGGGCTTAGAGCCTAGGGCGTGGGGCTCTCACAGACCACATAACCCTGTCATGTGACACGTGGAACCACGACAGCGAGGAAATCACAATGGATTCCTTCAAGAAGGTGGTGTCAAAGTTCTGTCCTCCATATTGTTTTCCATAGCAGCTGCATCAATTTACATTCCCATCAACAGTGCATCAGGGTTCCTTTATCTCCACACCCTCACCAAAACTTATTATTTCTTATCTTTTTGGTGCAACCCATTCTGATAGATGTGAGGTAATATCTCATTGTGCTTTTGATTTTCATTTCCCAGCTGATGAGTGATGTTGAGCATACAAGCAAGCAGGCAACTCTAAAACAGAGAACAAACTGATGGTTGCCAGAGGGGAGGGGGCTGGGAGGATAGGTGAAATAAATAAAGGAGATTAAGAAGTACAAACTGCCAGTCATAAAATAAATAAGTCATGGAGAATGAAAAGTACAACATGGGGAATATAGTCAATAATATTGTAATAACATTGTTTGGTGACAGATGGTGACTATACTTAACTGGTGTGGCACTGAGGAATGTGCAGAATTGTTAAATCACTATGGTGTACACCTGAAATGAATATAACATTGTATGTTAACTATAATTCAAAACAAAACAAAACAGAACAAAAATAACTCAGTCTTAACAGAGGAGTGGCAGTTATCCATGAGAGACTGTCATCTGAGAGGACAGGCAGAGGTCATTCGAGATGTAAGAAATGTGGAGGGAAGACCTGGCAGACACCAGAGCTAGTGTGATAAGCAGGAGGAACTAGAAGCCATTGGTCTTGTTGACTTATACGGTGCCCTGCGTGGAAGTGTCTAATCCAATAATTAGCATCTGACTCATCCCACTCCAAAGATATTAAGACTTATGGGTGAAATGGACGTTTTTCTCTTAAGTGAAACTGTAGATAGAGTCTGCATAGATAAAAAGGAGATCAACAGGAATTCTAGAAGAAGCAGACAGGAGCAGTATCAAACCCTTTGTCTTTTATTGTGCTCACTTCACTTCTCTTGGACCCAAAGACCTGCAGCCTTTGCTAGGACGGTGAAATGCACAGGCTTCTTACTTCCTTCAGTGCCAACAGCTGCAGGAATTTCTTTCTTTTCTTTCTTTCTTTCCTTCCTTCCTTCCTTCCTTCCTTCCTTCCTTCCTTCCTTCCTTCCTTCCTTCCTTCCTTTCCTTTCTTCCTTCTTTCCTTCCCTATTTCTATTTCTTGTCAAAAATGTTTAAGTTTTCAAAGAGTTCTTTAAAGGCCATATGAAAATGAATTATTTCTTTTTTTATAGGATTGTTTTTGCTCTAAAATATCATGCCGTTTCTTTTTATTCATTGCAAGACATATAACGAGCCAAATGTGAGGATTAATTATCCATTGAATGGTGAACATAAATCCTCAGAGAGAGGTCATTTCGATGGCTATTTTTGAATCTCTTTTGAAAATGTAATGTGTGGATTTTTTTGTGGATATGGTTACTTTTGTTCTTTAATAAATGCAAGGTTATTTGTCTCTCATTATCAGAGGAATCTGCAGCTGCCTCAGCTTTATTAAAGAATAGCTTACAATTCACCAATTAAGTAATTTATATTCAGTACATGCACCTATCTAATAGCTGCTTCATTTGATACTATTAAAGAAACAAAAACACTTAGTTTCTCCCCCTTTTCCCCCCTGAGGTACCACAAGGTCAGACTCTGCAATGATGCCTTTTCAACAGCTTTCACCACCTGTCTCCGTCCTGACCCCTGGGGGAGGCTGGTCACCTTTCTCATGACTTGGTCTTCTTTCCTCAAGATTCCTGGCTCTCATTCTTTTAGATGTTTCTCAACTTCTGTATTTGTATCTGTCTTAAAGGACCTTTCATCAACATCATCCCTTTACCTTTAATGAATGGTTAGTATGTTAGCAGCTTCAGTTGCTGTGAAGCAATAATCCTTAGCCATTCCATGTTAGACCATTTAAAAAATCTGCTAGAAGCTATGAACCTTCTTTTGCAGAGAAATACAGCAAAATTACATACTCCAAATTCTGCATGTATTTTTTAGAGGACTCAGATTCCTAAAGCCACCCATGGACACTCTCTTTTCTCCCATTGATTTAACAAGTATTTATTTGACATCCATGTTTATGTAGCATTCCCCTTTCCCCCAGGGGTTCCTACATGTGTGCAATGGATGCTCTCCCACCTCATATCTTGAAATGGTTGTTCCCTTAGCCAAAAACAGCCCCAAACTTGAAACTACCATGTTCTTAGTCCTCGCTCAACTGTCCTTGTCTCCTATCCTTTTTGGAAGGAGTAACTTTGTTCTTTCAGTTACAGAAGGATACTAGGCTGCTTAAATATAGCCAGGCCTCCAGAGGACCAGAATTTTCTCTCTACCTCTTATCTCTGCTTCTTTCTGTTCAGGATTTATTTTTTCTTCTCCCTCAGTTCTCTTATCTCCTGTTTTATACATATGGTGCACCACAGACGGCTCTCTCTTAGATCCCAAGGTCACATACAGCATTTCATGGCATAGCTAGCATAAGATGCCTGAGTATCATATTTTCTCTAAACAATAATTTTAGAAGTATACCATCTTGTACAATTATAACAACTCATATTGCTTGCCTCTAAATGCCATTTTCAGAGACTTCCCTCACCTGGTTATTTTCATTTCATCGCATTTCTGCCTTTCTAGAGAACATATTAATTTAATGATGGGGTTCCAAGAGTATGTCCTTCTTGGTTGCAGATAAATTGTCTAATTTATCTTTGAGTCCCCAGAGCTGAGTGTACAGCTTAGCGCAAGGCAGCAGTTCAGTAGACACTGGATAGTCTGTTAAGGGAAGTGTGGCAGCTTGGAAAGGCTCATTTTAGCTCCCCAAGGGACCTGGATTCGAAACCTATTCTCAGTTTGAACACCCTGACTGGATAAAGTTTTCTTAGGTGTAAATTAGGTTTTTACATTATCCATCATTTTTCTCATCAAATATTTAGAGGCTTCAATTAAGTACAATATGTACTAATTTTATATGCAAACGAATGAAAAGTTATAGCATAACAAACCACATATGTGTTTGATTCTTGCATTACCTTAACCTTAATTTCAAAAAATTAAAAACTCATTCAATCAACCCTGTAGCCCTGAAACAGGGAAAACACAGGACTGACCAAATAAAAAGTGACAAGAGGCCAATTAAAAATCATGCTGTCAGTCAGTTATACCCAGAGGTCCAGTTTGTAGAAGGCACTCAAGATCATTCATTTAGCAAAAATGTATTGTAAAATAATTAATTCAACACTTGAAAGCATGACATTTAATGACATTTAATTTAGCATCAGTTTTGTGGATTTTATAGTGATGAGTCTTAGTAATTGTGTTTTAGAAATGAATTCTTTCAGAATCTTCTTTTATTCCTACCTTTGAAGATTGATGCTGTATTAGAGTATTTTACAATGATAATCATTCAACTGAAGAAATTTATACTGTATTATACTATATATACTATACTAATGCATACTAATATTTACTAATATTGTTATTATCATATACATCTTGTATATCATAATACTTTATAGAAAACTTTATAACGAACAGAATACATGCTTCATTTTATTTTTAAATTCTATTTTGGCAAAAAATTATTTCTCTGGATGCAGTTTAATGTATTTTGTCTAAATTCCCCAAATCTGACTAAACTAAAATTACATTTTTAGTCATTTGGTTGCCGTAACACACACTAAGATGCACGTTTTGAGAGTGCAGCGTGATGACTTAGAACAGTTATTCATACCTATGTAATCATCACCCAGTCAAGACCACATTTCCTCACTTCAGAAACTCATCTCATGCTTTTTACAGTTTATTTTCCCACCTGGCCCTGCCCAGCAGGCACAAATCAGATTTTGATTACTGTTGGTTTTGCCTGTTTTAGGACTTCATGTAAAAAGGAATCATACTGTATGTACTCTTTTAAGCTTGGCTTGTTTTTCTTATCATATTTTTGAAAATTCATCTAGGTGTCATATGTATCAATGGATGATCTATTGTGTTGTTAATGTGAGTAGCATTGTTTGTATGGATGGACAGATATTTATTTATTCATTAATTTGAGGTGGCCATTGGGTTTTCCAGTTTTCATCTGTTCTCAGTGATGCTGCCATGAAGACTCATATGCAAGTCTCTTTGTGGATTTATGTATCCATTTGTTGAACAGAAGTCTAACAGTATCTTTTCTAGATTACTTCAGAACTCTGTTTCTTCCTCAGGTTGGATATTTTCTACTAATTTTCCTTTCAAGTTCACTGATGCTTCTGCCATCTTCAATCTCCTCTTGCATACAAGCAAAATTTTCATTTCAGTTACACTAGTTCTAACATTTACATTTTCTATGGTTTCTAATTCTCTTTTGACATTTATCTAAATGTTAACTCATTAAAAACACAACTTATTTAATTTTTAGAATACATTGATAATAACCGCTTTAATGTCCTTTCCTGATCAATTCAACATCACAGCCGTACTTTTGGAGTTGATTACTATTGACTGCTTCTTTTCTTACATATGGACCACATTTTTTGTTTCTTTGACTCTCTTATAACTCTTAAATGCCTATGAACTACTGTGATTCCATCTTGGACTTGAATAGGATTTGCTTTATGCTTCATCTGATTGGAAATGTGGAACCTCAAGGTGTTATCTTAACCTCACTGACTTGGGAGAACCAATCTCCAAGCTCTGTCTCCCATGCAGATGCTAGGGTTTAGGCTTCTTAAAGTAGGTTTTATCCTTGTAAGGTTGGAGCTTATTCTAAGACTTGGTGTATTTACCTTGGCTATTTTTCCTGTGTGTTAATAGGGTGTTAAAGGGTTCTTCTTGTTCTGATTTAATCCCCTGAAGTAGTTGTTCTCAGTAAGACTCAGGTGGTTCCTCCTGCTCAGATGCTGGCCCGGCCCTTCCCAAGGACTGTGGAGGCCCTTAAGTCAGGGTCTACCTGACTCCTCATTCTGTTTCAGTGGTTTCACCTACTTTGAATTCTGATGGGGACCACTTAGCAGAGCGCCACTGTGAATTGTAGCATAACTTTGCTTAAATTCTAGCAACCTGCATGACCTTGAGAAAATTTCCCCCAGGAAGAAAGCTGGGCCCTTGTCACAAGTTTCCCTTTCTTCAGGTTTCTAAGTTTTATGCTGCCTATTGTTCAATGTCTGAAAACCAGAGAACTCATACATTTTGAATTCTTTTATGGTTGTTTGTGTTGGAAAGACTAGTCTCTTTCCAGTTATAACACCATTGCCAGAAACAGAATTTAACATTCATTCTAAATTATGTAGTTTTTCCTCTTACAATTTAGTCTTAGTGCAATTGTTTAAACAAAGGTTTTTACCTTCCTTAATTAAGTCTATATTTTAGGTTTCTCTCTACTTCCACCTGAATTTTTAGAGCCCTTCTTTATGTTTTCCTGCACTATATTCCTGTTTTCTTATAGCATTAGAATTGTTCCAGAGCACAAATTAGAGCATATCACTTCTCTGCTTCAAAACATCATGGGATTTTCTCTTTCCAATTAGGTTAAGAAAAGTATTGTACTTGGGGACTAATCCCTTCAGATTTTTGGAACTAATCTAAATTTTCAGCCATGTTTCTTGTTTTCCAAACCAAACCTGACACTATGCTTTAACTATATTGCTATTCACTTTCTCCCTTTCCCTGAGAATCCCATCATCTTTCTGGCATTTATGACTTTGCATAAGCTATTCCTTCTTCCTTGAAAACAAAGATCTCCTTTACCTACTTGGTTAAGACTGTCTCAGTCTTCCAGACTCAATACAAGGTTTTCGAGTTTTGCTACCTCTGTAAAGCCAACTTTTCTCTCTTTCTCTAAACATTTCCTCAGTGGTCTGTTAGCCCTTTGTTCTTATTTATAGTAAAATTCTTCTTATTGTAAGTGTTTACATACTCTACATTTTCATTAAACTGTGAATTGTGAACATTCTTAAGAAAAACAGCATATCTCTAGGGTGCCAGAGTGGCTCAGTCAGTTAAGCGTCCAACTCTTCGTTTTGGCTGAGGTCATGATCTCAGGGTTGTGGGGTTGAGCCTTGGTCAGCGCAGTCAGCTTGGGATTCTCTTTCCCTTCCCCTCTGACCCTACCCTGCATGCTCTCTCTCTCTCTCTCTCTCTCTCTCAAATAAATAAATAACCTTAAAAAAAAGAAAAATAAAAATAGCATATCTCCTTTAACAATGCCTGGTTCTTAGTAAATATTTATTAAATAAGCAGAAGATTAATGAAAAGATTACACAAGTTTCTTTGCTTTATTTTGTTTGGTTTTGAGGTAGTATAATTCTTGGTGCTTTAGATTTTAGGGTTTGGGCCATGTAAATCTTAATAATTAAATTTAAATTGAAATAAATTTTAATATATTACACACATAAATTTAGATATATCTTAAACAACAATGACAAAAAATATCCCTGTAAAAAAGAAGTGTAATTTGTTTTGATATTAACATGAATATGACCATTGGGACTTTTCTGAAACACCCTTCCAGTTAAGGAACTAAAATCTGAATTTTAGATAGTCATGCTTATTTTTCCTTATTTCCTAAGGACTTCAGGACATGAACAGTCCTCAGTAGATAAACACTTTAAGGGCAGTAGTAGACTAAAATGTTTTATTAGCTTTTTACTTATTAGCCCAAATCCTAAATAAAATATTTTGGTTAAGTGTCAGGCCTGATGTGTATGGGTTCATATATTACCTGTCTGCGATGATCACCTTAAAATGACCATGGCAAAAACATTCATTGAAATATTAAAAAATAAAATGTAACCAATAGGTTCTTTCTCAGCTTTCAAGTGGAAAAATTACTTTTTGGAAGCTAAAAGTATGCTCAGGTCTCTGTCTTTTCTACTGTGAGCTGAAGATAGAAAATCACTTTATTACAAGCTCTTGAGGAAAAAGCAGGGGTTATTGGAACTAATGTTTTGACTAACATATACATTGTTTATTTGTTTATTTATTGTTTTCTTTCAGATTCATGTTCACATGTATCCAGACCTCATAGGACTCAAGTTTTCACTGAGTTATGTGGAAATATAGGCAGCATACACTCTGCTGAGGAAGGTTTTTGGGAACAGTGGGTTGTCCTAGGTCCCCATGTCACACTGTTCAAGAACACACACACAATGATGCTGCCTTGACATGCGCAAAGAGAAAAAAAAAAAACCTGCAGCTTAGCCATTTCAATCACAAATCAAACATAGATGAAGGCTGTATTTATATTCCTCATCAAGTCTTTCCCTTTTCTCTCAAGACCATAGGTGGTCTGCTGAAGTCAATTTCCCTGACTGCGGACCTATTTATTGTCAATCTATAGAACAGATTTATTTCTCAGCCAAGTGGAGCTAAGATCCATTAGTGTCAGTACCTGTAGCAAGAGAGGCATATGTAGCCATAATTTGTTATAATCTTATATAATCTTCCTTAGAAAATGAAGAAAGGAGAAATGTGGTAGCTATGGAATTATATTGTGACAGTCCCATTACCCAATGACATTATGCTGGTGATTTAGAAGCAGGCAAGTTAACTGCCTTGAAAGTCAATTGAAGTAAGTATGGGTCTCATTAGGCAGTAATAGATTTTTTTTTTAAATAGATTTTTTTTAAAGTTTTCCAAAGCTACTTTTTTCTCTGCTGAAAAAAAATGAGGAAATAAGAAAGGCAACATATGTTGCCTGTTTTCCAGTATGTCTTGTCCTATTGTGATGTTTCCTACCATTCATGTCTGTTTAGTTACTCTATGACACTGTTTTCTCCCCTTGGAAACCAAATTATATCATGTATGTTAATCTTTCCATGTCATCCCTTCCATAATTTCACCTTTTATTTTTAAATTAAAGATATACTTCTTTGAAAAAAAATTGGTTATTTCTTTTGTCCCATAATTTTCTTAATTTCCTTTTTCAAAACTTCTTTAATTTAATAAATCCTTGTTTTCGAAAACTTCCTTTTTCAATGACTTAACTTTTCTGTTTGCATGAAGATCATTGGTCCTCTTAGTACCATAACATTCCACAGATGTTTGATTGGTTACTATTATTTATAAACCAAGATTGGGAAAGATGAGGCAGTGCAAGTGAATTTAATGGTATTCCCACACTTGATATCTCTCAAGTGTGATTTTAAAAAGTCTGTTAAGCGCCATTTCAGGAATCATGAGGACTGTTTTGTGATTTGTCCAGTATGTGGAACAGTGTTTATAAAGTCAGGGGATGGTCCAGAATTGCAAGGCTTAAAGTGTATTTACATACACATTTTAGAAGCACATGTGACCATTTGGACACATCATAGGCTATTTCTCAGGCCTGGGGAAGGTGGAGGGGACTCTGGTGGTTCCAGCTCTGGAGAGTTATTTTCATTTGCTTCATAGTAAATCTGCTCTGAGTAGTTACTCAGTAAATAGACCTACCCACCACAGATATTTTTCCTTGTCCAAGCACATACTTCTTTGGATGGATATCTTTGCAACACCTGAGGCAGACTTACAATGATCATTGTGCCTATTTGTGTCAGTCCCAATTTGCACCTGGAGGTTTTCCAGTGAGGATAGATAAGTAGTCATGAGGAAGAGACCCAATCCTTTGGGGAGCTCTTGGGCAGGCATAAGACTTCCAGGCATTTGTGACCATAGGACTAGGGACATATACCCCCAGATACTCGAGAATGAAAGACAGCATTATGAATGATAAAACTTCAGAGTAAATGTGAATACTCCCCAAGTCAGACTCTAACACAGGGTTTGGCAAACTACAGTCTATGGGCTGGCCACCTATTCTTATAGTTTTATTGTTTCACAACCATTCCAATTCATTTGCATATTATCTGTGATCTGTTTCCCACTATAATAACAGGGTTAAAATAGTTGCAGCAAAGATTGTGTGCCCTGAAAAACCAAAAATATTTATTACCCACTATGTAAAAACAAGGTTGCTGATGCCTGCTTTAGTAGAATAAAAACATAATAGAAGAATGATATCCTTTGATGAATTTCCTAATTTATCTCAGGAGTCGGGAATGATACTATTCATTTTATACTTGTAGTTTTCTCATATCAAAATGAGACAGTCACATACCAAAATATCCCTAAATGGAAGTTATGTCTTTCTTGTTAATCTTTTAAATTTTATGAATTTTATAAGACAATAATTTAATATATTAGGTTTTATTTTTGAATAGTTATTCATGTTCCAAAATGAATAGAATATTTCAAATGGATCTTTTTAATATATGTCATGAAGTCTTATACACTTTCTAGGCCATTATCTTGTTCACTAGTGTTAACTTTCCCAAGGGCACATGGTAGGCAAGTAGAGAATGCAAATTTTAATCTTAATTTATCTGATTCCAAATTCTAGGCTTTATCCATCACCAAACTAGCATAATATACAGCTATGTGTTCATTTCCTGTGACTGCTGCAACAAATTATCACAAACATGGTGACTTAAAATGACATAAATTAATTATCTTACAGTTCTAGAGGTGAGAAGTGAAATATGTCTCATTGAGTAAAATCATGATGTCCCTTTCTGCACGCTCAGGGGAGAGATCTATCTCCTTGCCTTTCCAGCTTCTAGAGACAGCCTGCCTGCAATGCTTGGCTTGTGCCCCTTCTTACGTCATCGGGGCCAGCAATGGCAGTTGAGTTTCTCACATTATATCCTTCTGGCACTATTCTGTAGTCAAGTCTCCCTGACCTATTCTTCAGTCTCTTGTCTACTTTGAAGGACCTATGTGATCACACAGGTAATCCACAGTCATTTCCTATCTCAACATCCTCAATTTATTCAAATATACAACACTTCTTATGCTATGAGAGTTAACATATTTCCAGTTTCCAGAGATTAGGGCATGCTCATCTTTGCAGGGGAAGAGGAGGTGAAAAGTGTATGATCACTATGCAAAACTTACCATTGCCAATATTTTCTTTTCTTTACCTTTTAAAAATTATTAGTGGTGGTGTTTTATATTGGCTTTAGAAAAGGAGACTATGAGAAACATAATATAGCACATACAAAAAAAGGTTCTGATATCAGACCACAGGGGTTCTAGATGCTCTTTTTTTTTAATTAAAGATTTTATTTCTTTATTTGTCAGGGTGAGGGAGAGAGAGAGAGAAGACAAGCAGGGGGAGCAGTGGGGCAGAGGGAGAAGCAGGCTCCTTGCTCAGTGGGGACCCTGATGTGGGACTTGATCCCTGGACTCTGGGACCATGACCTGAGCTGAAGGCAGACGCTTAACTGACTGAGCCACACAGCCATCCCTCTAGATGTTCTTTCTGATTCCTTTCCAATGTGTAGCTTTTAGTAACCTTTCCTATTTTCATATTTCTCATCTCTAAAAGGACAATAATAATAGTAAGTATCTCATAAGTTTATTGAGAAAATTAAATTATTTAAGGAATGTCAAACTCAGCAGAGTATCAGGCAACTAAGGAGCCCCCAGTGAATGCTAGCTGTAAGGACACATTAGAATGCCATGTTTAAGTGAATCTGCTTTAGGTTCTAGTTGTCAGTAATGTTGATTCAGGAAAATTAAAGAAAAATATTCTGTAAGTGAAGCTGGAAAGAATGTGTCTCCATGGTAGCCAGTCTTCCCTTTCCTGTTCATGGTAGCATGACATTCACATGAAAGGTATACCTCGGATTGGAAGCAAAGGAGATTGACTTTATATCATGCAAAAGTCATTATAGGATATGTTTAACACAAAGTTTTTTTCTCATAAAATATATATCAAAATGGAGTCAGAATAATCTGTTATGTAATCTCTACTCTTTGTATTAAAATTATTGAGGAATTTTGACATTATTTATGTGACTATCAATTTCTTCTAACTTCATAATACAAAACACACTATTGTCACTGTTGCAAATCTATGCTTTGTGTATTTAATTAGGTCAGCTGGCTGCCTCACTAAGCAAATAAAAATCCCAGGAGACCTTGAATTTACATCTTTACTTGTTGGGTTGAATTGGGGAAAGAAGTTGATGTGCTTTTCTGCCTTAGGGGATGAGAAAAGCAATAATAACTTTTATCATGCAAAGTTAGTAGAATATACTGAAAATATTTTTAAGTGCTTAGTAAGTTATAGGAAAGAAATGTGCAAATTAATATTCATACTTACCTGATCCATAATCAAAAGCAAGAGTATTAGAAAAGGTGTGGGACTTGTGATACAACCTCGGTCTTTTTCTAGGTTCACAGTAATCAACTTTGAGAACATGAGCTAACTGCAAGACCTGTGTAGGTTTCAGTTCCTTAAGCATGTCATTCTTTGGCTAAGACATAGGAAACTCATAGAACATCCTAAAATATTCTCCTTTGAAAATACTTGAGTTTGAGGCAGACATAAACTAGTTGGAACCAGTTTAGAGTGTTTTAAAATATTGGATTAAATCAATAATTGCTTTCATTCTGCTTAACACCAGATACTCTTTGCAAATTTTGGATAATTTGGTCCATATCCCTATTATCGCATTATCTCCGAATGGTACTTTATAACCTTTTTTAGCTGGGGTAGAATTTTTTTAAGTATGACTGCTATAGTCTATGAATTAGCCAGCTCATTTTCTATTTTTAACTACCTGAAGTAACATTTGAAAATACAATTAAGGGGCACCTGTGTGGCTTAGTCGTTAAGCCTCTGCCTTCAGTTCGGGTCATGATTCCAGGGTCCGGGGATCCAGCCCTGCATTGGGCTCCCTGCTCAGTGGGAAACCTGGTTCTCCCTCTCCCACTCCCCCTGCTTGTATTCCCTCTCTTGCTGTCTCTCTCTCTGTCAAATGCATAATAATAAAAAAGAAAATGCAATTAAACTATGTAAACATATTGTACTGTATGTAATATTAAAATTTTTCTTTGTTGTTCTTACCTATTCCATTATTGGAAAATGACAGAAAAGCAACCCTAAAAGAGCTTGACAATTTCTTTTTTTTTTAAATTTTATTTTTATTCTTTGCCCAAGGGGTACAGGTCTGTGAATCATCAGGCTTACATCTTTCACAGCATTCACCAAAGCACAAACCCTCCCCAATGTCCATAACCCATCCACCCTATCCCTTCCCTCCCACCCCCCAGTAACCCTCAGTTTGTTTTGTGAGATTAGGAGTCTCTTATGGTTTATGTCCTTCCCCATCTCATCTATAAGGAATTTGACTAATAGCCTCTTTCAGTGACAGTTTGACTTCAAGAGAATTTCTTGGGAAATAAACCAATTCAGTAAAGTAAGCCTCTTTTTTTGTTGAACTTTTTCTTAGAACTATAAAATACAAAGTAAAAACATAAAGAAAAGTTTTAAACATTCAAAACCTCAGAATAAAGGACAACTTCTACATGCCATAAAAGACAAAGAAACTAAAAACCAAGGAGAGATCAGTGGTGAATGCTGTCTTGGCCCAGGAGTTACATGATAACATGAATAGTGGTTCTAGGAATCAGAGGTGGGGTTTTTAATATCACCCAGGGCACGGAGACACCCTTCAGCCTACTGTAAGTAGAGGGTTGAAACAGAGCTCCTTGCATAAGGGCTATTCATCTATTCAAAAGATAAAGGGAATCAGAAAAACACTTCCCAGTAGGAAAGAGGAAGCAACAAGATCGTTTCTTGACTAAACATCAGGGACTGATGCTGGAATAAAACAGGAAGCTTTGTGATATTCTTATCTAAGCCTATATTACACAGGAGAGAAATTTGAATTTACTCAGACACCATGATGCTGGAAAGACCAGCCAACACAAGAGCATGAAGACTGCTCTCGACCACATCAAACCACTGAGATCTTGACAAAACTTGTATGAAATCACCATGGATGTTTTCTACAAGCCCATGTATGGGCAATCACAGGAAAGAAAACAGACTCCCAAGAAGTTCTCTCTGTCACATATGCACACAAATTAAAAACCAATTGGGTAATTGAATAGCCATAAAACAACCAACAATGAGAATAAATGAAAACCAATAAAATAAAACAAAACAAAACAAAGAAGGAACTTCGGATCCAAAATCAAGAGAGAACAGATCAATATGAAAGATACTGTAAAAGTACATTTAATGTAATTAAATAAGTAAAAGAATGGATACTATGTTAAAAGAAAAGGAAAATATAAGTAATACAGATATTTGAAAAATAAATAGAATATTAAGTCATAATATACAGAATTGTAGTTACTATCTCAATAGATATGTTAAACAACTAATTATAATAAAGAATTAGTGAACTGGAAATTTGAAAGAATCACTCAGCATGTAGGACTAGCACATAAAAAGTGCAAATCATAAGAAAGATTAAGAGACATGGAGAAAGACTGAAAATATTTATAGACATTCCAAAAGATAGAAAAAGGAATGCAGGCAAGACACAATGGAAGAGTTAATGGTAGATGAGTTATAGATTTGACGAAAGGCTTGAGTCCTCAGATTTAATGAACAATTTACCCATCTACTGCCTACCTAACTTAGGAAATAAAACAAATCTGTATTTTTGAAGCCTGCATGTTTAGGATATACTAGGTTATGGAAATCAACCGCCACAAATCTCACAGGCTGAGCTTGACAGACATTTATTTCTTACTTGTGTTAAGTGTCTGACTGAATTTTGATAGAATGAAAGCAAAAATTAATAAAGTGGTAAGATGAAAAATGAGAATAATTAATATATCCAAGAGCTGGAAATAATGAAAAGATAGAATAAGCAGAATTTCTTAAAAATTGCTCTTTTTATTTTTATGGAAGGAATTTTGAAAATCTTAATTTTCTAGTTGATTTTAGGAAAATGAAAGACACAATGTTAAATTAGAGCCTTTAGAAATTTGATATAGTCAAAGAATAGCTTTCAAATAGTGTCTGGGCTCTAAGTAGCAAACTCTTTCAAACTGTAAAGAACATATTGTATTATGGAATACATAAAGAGATTAAGCTCTATGCAATTTACTAGATGAAACTAGCATACCTCTAGTAATAAACCTTAAGATAGCAACAATAAAATCATATCCTAATACCTTTTTTTGATAAGGAATGAAAAATATTTAAAGTGCTTCTCAGACAAATCATGAATAGTAATAGAATAATCCAATGTAATTAAGAAGGGATAATTTCAGGAATATAAGACTGAGTCAGTATTGATATAATGATCACAATAGAATGTCTAGTTATAAAACCCATGCAATCATCTCAGAGAATGACAAAATGACATTTGGTAAAATTGAACATGCATTCCAGATGAAAGTAAAAATTACAGCCACAACAACTGCAGCATAATTTTTAGTATTCTGGGAATAGAAACATCTTTTTTACCATTAGAGTCACCAATTATTAATTCATTCAATTAAGCTAATTAATAAGTATCTATAAAATGTTTATTATGTTCCTGCTATTTGCTTAATAAGAGGCACACAGCCAATATTGTAGTGAACAATGAAACAGTAGTTTAGAATGGGCAAATAACTAGCAGTTGAGTGACCAGTCTCCTTCTATTACGTCTGTGACAAACACTGCTAAACTCTCAGGGATCTTTCTTGCTGAACCTGGATATGATCTCAGAATTCTGAATGTGATTCTTATGGCAACCAGCAGTGCTCCCATTTGAATGGACTTGGCATACCAGATGCGACCTCCTCATGGACCCTCAACTACAGCTATTCCTGTCTGGAAACATAGGAAAGCTCTATTACCAGTAGTTAATATGACTTTTGAATTTCAATGCAATACACTATATTGGGACAAGTGAGTGATAGGAGATACAAAATGGGACTGCTTTTTTTAAATCATAATTTGAGAATTTTAATCATTTTAGCGTGTTGTCTTGAAGGGAAAATTGTAAGAGGAGGTGAAGGTGATAGGATGTCAGCAATGTCATCATCTGTGGTGGATGGTTGAGGAAGTCATGGCTGTGGGTTTTATTTACTCTGTAAAGAAGGAACACAGTTTATCTGTGAACTTGCAAAGGCAGAGTGTGTGGGAAATTGGATTTGGATGGAGAATTTCTGAAATAGTCATAGAGCAAGATGGAAGACAGAGTACCAAACCAAAATTTTTCACTGTTTTGGGGACGCAAATGAAATTTGTAAGTCAACTGTGTACAGTTAAGATCAAATAGAACAATAAAAATAAAAATAAAAAGCTGATCACTTAAGCTGGCATAGAGAGGAGACTCTCTTATCTACTATCTGTCATCTATTATCTATCTATCTATCATCTATCTATCTATCTATCATCTATCTATCTATCTATCTATCTATCTATCATCTATCTATCCATCATCTATCTTCTATCATCTCTATCTCATTTATTATCTCTCTTATTCATCTCTATCTCATATTATTATCTCTCTTACTACAACGAATATGATATGTGGAGCAGGACTTCAAAGATTTAGAAGAAATCTTCATTTTTGTTAATATACTCTCATATAGTGTTTTATATACTATAGTTTATGTTTTAAATATCTGCTATGTCTCCTGACTGCCCCACACTTTTTTGGAGCAGAGTCCGTCAATTAGTTCAATTCTTAATCCCAGACTAGTGTCTACAGAACTCTAGAAGTCATTAAGAATCTGTGAACTGAATGAAAGAACTAATTGTGTATGTCATAATCAGAAATTAAAACCTTGGTCTATTATTGTATTTCCTTAAGTTATGGGATGTTACCACAGGATGTGTAGTAGATCATTTTATGTAGTTTATAGACATGACATTCAATAGTATTGTCTCACACAGTGACAAATGCATTTCCTCTCCTCTTTCAGTTATTCTCCATTCTTTTTGATTATGATATGATGAAAAGTCTCTTTTGGGGGATTACATGTCTTTAACATCCAATACTTGTTAAGGAATCTTTTAAACAAAAAGAGACTATTTCTTAGAGCCAGAGATTTCAAATGGTTGTTATATATGAGTATAATTTAATAATTTTTTTCAGTATTTTATCCTGACTATGAAAAATATACCAAAAAACAGTGGTATGTCTACCACTGGTTTAACCGGGGGGGGGTACTTAATTGTTACTAGTTGCCATGGTGTAAATATAGAAATATTATTTTCATGAAAGATTTTCTCTCTGAATTTTTTTAAAATTTTTTTAAAATTTATTTGACAGAGAACAAGTAAGCAGAGAGGCAGGCAGAGGGAGAGGGAGAAGCAGGCTCCCTGCTGAGCAGGGAGCCCGATGTGGGGCTTGATCCCAGAACCTTGGGATCATGACCTGAGCTGAAGGCAGACACTTAACCAACTGAGCCACCCAGGTACCCTTCTCTGAATGGTTTTCAGACATGTTAGTGGTCCATGCACATGAATTTTTGATGGATATAAACCTGTCCCTTTTCCTGTGAGGAAGTCTATTCCACTCTCCGTGATATCTGAATGTATCTTTTGCTTTTGATTCTCTGCCTTGATGTCATGTTTTTATTCTCCTTTTTTTACCTAGTTCTTTTCTCTACTTTTTTGTCCTTTCACTTTCCTTTTCCTCCAGCTGATCACAAGATAAAGTTTCAATGATTCTTTTCATTATCACATATAATTATAGAGTTCTATATTCTGTACAATGCTTCTGAAAATTTGATGACTATTAAAACATTTTTAGTTCTCTAAAAAATGTTATGTGAAGTAGCTTAGATTATTTTCCTCCTGTAAAGTTGTAGTAGAAAGAAAAGTTCTTCATCTTGTAAAGTCAAAATGTTGACTGTATTATATATTTGTTGAAAAAGGAAAAAAAAAGTGACAATTTATTTTCCCCAGTTGCTTAATTTTCTGTGCCATTTCAGCTACGGAGGTAATGTTTCTTAAAGATAAAGCTTTATGGTTCTCCAAAATGCATAAAATTTTAATTGTAGAAGAATTTTAAAAGAAAAAAAATATGATGTCATTAAAATCTTTCAGGAAACATTTACAGTCCTGAGATAAGCTTCCAGTAAAAAGTATTTTGAGGAATTTTTCTAGTTTCAGATTATGAAACTAACTTTCCTTTCTGGTGTTTTAATGACTTTAAATCAACCCTAAAGTTATATTGTACAATGTTTCTGGTCTGACTAATCACTCTGGTGAAGTAGTATGTTCTCATTGTTTTAATTTCTTTGTTAGTTATGTCATTTATTTCTCTCAAATTGAAGCAATCATCCTGAGGCAGAAGAAATTTTATTTTGTGTGAGAGTACACAAGGGCATTTTGCTTTTTTGAAGGACATGTTTCATATTATCTCTCTAAAGGCTACTAAATGATCACATTTATTCTAAAAATTCAGAAGAGTGTCAGAAAACTTTTCCTCCAGGACACTTTCTCACAAAGCACCATTCCTCAGTGTTTGTGGTAGAGGCTTTGATTTGTTTCATTAAAATTATACCTTGCTACATTATTTGTTTTTCACTTTCTGAATCAGGAAGCATGTAGAGCCCTGGAAAAAAATTCTGTACAGGACCTTCTACACTGGTATCTCTCAGGATGATCCAGTCAAAAGTTATTATTATTATTCATCTTTCTAGAGCAAACTTTAAGTCAAACTACTGCTATGAAATTAGATGTGGATTACATTGTCGTCTTTGTGGCATTCAATAGCTCATTCCAAGGTTTGAAAATCTTTCCTTTCAACTCTCTGTACATCAAAATAGTAACACAAACACAACTTTAAACATAGGTAGACTTTGTTTACTCTTATTGGTCCATATATGGTTTGTTCTGCAGTAATAAAAAATGGTTAGAAGCTAAATTTAATTGAATACAGTTAAATGTTACATTATCAAAGCTAGGAGACTATTTATGAAGATGGTTTTCACATTTGCTCTGGCAGTGCACATTAATGCAGTACTTAGGTCAGTGTTATGGTCAGAAGTACTTGGAACCTTCTAGTTTGTTCCTGTGCTCAACAGAAAGGAGGTTGATATACAGTGTTGTCACTCTCGGAAACAGTACTGATCAGATGCCATCTCGGATTATATAANGCTTACATCTTTCACAGCATTCACCAAAGCACAAACCCTCCCCAATGTCCATAACCCATCCACCCTATCCCTACCCTCCCACCCCCCAGTAACCCTCAGTTTGTTTTATGAGATTAGAAGTCTCTTATGAAAGATTTTATTTACTTATTTGAGAGTGAGAGAGAAAGCACACAAATAGGTGGAGGTGCAGAGGGAGAGGGAGAAAGAGACTCCCTGCTTAGCAGGAAGCCCACTGCAGGGCTCAATCCCAGGACTCTGGGATCATGACCTGAGACGAAGGCAGATGCTTAATCACCTGAGCCACCCAGGGTCCCCAGGATTATATAACTCTTTACAGTCATACCTAATGTGGGATCATCGAGCCCAATTTTCAAGAAGGAATTCTGGAGATTTTTTTGTGTGTATGCAAAAAGGTGTTTTTATTATAGCACATGGGTAGGACCTATGGGCAGAAAGAGCTGTACTGAGATGGTGAAGAGTGACTGATTATATCTTTTTTAGTTAGTGGGGGTTAGGGATAGCATAAGTCTTTAAGGAATTTGGGAGCAAGGCTTTTAGGACCTTGAGGGGCTAGCTACTGTTAAGATAAGGTTACTTTTAGTCTTTAATAAAACATAAGCATTGAGGCACAAAGGCAGCCATGAGTTCCTTGAGGAATGTCATATTCTGCATGTTTCAGTTATCTATTAATGGGCTGCAATCTGTTAGGAGATTTAATTTAAGCTACATTTTTCTTGTCTTTTTTTTTCTTCATCAATAACCATGCCGCCTTTATGTTAGATTGCTATTTTCAAGTATGGAATAAAGGTTGAGTATTAGTTTTGGGGAGGAAATCTAAGAAATGAATTGACAAACCAAAGGAATAAAACATAGAAGCTGCTTTATATTCCTACTAGGGACTAATTATGACCAAAAGAAGAGGTACAATGTCTATAATTTTAAAAATTAAAAAAAAAGTAGAGCTAACATTCTCCTGAGTAATGAGATGAATCAGTAAAAAATGTTTGAGAACTCACTGATTCCAGACTTCCTTCTAATGAAGCTGGAGCTCATTATTGCTATTGTTTCAAACATAAGCCATATATGATTAATAAGTTACTCAATATGGTACCCATACTGAGTACCTTTAAAAGGCTCTTAATATTTCTTGGAGCTATATGGTGAGCCACATCAAAAGCAATAAGTTACAATAAGGATAGGAATGGTTAATGTTTAGCTGAATTGGTTAAGAGACGAAAAACAAATCAGTATCAAAGGATTGAAATTAACAGAACCAAGATTACACTATCTGGGAAAGTTCAATGTTCTAATTTTTAAAACCTCAAACTACTATCTCTTGTTTGACCTCTTAACAATTCACAGACATTAATTTTGCCTTGTTTAACTTTCTGATTTGCATTAACCATTATTTATCAAATGCTGTATAATGTCATTTTAACCATTCAGAATGCAACATCTCTATTACTGAGTCTAAGAAATTAATTTAATGGTAAATTCAAGGGCTGTCAGAATTATATTACTTTAAAAAATAAGCTTGAGAACAGGACAATGAACATTTTGGCAGGAAAACTGTTTTAGAAATTAGGAGTGACTTCTGTATGGAATTATGGGGGCTGATAATTGTCTTCGATTCTTAGTATTGCCATAACAAATTACCACCGACTGGGTGGCTGAAGACAACCACAATTTACTGTCTCACAGTTCTAGAGGTCAGAAGTCTGAATTTAAAGTGTCAGCAGGACCATGATCCCTCTGAAACCTACAAGGGCGAATCATTCACGTCTTAGCTTCTGGTGGTTTGCCAGCAATCCTTGGCATTCCTTGGCTCGTGGCTGTAGCACACAGTCTGTGCCTCTATCACCACATGGTACTCTCATTCTTTGTTCGTGTCCATATTTCCCTCTTCTTATAAGGACAGCAGTAGTATTCATATTGGATTTAAGCCTACCCTGCTGGGCACCTGGGTGGCTCAGTGGGTTAAAACCTCTGCTTTTGGCTCAGGTCATGATCCCAGGGTCATCGGGATCTCTGCTCATCGTGGAGCCTGCTTCCTACTCTCTCTCCTTGCCTCTCTGCCTACTTGTAATCTCTCTCTCGCTCTGTGCCAAATAAATAAAATCTTAAAAAAAAAAAACTTTGTTAAAAAAAAAGCCTACCCTGCTGACCTCATCTTAACTTCATTGCATCTGTAAAGACCCTACATTTTTTTTTTAAAGATTTTGTTTATTTATTTGACAGAGAGAGGTCATAAGTAGGCAGAAAGGCAGGCAGAGAGAAAGGAGGAAGCAGGCTCCCCACTGAGCAGGGAGCCCGATGTGGGGCTCAATCCCAGGGCCCTGATATCGTGACCCGAGCCAAAGGCAGAGGCTTTAACCCACTGAGCCACACAGACGCCCCATAGACCCTACTTTCAAATTATACCACAATCACAGGTACTGGGTCTTTCTTTGCAGACATAATTTAACTCAGAGCAACAATTAAAATTTACTTTTAAGTAACAATTTTTTTAAACTTATTTTGTTGAAAATGTAGGGCAGGAGACACAGCAATAAAGAGAAGCCAGATGGTGTGGCAAAATGCTAGATGTTTGACTTTAAATGGGAAGGACACTTTCAAAATAAATTCGGACACATGTTCTTAAAATCAAACCTAGTATTCATTTTAGTCCTAAAGTCCTAAGGTCCATGGAGTTTTACTGAGAATACACAAACAGGGAACACAGAATTCTAATTAAGTTACTTTTAGGGGCCAATACTATTTTGACATTTAAAAAACACAAAAACAAAAACAATGAAAGTATGAAAAAAAGGAACTTTAATAAGACAGTATCTTATATATATTTAGAAAAAAAACTTATTTATGTCTTTATCTGAGAGACAGTGAGAGAGAGAGAGAGGGAGAGCACTAGCAGGGGGAGGAGCAAAAAACTCCCTGCTGAGTGGGGAGTCTAATGTCGTGCTCAATTGCAGGAGATCATGACCTGAGCTGAAGGCAGATGTTTAACTGACTAAGCCACCTGGGGGGCCTTAGATAAAAACTTTTAAACAAAACATTAAAAATCCAGGTAGAACAATGAATATATTAAACATGACGAAAATAGGTTTATTCTGACAATATAACTGGTCCAACACTTTTAAAGTATTGACAGAATTTATGTCATGAAGATTAAAAAGAAAAAGAAATAATTTTAATGTTTGTAGAAAAAACCATTCCAGGTAAAATACAGTATCCCTCTTGATTTAAAGAAAAGCTCCTAGTAGTATTCTAGGAAAATGGAATGCCCTGACTTAATAAATAGTAGCTCAAAAAATCTACTGCAATTGATTAAATGTTAAAAGCATTTCATTTAAACACATGACTATGACAAGGATGGCAACTACCATGATTAATTCTATTGAAAACCATAAAGAGGCAATAAAATAAGAAAGAAATAAACACTGGGAAGGATCAAATAAAACTGTCATAATTATTTTTTTGGAAAATTCTGTACATAGTAAACTAAGAGGAATGTAAGAAAAATCAAATTGCAATACCAAATGAGAAGAAACGATTAACAGTCATTTTAGGAAGAAAATTAGAAAGCTTTCTGGGTAGTTACTAAAGAGAACTTAAGAAATGGAGACATGTTTTTTTTTTAATTTTTATTTATTTGAAAGAGAGAGGAAGCAGGTCAGAGGGAGAAGCAGACTCCCCATTGAGCAGGGATCCAGAGGAGGGATTTGATCCCGGGACTCCAGGATCATGACCTGAGCCAAAGACAGTTGCTTAACCAACTGAGCTATTCAGGTGCCCCTGGAGAAATGGATTTTGTTCAGGAAGAATAATATTCAATAATTCAAATGTGTCAGTATTCCCCTAAAACAATGTATTTAATGTAATTCTAATTAAGATCTTAATAGTTCTTTGGTGTGGCATCAACAGACTGATTTTAAAAGTAAGTTGGTAGAGAAGATGACCAAGAAGAATCTAATTGAGTGATTTGACATTCCCGTTAGCAACACTTATTATACAGCTTTTAGTAATTAATGTGGTGTGATATTGTTTCAAGAATAGATAGACTGATAGGATAGAATAGAAAGCCACATATAAAAAATGTGCTCCTGTGTGGAACCATGATATTTGAAAGTAGTGCAAGACAAATTAGGGAGAAATGAGAAGTGGTGCAGTAAAAATTGGCTCTCCATGGATAAAAATGAGTATGGATTCCTATCTTACATCATATATGAAAATCAATTCCAAACAGATGAGGGACTTAAAGCTGAGAAGCAAAAGTTGAAACTTTAAAAAATATAAAGGATCTTTACAACATTGGAGAAGAAAAGGGTTTTTTACATTAAATTTAAAAAACTATAAAAATTGATAAAATTGACCTTAAAATGAAGCCAATATTTTCACCAAAGTCTAACATAATGAGAGTAATTAATATAAAAAGTCCCATTGAGTCACCTGTGTGGCTCAGCTAAGCATCTGACTTGATTTTGGCTGAGGTCATGATCTCAGGGTTGTTGGATCAAGTCCCACATTGGACTCTGCACTCAGTGAGGAGTCTTCTTGGGACTCTCTCTCTCTCCCCCTCTTCCCCTTCCTCTGCAAATAAGTAAATAAATAAATCTTTTAAAAAAAGTCCCAAATTTGAGGAACACATTTTAACATAGATAACAGTGCATTAGCGTCCAGAATATGTACAGAACTCCTAAAGTAAGACAGAAAAACATAACCCAATATAAAAATGGTAAAAAGACATGATATAAATAGGCATTTTATATATATTAAAAAAAGGATACCCAATCAATATATAACAGATGCTCAACTAAATAATCAGGATAATGAAAAATCATAGTGAAACACTATTTCAAACCCTTCAGATTAGCACAAATTTTACAAAGTAGACATATTTTCAAGTTAGTCTTAGGAAAATAACAAGTGGTTATCTGATTTTAAATCTCTTAACATGGTCTCCTATAAAACTATGAGGCTGATGAAGAAAACACACCAAATAACACATGACTCATACATTCAGAATTAGTAGGAGACAAGAATGGCATGAATTTCAAATTCCCTTAATTTTGAAAATAACACCAAGCTCCAACAGAGTTGCCAGTGAAGCTCCACTTCCACAGGAAGTCCGTGGACATGGTGAGAAGAATGGAGAATTTAAAAATCTTTGTGGACAAGAGAAAGGGGATAAGGGCATATAGATGAACTATGAGAAAAAAGAAATCTCTCTAGAAGGGCACGATTCAATAGAAAGTGTTAAATCACCAAAAGTAGCTCTGGAACCTGGGAGTCTACAACCCCAGTCACGGGGCTGAAAGTAACCAGACATAGCCATGTTTTGGTGACAGAAGATAAGTAGAGAAGGGATAGCACCTCTTCTATACATAGGAAGCCAAAGCAGAATGAAGTGAAGTTAGGAATGCTGTAGGAATGAAAGAGAAATAAAACCCACCAATGCCTACTGTCTCCCATTGCCACCAATACTTCAAAGATGCTGTACTTTGAGGCAGTGACAGAAGAGTATGCAACTGAACTAGAAATCCATTTCATGAAATGCCTAGGAATAAGAGANAGAGAGAGAGAGAGAGAGAGAGAGAGAGAGAGAGAGAGAGGGAGAGAGAGAAAGCTTATTGCAAATAAAACTATGTAGCAAGAAAACAAAAATGTAAATCAAAACATTTCAGAGAAAAATTCTCCCAGGGGAAAAAAATGGAAACAGAAGGAATCTATAATACAACACTTGAATCTGAATTAAACAACCACTCAAACACTCAAACAAGTACTTGGAGATATAAAAAGCCCAGCTATCATCAGAAATTAAGAAAAGAAATGCTGGAGGAGGAGAAGGAGGAGGAGAAGGAGCAGGAGGGGGAGGATGGAGGGGGGACAAGGGGGAGGGGAAGGAAGGAGGAGGTGGGGGAAGGAGAGGAAGGGCAGCAGCAATGAGGTTTGACTAAACAAAAAAAAAATGAAGAATAAATTCCATATGCCAAAGACACTATCTATTAAAATTGAAGATGCATCACAGAGAACTTCTCTATGCTCATTCTGAGAGTATGAATTATACATATGTTTGGACAGCAGTTTGGCATTATCTATTAGTGTCTAAAATGTCATGCTCCATACTCAGCATTTGAAGCTTTAGCATCAGCATATTCTAGAGCAGTGTTCTGCAAACCACAGTCCACTGACCAAATCTAACCCACTGCCTGATTTTGTAAGTAAAGGTCTATTGGAACAAAACTGTGGCCATTTTTTATGTGTTGTCTTTGGCTGCTTTTGTGAAAAAAGGGAGGAGTTGAGTAATTGTAAAATGTAGCCCACAATGCTGAAAATATTTACAACCTTATCCTTTGTTGTAAAAATCTGGTGTCTGGCCTAGAAAGACCTCTGTTTGTATGAAGAAACATGTATGAGAATGTTTATAGTAAAAGTTGAAAACACCACAAATTTTCATCACCAGTAGAACAGACAAGTAAATTGGGAAAATATCCAACGGGCTACGATAGATCAGAGAATAGGAAGCAGATGTGTGCAACAGGAATGAATCTCCAACTAAACTGTTGAATGAAACAAAGGAAGTCTGAACATGATGTTTCCATCTGTGTCAAGCTTGAGACATATGAAGCTGAACTAAATGAAGTCTATGGAATCATATATATGAAATAAAATGTTAAAGGAACATATGGGACAGGTCAAGTTGTTCCCATGTTTATCCTTAGGGATAGTCTCAGCTGCTCTCACAAGGAGTTTCACAGGTATTGGTCTCATTCTCTTTCTTTAAATGGACGGTGCTTCCAAAGCTCTTGGCTTGTCATTTACATTATGAGTTTTTTTTTAATTTTAAAAAATCACTTCAGATCCCAAATCAAATGTCATTGTCTTTTTAGCTAGAGCAAATTTATCTAACACATCCTATTATTTCCTCAAATTATTTTTTCACTCTGCTTAACCTACCGACCATATACCCTGACACGGACATTTTAAATACTTAATTAGTTTATTTATTACACGTTTCTGAAAGAATTAGCTGGATATAGATCTACGCGCATGCACGTGCACGCGTGCGCACACACGCACACACACACACAGAGTTATATTCCATACACTGCTAGAATATTTATAAAGAAGAACGCAGTGGATGTTACATGACTGGTGTTAAATGCTCTTGGTTAGGTCACTTCTCTATTCTCTGGCCAGCTAGGTGATGCCTGAATCCTTCTATCATCTGAAAGCTGTTACTTGTGAAATGAGAATGGTAATAATCGCTGCCTTTCTTTTTAGTGTTTATAATTTTTAAAAAATGCTCTGTAGTCACTTGTATAAATAATACTGTCATTGTCAATTTCACACTCCAGCATATGACATCTGTACATCTTTGTTTCAGGTTGTACGGCACTCCAGGCAACATTGACTTCTGGCCCGCCCTCATGGTTGAAGATCTGATCCCTGGTACGAGAGTGGGACCAACACTTATGTGCCTGTTTGTTATCCAGTTTCAGCGGCTAAGAGATGGAGATAGGTGAAGATCTATCTGTTATACTTATCAAAGATAACAAAATTGTTTTTTTGCCCCAAAATATAGGTGTACAATAACATTATAGGTGTGATTCCATTCTTTCTATGATTTAAAATATTTTGAATATGAGAAATAACAAATAGTATCTGGTCACAGAATTTTTCTGACTACTGATAATACCAGATAGCATTCCTTTTTTGTAAATTTTTATAAATCTTTGCAAGAAAAAAAAAGAAATAGACTGTCCAGGAAAGGCATAGGAGTCAGTTAAAAGGTTAAAAAGGTGCACTAGACTCATTACCATATGTTTAAATCTGGGCACCCCTACTTACAACTATTTAACTTTAAGAAATGTAACACCTGAAACCTGTTGTCTTATCTGTAAAGTCTGATTAACAGTAGTATCTAGGGCTCATAGATTGTGGCAACTGTAAATGATGTTGGCAGTTCAAAAGTTGACAGCTGGCCTGCATCTCCATCCCTTCATCTTCTTGGAAGACCCGTTGACCCAATACCAAACCTCCTTGAAAAACTCTGTGCTAAGGGCATTTATTAGCAGAAAGATAACTGGGAATTCTTCCTAAAAATCTCTTGGTTTGTCTAAAGTGCTTATTGTATATCAACTTGAATTTATGGAATTATGACAGACAGCCGGCAGGAGATGTAAGTTCATATAATATCTTTCCTGAAAGGTTAACCAAGTATAACAACTAAGAAAACTGAAAAACTAATCAGCCCTCACTGGGTTGGCATGGGGCACACTATTATGTCTCTTCTCTTACTCAAATTAAATGTGTTTCAGGCACTCACTGTATCTTCTGAATCATTAGTATAGTCTTGAGTAAGGGCTAGGATTCTTGTGAACCTGTTTGACAATTCAACCTTTTGGATTATTGCATAGATTTTATATATATCTATATCTATGTATATACATATAGATACAGATATCCTATGTATAGGACTTAAAACATTGCTTAGAACTTAGTTTTAATTAAAGTTATACTAAAAACTATTCTTTACTTAAAATTCTTCTTCCCAATCTCTTCTATTTATGAATTATATTATAAAGAAAGTAGGAACAGATTTAATTCCTTTTATTGCACATTGGCAAACATTAATAGTATAATATTTCATTTTAATTTTTATAAATTATTTTTAGTACTTTGAATTTATTGCAACACATAGTTGGGCTAATATGTTTAATTGATAACAATTTAAGAATATATGTAGTTAAAAACTAAACAAATTTGGGAAAGCTTTGGTTTTTTGGAGTGAGCTGTCTTCCCCATTTGTATTAGTTTACTAGGGCTACCATAACAAAGTCCAAAAGACTGGGTAGCATAAACAACAAATGTATCGTCTCCCAGTTCTGGAGTCTAGATCAAGGTTAGGACTGTTGGTCCCTCCTGAGGCCTTTCTCCTTGTCTTGTAGATGGTCTTCTTCTCCCTTTCTCTCCACATGGTCTTCCCTCTGTACCTGTGTCCATATTTCTTTTCCTTATAAGGACACTAGGCATATTGGATTCTGACCTTAATTCCCCCATGACACCCTAATGACTTATTTTTACTTAACTACCTCTTTAATGGACTCCAAATAGAGTCACATTCTAAAGTACTGGATTTCAGAAAGTGAATTTTGAGGGGACACAAGGAAGCCCATATACCATGTGGGTGACAACATTCTTTTGCTTCCTATCATGTGTTTATGCCTTGCATGAGAAAAGTGCTTGGTGTATGGTTCAGAAATACTTCCTGAAGGAATAAATAAGGGCTAACTTTAATAGTGTTTCTTAAACTATATTGTTTCATTTGAAACCAAATGTATTCATTCTAATTAGTCAATAAATATAATAAACTAGTGTGTATTAATAATTACAAAGCAACATTTCCCTTTTAGGCAAACATGTCAATATTAAAATTTTCAGGTAATTCCTAAGGCCACTTTATGGAATTTTAGATTAGAAAACGTACTTTTAAAAAATCTTTTAAAACTTTACAAAAGTTTACTTTAAATCCTTTTGTAAAACTTGAATAGAAAGTGATACTTTCAAAGTATCAAAAGCATGGGATTTAAGAACTTTATAAAAATTGGAGGCAATTCAAACATGCTTTGTTGGAGAACAAACATAATCCTTTCTATATGCTTCTCTTTTGCTGAGCTCTTCTGTGCTATTATCACTGCTCTGCACACAGCTCAGTGCGGTGCTCTGCCCAAGACCCTCACTCTGCACCTCTCCTTGCTGACCCTCAGGTTCTGGTATGAGAACCCCGGGGTGTTCACTCCCGCACAGCTCACTCAGCTGAAGCAGGCGTCACTGAGCCGCGTGCTCTGTGACAACGGTGATAACATCCAGCAAGTCCAGGCTGATGTCTTCGTGAAAGCACAGTACCCGCAGGATTACTTGAGCTGCAGTGAGATACCACAGATCGATCTGCGAGTGTGGCAAGACTGCTGTGAAGGTCAGTGAGGACACCGTTAGCCCTGTCTGGATTTGCATGTGTGAGCACTTGGGTGATTTCTAACATCAAAGACTATGGTCCTTCAACAAATGTTCATGGAGGAAAACACACGAGAGCAGGCTTTCTTCCTTTTAGGAATCAGATGGACTTTGGAGAAGACAACGGTAAGGCCATAGGTTCCATCTCCCAGCCTCCTCCATTTGGATCCAACCTCCTCAGGATGGGGAGGGCCCTTCAGTGTGAGGGGAGGGTTTTTTTCAGGGAGGGAGGGGCCCAGAAGAGCAGGGAGAGGCCTGGGAGAGCCGAAAGGACCCAGCAGAATGGGGTGGGACTTGGTGATGAATCAGGTCTCTAGTCCTGCCTGCCCTTCAGATGACTGTGCCAAACATCAAACTCCAGTAATTTGGTACTGGATATATCTGGTTCCTGGGGGCCAGCTGACCACAAAGAGGAGAAAAAAATCATAGTAGTTCAGCTAATTTAGACTATTTAGTCTCCATACAATGTTGCACCCATGTTCATTGGAAATCTGAGGATGTCTTGATAGAGTTAGAGAACTTTCTCTATTGATAACATAATTTGCCACATCTACCATATCACCTATTATGAGCCAAACTTTAACTAAGATACTTTGTATGCATCTATTTTGTCACCACAACACCTCTTAAGAAATGTGGCTCTATTCTCCTTCAATAAATGAGGAGAATATGGCTCAAGAGTGTAGTCAGATAAGTTGGAGTAACTGGTAACCTATGGCTAGGGAAAGGTTGTATGTCAGCTGACACCTAGAAAGGAAATAAGAACTTGATGGTTCTGAGCAGAACATGCTGTGGTTCCACATTTGAGGACATATCTCTCTCGTGATACCACACTTGTGTCTTTTCTGCCTTTGCCAATACATGGGCATGCCACAGTGGGCTCGTGCCTGCCACATATAGAGGCTATGGGCATGGGGGCAATCTGATGTTCTGTAAGAAGAAAAATGCAGCCACCATCATAGAAATAGTCCTTGACATTCACAGGAGAGGAGATGTTATTAGCCCCAAACATTCCTGAGTGGGAAAAGCAAGTACTAGAAAGAGGAGAGAATATTGAACCCAAAACACAGTGACATCTGAGTCGCAGTTTCCTTTTTTTCTATGGTTGGTTTTATGGGACAGAGAAGAAAGTCATTTAGTACTTTCTTAGAAGAGAGGGTGTACTTTTCCTTACCTCAAATTCTTTGTGATTATGGCCAGGAATAATGAAATATTTTCAGCTCTCTGAAACATGGGACGCAAGGAGGGAACGTGATAAACAAGGTGAATGGCAAGTAGTAACACTCCTCTTGTTTTTTTTGCAGTCCTCAGACTGGGCATTGAGCCCACTGAGCAGAGGAAAAAATAGATGGGATGGCGGGGTGTGGGCCACAATGAAAATAGCTGTGCTCTGGATGGAAGCAATGATTCAAGTCCAGGAAGCAAAAGCTGTGGTCCCATTATGCCTACACATGCCTTTTCTAGATGCTTGCAACGCCAACACTTTGATAGGTGATTAATACATAATGCCCACCTACATCATAGTCTTTATGAGTCTTTCAAGGTGGGTATCATTGTCTCCACTTCACATATGAGGAAAGTGCGGTTCCTGGATGCTAAATGCATATTCTGAGATCCCCTAGCTGGTATTTAAACCTATATATAATCAACCTGAAAGCCTCAGCTCTTTTCTCTGTGTGCACAGTCTCCTTGAGCTCCCACAGGATAAGTGCATGGCACAGACAGTGCGTAGGCACCAAATGAAAGCACACAGCTACTTCTACCCTCCTCTCCTTCAGTTTTGTGGCTCCAATGTACTATCGAATTCAGACATCTCAGGACACAGAGGAGAGATCCTCTCTTTACTTAAATGTAATGCATTTGTTATTGGTGATAGTTTTTTTGGAAAATGCATTGCAAATATTTTACAGGCAAGGGGAAGAGGGAATCTTGAATATGTGAAGCATTCTTATTGTTAAGAGCCTAATTTGTTCGTTTGAGAAATAGTAAGAATGTTTTCTTTGGTAGTGTCTCAAAAAAACTCTGGAATTTAATTAACCAATAGTAAACATTTACAAAGAAGTTGGATAGAAAAATGAAGTGTCTTCTCTTATGGCACTGTCATTCTCAAAACCATGCTTGGCTACATGGCAGCATATTTCTTCCTTAATACAATGCTCAGAAGTAATTTCAGGAACAAAATCACCTAAGGATATAAATGCACCTCAGGATACAAATAAGTCCTAATATCAGGAATCTGAACATGTCTATTAGGAAAACCATTGTAAGCAGATGCAGATTTTATATTTCCTTGTACTTTTTGACCAACAGTATAATTTTTTTCAGAAAACCTAATTAAAAGACATTTTTAAACAGAGAGACATTATTTTTAAAAAAGATTTTATTTATTTGAGGTGAGAATGAGTGAGCAAGAGGACATGAGTGAGGGGAGGGAGAGGGTGAAGCAGACTTCCCACTGTGCAGGGAGCTCAATGTGGGACTCCATCCCAGGACCCCAGGATCAGGATCTGAGGGGAAGGCAGATGCTTAACCAACTGAGCCACCCAGCTGCCTCTAAAACGAGAGACTATAAATAAAGATATTTAGTAGCTGCTTGAAAGTGGACCACCTATTTATGGCATAGGTTTCTTATAATTCCCAATTAACAGCAGCATGCAAGTTTTTAGGGACAGATAGCATCATTCAAATCACTGAGGAATTACTTTGTAGATTGTTGGTCTGTAATTTTCCTTAGGTCATACATTGTAGTTGTTTAAATTAACTGGAGCCAAAAATGCTTGTATCAGCCACATTGTGTCCATGGCTCAAACCTGAAGTAGAAACCCCCAGCAGGCCCTGTAGGCAGAAACTATCAAGAAAACCACAGAAATCTGGATGCCAAGTCCTTCCAGAGCTGAGCTGGAACTCCTCTTCCTTGGCTGGGTGGTTCCCCAGGTGTTGGGCTCCCTTGGGAGCACTCGGTCTGACTATTTTCCCAGGGCCTGAGCACAGCCACCTCTTGGCCCCTGAGCCTGCACCGGTCTGCAGGGTCCCAGGCAGCATGGTTTGCCCTGGGGAGGCCCGGCCCCAGGACTGGGAGTCCAGGGGAAGACCTGTCTGTCTTCCACACTGGAGAATCTCTGCAGCTCCTGTGGCCCTGAGATGAGGCATCTACCACTGGGCCAGGCAGGCACCTTTCTTCCTGCCTTTTGTTGAGCTGCATCCTGATCAAGGTCTAAGTCCTTTGGGAAAACCTGAGCTTTCCTATGTGGCAGTGTTAAGTAGCAGATGTAGTTGCTGAAGGTCATGGGGCTTCCTGTTGGATCATTGTATGCTCTCTCTTGTGTGGACTAAAAATATACTGAAGCAAGCTGTGGGGAAACTAGTTTTGATCTGAAGCTAAGGTAGGACCTGGAATTCAGTTATAGAACATTGGTTTCTTTTAAGATTAAAAGCATTCTTATATAGAGCCTTAGGAGTTCCCACAAGGAAAAAGCAAAACATGTTTTAACTGTTTACTAGGTCATTTGTGCTCCTTCCTGTTTTCTTGTATGGGAAGATATAAATCTCATGGAAGTCCTTGGGTTTTTCTGGGTTTTTTGGTTTTGTTTTTAGACAGAGGGAGAATAAAAATGAGGGTTGGGGAGGGGAGAGGGAGAGAGTCTCAAGCAGGCTCAGGTCATGATCTCAGGGTAATGGGACCTATCATTTGTGTGGGGCTCTGTGTTCTGCAGGAAGTCTGCTTGAGAGTCTCTTTCTCCTCTCCCTCTGCACCTCCCTGCTTGTGTGCACTCTCTCTATAAAATAAATAAATAAATAAACAAACAAATAAATAAATAAATAAATAAGAAAGTAAAACAAAAATCACACAGCCACCCTCCAAAAACTTAGGAAAATTTCCCTAGGCATCTCATTTGTTACATTTTGTCATTGCCTACATCATGCCTTTTGCCTTACTATGGATTTATTTTTCTGCTCAGCCTCTGTATTTGACACATAGATTTAAACAGTCTGCTGTGTTGACTCTGATTCTCTCAATATGAGGAAACTGCAGATGAATATGTGTGAAGGAATCTAAAGCCAATTGGATGCCATCTACCAGGATGACCTCCTTCAGGGACCAGTTCTAGATATTCCCTGCTTGGTTTCTTTGTTGTACCACCCAGCAGTGCACTGGAATTCACTAGGGGAGCTCATAATTTGCACAGGTACTAGCTACTATGAGTAGTACCAGAGAATGTGGAAAAATGGCAGAGGCAAAGTGGGAGCTCTATGCTGGTTCTGGATACAAGCTTGCATGAAGCAGATGCATGCCTTTGGTACAAGTGATATGACAGAAAACTAGGATACTAATGAGTTAGTCTTTAAATACAACATTCTGAAATGATTAATATTGGTAAGGTTTAAAGAAACAATATTCTAAATCAAAGGGAAGATTCTAGTCAAAGATTATTTTACCTACTGTTCATGAGATTTCTGCTTTCCTGAGTACATAAGAAAATGTTACTCTGTTGACAATGTGTCTGTCTTTATCATGCCAAAACAATTTACAGGTTGATTTGAAGTATATATAAGCATTTGGCCAAGTTGTGGAGATAGTTATCAGATGAATAAGTTGCTTGATTTGGTGTTATTCTTATTTCAACCAGCAAAGAAGTAGTAATTCAATGCCATAAGTATGTGCTAGGAAACAGTCAAATACTTACAAAAAAATATGGAGAAAAGCATGAAGAACAGAGAGAGTTTCAGAACAGAGCCTTCACTGTAGAAGCTATCTTATAAGAAGCAAGTATTCAGAGTATTGATTGATTTGATTTGGTTTTATAGAAAAGGGAACATGGAAACCTCATAAGAATTATAATTAACAAAAGATCACAACAATCAAAATAGCAAATGACAGAATGAATGAATTTAATAAGTAGGAATCTTATTGCATATAGGATAATCAAGATTTCTCATATTTTTAGATTTAATATATTATATCACTTAATATAATCTATAAAGCATTAAGCATTTCATGTTACATTTCTGGGTTCTTTCTCTCTTAGCTATCTTAGTTATCAGTCTTCAGGGTGAGAGGTGACTTGAGAGATCATTTCATTTGAAAAGAAAAACAAAAACAAAAAAACAAAAAAACCACTTCATTTTAAGATTATGAAGCAAAAATTGAAAAGGTCTAAGTAACTTACCCTCACTATTTATTAGCAAGGTTAGGGAGAGAATGCAGACATCTCAATTCCAAGTCAAGGTTTTATTTCTGTTCTTCCTTATCTTACCTTTTAATGTCATAGCTAGTTTTCTTTTCTCTATACTTTCCATAATTTCATCTAAGTCCCTTTTACCTGAGATAAATATGGGAACCTTTCTTTAGCTGGATGACCTTCCTTTTTAGAATCCTATGCTAACAAATTGTAAATGCAACACTCTTGACATTTTACCATCAATTTAAATTAATTTTTAGTATCACTTAATCAATAGATCAAGAGTCTTTGCATAATATTATAAACATCACAGATGCAAGTAACAATATTCACAGGTCCTTATTACAAATCAACTTATTTCAGTAAGCTCTATAATTGGCACATTTGTTTGTGCCATAGATCAAATATACCAAACTCTACTGATAAAATCGATTCTATATACAGCATAAAACATTCCTTTGAGTGTCAAACAGGAAATGATTTACTCTCCAATCATGTCATTTTTCATTTCATTTAGAAATGAAAAATAACACCTAATGCAGGTGATGTATTAAGACACCATGCCGGGCGCCTGGGTGGCTCAGTGGGTTAAAGCCTCTGCCTTCGGCTCAGGTCATGATCTCAGGGTCCTGGGATCGAGGCCCGCATCGGGCTCTCTGCTTGGCAGGGAGCCTGCTTCCTCCTCTCTCTGCCTGCCTCTCTGCCTACTTGTAATCTCTCTCTCTGTGTCAAATAAATAAATAAAATCTTTAAAAAAAAAAAAAGACACCATGCCACTTGATTAAATAAAACTTCTTTCAAATAAAACAATTTCGCAAAGAACCAACAGATGTATATTTTCTACCAGGGTTTATGGAACCATCTGGTCTTGCAATTTCCAGCTGCATAGTTTACATTAAGTTTTGTCTTTAAAGCATCAAGTAATTTTAAATACAGCATATTTTATATACAAATGTAAATATATTTATGTTTACTCTTGACTTTAGTTCAAATAAATTATGCTTATGTTTGTAAACTAATGAAAGTTTAATTTCTTCCGTAAGAGACTGATTTTATTAACATAATATTTCAAGATGTTATGGCTGTTTCATGCTTAACTTATAAAACACCTTCAAAGTATTACTAAAGAAGTAAGATTTCAGCAACTCTTATAAAGCTTTAATGAACCAATTAATTTGCAACAGTGTTCTCAGGTTTGTCTTTGAAAGTTGTTCCTATTTTTTAGTAGAGCACCATAGGACATCTCCCACTCTCCTTGGTTCTGCAAGTACATAATATCTTATATGACTAGCTTGTTGAAATCAAGGTAAGAAAAAACCTTATAAGCAGGATAAAGGGCACTAAATAACCCTAAAATGATACAAAATATGATGTGTTTAAATGGTGATACTGTTAATGAATCAAACTTTACTGATAATATTGACTTTACATATATATAGCATAAAACATTAGCTATAAAATGACATCTCATAAGTTCTGAGGATATTGTGTTATCTTCCAAATACAGCATCCTGTTTTTATTTATAATCTGTGACATCCCAGTAGGAAAAAAACCTTCCCATACCAGAGGTAGGTTGTTGGGGTGCCTGGTGGCACTCTTGATTTCCACTCAGGTCGTGATCTCAGAGTTATGAGATATAGCACTGTGTCCAGCTCCACACTGGGCCTGGTGTCTGTGTAAGATTCTCCCCTTCTCCCTCTGCCTCTGCCTGCTCACCTGGTTCTCAGGCTCTTTCTCTCTCTCTCTAAAAATAAATACATAAATAAATAAAAATTATAAAAAAAGAAGTAGGTTGCTAATAAACACAGTTTCATTAAGTTGTTTAAATTACGAAAAGGTCTTTTAATACCAAAAATTGATATTTTAGTCTTTTTAATATTACTATAAAATTTAAAAAATTCTCATTATATTAAGATTTATTAGTGTTTAAGTATTGACATTGATAATTAGTGAAATTTCTTTTCAAATATGCTCCCATGAAATATAAACTACTTAGCAGTAAAGGCAGGATGTATGCCCTGCAGATCACTAGGGAAATAAAATCAACAATGTAGAAACTAATCAATGAGGCATAAGCAAAAATGAAAGAAACTTAGTAAGACTCAGATGTAGCTGAAGTTTCAGTGTATTAAGAGAAATATTAAAATTAGGAAAAATTCTTAGATATATCCAAAAACAGTTTCAACCCTACCACATTACAAGAGATACACATAAATAAAATCTTTAGAATGATCAAATATAAAACAATAGGTAAAAGTAAGCCAGGCACACAAAAAGACAGAAACATGAGTGGCTAAAACAATATTTTTAAAAGTTGAATTTAAGAAAGAAAAGCATTAATGGGTATAAGTTCTACTTTCATTTCATAATCTTTATGTGTCATAGTTAGTACTTTTATGTGTGAAGTAACTCAGCATCTATTTAGCACACTTTAATGGAAGGGTATTTGAATATTATTAATGAGATCACTTTATAAGAGATGTATCCAACTTTGTACCCTATAAACTAAAATTAAATTTATTTTCAAATATCATTAGAAAATTCTGAAATGTTGACTATATGTTGTATCACAAGAAAAGCTGAAATTCTTACAAGTAAAATTGACATACAACATTCTCAATTCAACTAGTCTAAAACTAGATTTAAAATAAAATTGTTACTTAGACTTTTTAAAAAAGATTTTATTTATTTATTTGAGAGAGAGAGAGAAAGCATGAGCAGGGGGAGGGGCAGAGGGAGAGGAAGGGAATCAGACTCCCTGCTGAGCAGGGAGCCTGAGGAGGGGCTTGATCCTAGCACCTCCTGATCCCAAGGCACTCGCTTAACTAACTGAGCCACCCAGGCACAGCTGTTTAGACATTTTTAAATCATTTGAACAAATATTTTGTCAGGGATGTAATTAAAATTAAGTGGAGTATTTTATTAAATATTAATATTAGTATTTTAATATATACTTATTTTCATATAATATTTTAATAATAAATTAATATTTGAGGTAATATTTTTAATAATTAAAAGTTTAGTTTGGTAGGGCTTCCATGACAAAATATTCCAGGCTGCATTGTTTGAACAATAGACATTTATTGTCCCACAATTATGGAGGACAGAAGGATTGTAGGTATTGCAGGGTTACTTCTCCTTGAGAGAATGAAGAAGAATCTGTTCTATTCTATGAAGAAGAATCTGTTCCCTGACTCTCCCCAAGCGTCTGGCAGTTGCTGACATCATTGGTTTTCCTTGTCTTCTCCTGTGTTACTCACTTCTACCTTCATTTTCACATGGTTTTCTAGCTGCATGTGTATCTGTGTTCAAGCTTTCCCTTTTTATGAGGACAGCAGTCACATTAGATTAGGGCCCACCCTACACTCTTCTTAACTAATTGCATATGCAATGATCCTTTTTCCAAATAAGGTTACATTCTGAGGTACTGGAGGTTATGACTTCAACATATGAATTAAGGGAAAGCATAATTCAATCCATAAAAATGCATTTGTGTTGTTTCAAGCTATCATGTTTGTGGTAACTTGTTGCACTGCAATAGATAATGCAATCGTAAAGTAAAAAGAAAATGGAACACTGGTAAGAGTATGGAGAAATATGAGTAGTTTCCTGTTATCATCCCTCCCTTCAAAACAACTGTGGGGACAGTTCAATGTTGCTCCCTAATTCAGATGAAACACCATCTAAAGATAGGGAATGTTAGTTCCTCCATAGGAACTAGGAACTAAAAACTATATTGGATTGTTATATAAATACAACATAAAACCACAGTATTGAATAAAGTTGTTCTCAGAATCTCCCCAAATTGACATTTTTATGTTTCTTTAAATTGTTATTTGTACTTTTTCCCCTTTTCTTGCCAGCAAATGAGAAGTGCGAAAATCTTAAGAAACACAGTTTGGCCATAACTTAAAAACAAAAGTGTTATATATTTTTGTCAATTTTTAAACCTATCATCATTGATATATTTTTAGTATGTGGAATGCAGCAGCAGGACCCTAATATTCCACAGTTGCAGAGTTTTGATCAATTCATGCAAAAATGCATGATTGCCTGAACTACTGTAGCTTCAACTCCCCAAGATGAAGTTGTTTACCCATCAAGGAATGCCAGTCCACTCCAACTAATCAGAATGTCCAGGCCTGTGCCTAAAGCAGCTTGTCTTCAGAATCTTTTGATTGGAGGAGGAGCAAGATGGCAGAGGAGTAGGAGACCGATTATCATCAGGTCCCAGAAATTCACCCAGATAGTTATCAAAACATTGTGAACACCTACAAATTCAACAGAAGATCGAAGAGAAGAAGAGCAGCAATTCTAGGAACAGAAAATCAGCCACGTTCCAGAAGGTAGGATGAGCGGAGAAGTGAATCTGAAGTGATGGGAAGATAGACCCTGGGGGGAGGGGCTGGCTCCCGCCAAATGAGAAAGCAGCGGAGCACAAAATCAGAACTTTTAGTCTGCTCCACTGAGGGACATAGCCCCAGAGGCTAAGTGGGGGGTGAAGCCCTCACAGGGACAGTGTGATCTCAGGACCCACAGGGACACAAAAAGACCAGGGGTGTCTGAGGGGACAGAGTTCCCAGATATAAGAGAGGATAAGCCGACTGGAGAGATGGAGCCAAGCTGAGAAGGTATCTCTCAGCTCAGTGTTACCCTGGGCCATGATCCAAAGCACAGTTGGGCTACTGCTCTTTGAGGAGGGCCCCACAAGTGGCGGATCCAGAGAGAACCCCTCCTTCCTCCTCTGGGCGGAGCGGCATGGGAGTGGCTGCAGGAATCTGCTGGGTTTGGAGATTCGAAAAGGGGCCATGCGCTAGAGATAGAAATGCTCAGTCACAGGCCAGGTGAGCTTGGAGTGCAGCCAGAGACCAGGGAGACAGGAGGGACTGACTGCTTTTCTCTGAGGACGCACTGAGGAGTGAGGTCCCGAGTTCTCCACTCCTCCGTGTTGGAGACTGGGTGGCTGCCATTTTCATTCCTGTCCTCCAAAGCTGTACAGAGAGCATTAAGGGAACAAAAGCTCCCGAGAGTGAACTGGAAAGCGAACTGATTACTTAGCCTGGCCCCTGGCAAGGCAGTGCCATTCTGCCTCTGACAAAGACAACTGAGAGTCACTGCAATAGTCCCCTCCCCCAGAAGATCAGCAAGAATATCCAGTCAAGACCAAGTTCGATGATCACTGAGAATTGTGGAACTCCAGATCTGGGGGATAGCACACATAGAATTCATGGCTTTTTCCCCATGATGCTTTAGTCTTTCAAAGTTAAATTCTTTAACTTTTATTTTTTTTACTCTTTTCTTTTAAATATTTCCTCTTTCCTATTTTAATGTTTTTTAAAACTATTTTACCTTATCAATATCTTTTTAAAATCTTTTTTAATTTTCACTGTTATATTCATATTTTATCCCTTCATTGTATTTAACCTTATTTTTTGTATACATATAGGGTCTTTTCAATTAACCAGTCTAATAGATATAGATATAGAGACAGAAATATAAATAGATACAGATATAGATATAGTTTTTTTCTTTTTCCCCTCTTTATTCTCACCCCAGTTTCAGGTCTCTTCTGATTAGGTTAGTGTATATTTTTCTGGGATCGTTAATACCCTTTAGTATTTTATTCTCTCAGCCATCTATTCTTATCTAGATAAAATAACAAGGTGGAAAAAAATCACCACACACACACACACACACAAAAGAACAAGAGACAGTAATGAAGGCTAGGGACCAAATCAATGCACACATTAGTAATATGACAGAACTAGACTTCAGAATGACGATTATCAAGGTGCGCTAGCTGGGATCAAAAAAAGAATGGAAGATAATAGAGAATCTCTCTCTAGAGAAAAAAAAAACCCTTGCTGGAGAAATAAAAGAACTAAAATCTAACCAAATTGAAATAAAAAAAGGTATTAATGAGGTGCAATTAAAAATGGAGGCTCTTATTGCTAGGATAAATGAGGCAGAAGACAGAATTAGTGATTTAGAAGACTAAATGACAGAATAAAGAAGCTGAGGAAAAGAGAGACAAATGACTACTGGACCATGAGGAGAGAATTCGAGAGATAAGTGATATCATAAGACAAAACAATATTAGAATAATTGGGATCCCAGAAGAAGAGAGGGGGAGGGGCGCCTGGGTGGCTCAGTGGGTTAAAGCCTCTGCCGTCGGCTATGGTCATGATCCCAGGGTCCTGGGATCGAGGCCCGCATTGGGCTTTCTGTTCAGCAGGGAGCCTGCTTCCTCCTCTCTCCTCTTTCTCTGCCTGCCTCTCTGCCTACTTGCAATCCCTCTCTCTGTGTCAAATAAATGAATAAAATCTTAAAAAAAAAAAGAAAAGAGGGGGAGGTGCAGAAGGTATATTGGAGCAAATTATAGTACAGAATTGAGGAAAAAAAAAAGTGAGGGAGTGGAAAACAATTTACCAGGCCAATGGACATCAAAAGAAAGCTGGAGTGGCAATCCTTATATCAGGTGAATTAGATTTTAAACCAAAGAATATCAGAAGAGATAAGAAAGGACACTATATCATACTAAAAGAATCTGTCNAGGATCTGTCCAACAAGAAGATCTAACAATCATAAATATCTATGCCCCTAACATGGGAGCAGCCAATTACATAAACCAATTAATAACAAAATCAAAGAAACACAATAACAATAATACAAGAGTAGTAGGGGACTTTAACACCTCTCTTACTGAAATGGACAGATCATCCAAGCAAAAGATCAACAAGGAAATAAAGGCTTCAAATGACACCCTGGACGAGTTGGACATCACAGATATATTCGGAATATTCCATCCCAAAACAACAGAATACACATTCTTCTCCAGTGCACATGGAACATTCTCCAGAATAGACCATATTCTGGGTCACAAATCAGGTCTTAACAGGTACCAAAAGTTTGGGATCATTCCCTGCATATTTTCAGACCATAATGCTCTGAAACTAGAACTCAACCAGAAGATGAAAGTTGGAAAGAACTCAAATACATGGAGACCAAAGAACATCCTACTCAAGAATGAATGGGTCAACCAGGAAATTAAAGAAGAATTTCAAAAATTCATGGAAACAAAGGAAAATGAAATCACAACTGTTCAAAATCTTTGGGACACAGCAAAGGCGGTCCTGAGAGGAAAGTATATAGCAATACAAGTCTTTCTCAAGAAACAAGAAAGGTCTCAAGTACACAACCTAACTCTACAAAAGCTAGAGAAAGAACAGCAAAGAAAGCCTACTCTCAACAGGAGAAGAGAAATCATAAAGATCACAGCACGGGGCACCTGGGTGGCTCAGTGGGTTAAAGCCTCTGCCTTCAGCTCAGGTCATGATCTCAGGGTCCTGGGATCAAGCCCCACATCAGGGAGCTTGCTTCCTCCTCTCTCTCTCTGCCTGCCTCTCTGCCTTGTGATCTCTCTGCCTGTCAAATAAATAAAACCTTTAAAAAACAAACAAACAAAAAAGTAAAGATCACAGCAGAAATCAATGAAATAGAAACTAAAAGAACAGTGGAACAAATCAGCAAATCCAGGAGCTGGTTCTTTGAAAGAATTAATAAGATTGATAAACCCCTGGCCAGACTTATCCAAAAGAAAATAGAAAGGACTCAAATTAATAAAATCATGAATGAAAGAGGACAGATCATAACCAACACCAAAGAAATACAAACAATTATAAGAACATAGTATCAGCAACTCTACATGAGCAAATTTGAGAATCTGGAAGAAATGGATGCATTCTTAGGGAAATATAAACTACCAAAACTGAACCAGGAAGAAATTGAAAACCAGAATAGACCCATAACCAGTAAGGAGATTGAAGCAGTCATCAAAAATCTCCCAACAAACAAGAGTCCAGGGCTAGAGGGCCTCCCAGGGGAATTTTACAAATATTCAAAGAATAATTAATATCTATTCTCCTGAAACTGTTCCAAAAAATAGAAGTGGAAGGAAAACTTCCAATCTCATTTTATGAAGCCAGCATTACCTTTATCCCAAAACCAGGCAAAAACCCCAACAAAAAGGAGAATTACAGACCAACATCCTTGATGAACACAGATGCAAATATCCTCAACAGAATACTAACCAATAGGATTCAACAGCACATTAAAGAATGGGAGAAGATATTTGCAAGTGACATATCAGATAAAGGATTTATATCCAAAATCTACAAAAACTTATCAAACCAACAATCATAGAACAAATAACCAGGTCAATAAATGGACAGAAGACATGAACAGACATTTCTGCAAAGAAGACATCCAAGTGGCCAGCAGACACATGAGAATGTGCTCAACATCACTTGGCATCAGGGAAATACAAATCAAAACCACAGTGAGATACCACCTCACACCAGTCAGAATGGCTAAAATTAACAAATCAGGAAATGACAGATGTTGGCAAGGATGTGGAGAAAGGGGAACCCTCCTACACTGTTGGTGGGAATGTAAGCTGGTGCAGCCACTCTGGGAAACAGTATGGAGATTCCTCAAAAAGTTGAAAATAGAGGTACCCTACGACCCAGCAATCGCACTGCTGGGTTTTTACCCTAAAGATACAAAGGTAGTGATCCTCAGGGGCGCATGTATCCAAGTGTTTATAGCAGCAATGTCCACAATACCCAATCTATGGAAAGAACCTAGATGTCCATCAACAGATGAATGGATAAAGAAGAAATCGTATATATACACAATGGAATACTATGCAGCCATTAAAAGAAACGGAATCTTGCTATTTGCAATGACATGGATGGATCTAGAGGGTATTATGCTAAATGAAATAAGTCAATCAGAGAAAGACAATTATCATATGCTCTCTCTGATATGAGGAACTTGAGGGGCATGATGGGGGTTCATGGGTGGTAGGGAGGGAAAAAATGAAACAAGGTGGGATCCGGAAGGAGAAAAACTGTAAGAGACTCTTAATCGCATGAAACAAACTGAGAGTTACTGGGGGGTGTGATGGTAGGGATAGGGTGGATAGTTTATGGACATTGGAGAGGGTTTGTGTATGGTGAGTGCTGTGAAAGGTGTAAGCCTGATGATTCACAGACCTGTACCACTGGGGAAATAATAATAATAAAATTTAAAAAAAAGGAAAAATAAAGGAATCTTTGATACAGTTAAATTAATCATTAATGTCCCTTTCTATGTGTCCATATCTGGGCCAGACCAGATGGGGTCTGAGTTTAGATATGACTCACAGTGACAAGATTGCAATCTACATACCCGTTGAAATAAACTTTCTTTTTTTCAGTATTCATTGCCAAGCAGACTGACATCACATTTCTACTAGTTTAATTTGACAATACCTTTAAATAGCAAATTGTTGCTTTTATGGAAGTTCTCTAAATTGTTCTGTGCTATTTTTTACTATAAGGAAATGTAAATGTAAAAAAAATACTGAAGTGTTTATACTAATTATTTTCAGAAAAATTGTTTTTTAAACTCATTTGAAATTGCCTTGAAAAACTGTCTACAAACACATTACCTTAAGTTTTAATTCATTCAACAACATTTTTTGAATGTTCATTCAAAGCTTATGAACAAAAGCATTTATAACTTTGACATTATGCAAAAGTTGCTTATGAACTAAATAAGTCATTCATCTTATTCCCTAAAGTTTCTTCCAAAAATAAGAATGACGTTGAAGCTTAATCTGTATATGACATTCTTCAGAGTGCTTTACTTCTCTTAACTCATTCAATCCTCTCACCAACTTCATGAGATAAATTTTGTTATCATCCTTATATATAGATGAGAGAATGCAGTCAACAAGTTTATCCAAAATAAAATATTTCAAATGTGGAAGATATGGTATAAACCCAGATAGTAGGAATCCTTCAATCAAACTCTTAAACACAGAAAATAACAAAGAACTGGATATTTTAAAATAATTATTTGGCTTCTTTGATTCCATTCACTCATTCATTAAAATATTTATTCAGCATGGATCATGTGCAGGTGCTCTACTATGTGAGGAGGATAAAATGGTGGGTAGGACAGAGCCCTCCTCTCTGCTCTCTCCTTAGCCAATGGAGAGTAGTAGACAGCTGTACAGAGTGCTGGGAGAATGTAATGAATTTCCATCTGACCTGGTCCTAGCAGTTTAAGAAAGGTTTCATGTATTCATGCACACACACATTGCATTATGCTTCTTGAAAATGAGACATATTGCTTTATCTTCTCTGCACCTCCTAATGGTGCCTTGAAATAGTAGCGGAGAGGGAGAAACAGGCTTCCTGCTGAGCAGGGAGCCCAATGTGGGGCTCAATCCCAGGACACTGGGGTCATGACATGAGATGAAGGCAGCCGCTTAATGGCAGAGCCACCCAGGTGCCCTATATCTCCCACTTTAGATCTATTCATCCATCCATCCATCCATACATCCATCCCCCACACCTCCATTAATTCAGTTAAGAAATAATGGTTCCATTATTCTGAAGTTGCACAAACCACATATTCAGGAGTTTTAATCTTTTTATTACTATTTTTCTCATTCCTTGCTGTAGTGTAGCAGTTTGTAATGTAAGAGGTTTGGATTTTTGGTAATGTAAGACCAGTTTGTAGTCTCAGAGTTTGGACTTTTGAGACAATATGTTTGGATTCAAATTCTGGCTCTTCCATAAAAAGCTGTAGTACCTTGGAGAGCCAAACATTCAGCAATCAAAGATACTTTGCCTCTTCAGCAATAACTAGGGATAAATACCAAGGTGAATTAAAAAAAATGTAAGGAATAAAAAAAAAACTATCACATTAAAAGAGCTGCCTGGGGGCGCCTGGGTGGCTCAGTGGGTTAAAGCCTCTGCCTTTGGCTCAGGTCATGATATCAGGGTCCTGGGATCGAGGCCCGCATCGGGAGAGGAGGAAGCAGGCTCCCCACTGAGTAGGGAGCCCAGGCTCCCTGACGAGCTCAGGTCAAGATCTCAGGGTCCAGGGATCGAGGCCTGCATTGGGCTCCATGCTCAGCAGGGAGCCTGCTTCCTCCTCTCTCTGCCTGCCTCTCTGCCTACTTGTAATCTCTCTCTCTGTGTCAAATAAATAAATAAAATCTTAAAAATAATAAAAATAAAAGAGCTGCCTGGTCATTGCAACTCTAGTGGGTCATTCACCCACTCTCAGCATTCATTCTCTGGTGGAACAAGGGTGCAGTGGAGTGCTTCTCTGTGCTTCTGCTCCCATATGTGCATCACTATATACCTGTTACGTTACAAACATAGCTAACTCTTTGCTTTTGGGATTTATGTATATGACCTTGCATATTCTATTGGCACATTAAAATAAATTCTAAAGTTCTATCTTCCTAAAAAATAAAGACAATAGATAATGTGAGCTGATCTGCAGCCCCCTTTCTCTATACTTTTTCCTTTTTATATGAGGATTAAAAGGGGGAGATATTTGGCTTAACTGGAATTGCTGTGTTTTTCCACCTGCAAACTCTTCTAAACCAAGAACCATGTCAGACTCATTTTTATTTTTCCTACACTGTTTAGTCTAATAACTTAGTTTAGTAAATTCCACATAAATATTTATTGACAAAAATCATGTACTTTTCAGAAATAGAAAAACTAAGTTTTATTGCATGAGTGAAACCCATATATATTAGTTTTGTTCTTTTTGTTTTCATTTCTGTTTCTTTTTTTCTCACTCAAATCTGCAAATATTTATGAATTATTGGTTAGTGATAAGGTGTTAGGTTGAAGTAGTGGTGTAAGTAGGCACTTATAGATCTGTTAGTATATTTTATAGATTTATGTATAAAATTATCTATAATATTTAATTAATATAGTTTCAAAAGTAACACACACAACATTTTCAACNAGGCACTTATAGATCTGTTAGTATATTTTATAGATTTATGTATAAAATTATCTATAATATTTCATTAATATAGTTTCAAAAGTAACACACACAACATTTTCAAAGCATGTATTTCCCATGAGTTCACTGGCAAATCTTGCCCATTGAGGTAGTTTGTCATTGCCACAGTTCTACCTCCCGTCTTGAGTACATCTCTGTCCCTGGGAAGAATTCTGTACTTCCATGTTCCTCCTTGATTGCCCAAAGTCTCCCACCTTTCCCAGGGCTCACCCTACTGAAGTGACTCAGACTTTGGAATAACCCATTTCTCTCTGCTTACTTACATTTACTGTTTTTACATTGTATAGGTTATGACTATTTCTTTTTGAAAACTGGGACAAAACAAAGGATAGAGGTAGAATAAGAAAAAAGAAATAAGCATAACAATGTTCTAGACACACCACTGTCACCATTTTGACACATCATTTGTTTATTATCTATATATAATATTGGTAAGTTCATATTGTTGAATAAAGTTTTCCTTTGTGTCTAATTTTATAGCATTTACAGTTTATTTTGTTATTTAAAAAATCAACTTACATTTTATCCTCAGCTTTGCTTAACATTTTATCCTGGGGATATTTCTCTTGATTTTAATTTACATATGCTAAGGCAAACATGTAAGTTGTCTTTACTTTGCCTTCCTTAAGAACTAAATTGCTTATTGCCCAACACAAAAAGCTATAGGATAATCCCTTGTTTCCCTCCAATTTATGCTGTCCAGTGTAACCTCTTAGATTCGAGTGCATAGTGAAAAGCTCTGGGATGGTTATCATGTTCCACTTCAATATATTTTTCCCTCCAGTATTAAAAATTCTCTCTTTTTTAGCTTTATATATAGTAGGTTTACTATTTGGAAAAGTAAGTTCTACATCATTGTTTTTCTTCTTCTCAATATACCTAGTTTCCAATCCAACTGTTTTCAGATGAAATTTAAAGAACATTTGTTTTTGTTGTTTCATATTTATATAAAAATTTCCAGAACATTCTCATGTGATTTTATTGTGGTGAAAAACACATAACATAAAATTTACTATGCTCACCATTTTAAGTGTACTATACAACAGTGTTAACTATAGGCACATTGTTGTGAAGTAGAGGTCATTAAAAAAATATAAACAACTAGCCTTGATTTGGTAGCAGGTGTTGATTAAGTAATTTGAGGAGCTCAGATTGTCAAGCATTCTGTCTCACGTTTTTGTTCCTTTCCCCATTGTCAAGTCCTCTAAGTGAAAAATATGCACCCTGTGATCAGTGTCCTTGTTCAGATTCAGTTTGCTTTCCCTGTGGAGCCCTCTACAGATTTTGCAAACTGCCTTGGTATCTCATCTGCTTTGGTAAAAACAGAGATGGAGACATATGCAAAACCAGCAAACTTTAATTGAACTGACTGAGCAGCTATCCATCTCTGTCCTCAAAGAGATACTCTAGACAGGAAGATGATGCCAATCTCACACAATGCTCATGTGGATACTTTTTCCCCACAGACTGTAGGAGGAGAGGACAGTTCAGAGGATTCACACAAGAATCTCAAAAGAAAAACTCTGCTCAATACAGCTATCCTGATGAGAAAGATAAGGACTTAAGTGATCTACTCAGTAGGTATGTACAGAAATATCTAATTTCTTCGGGCTATTTACCATAGATTTGCTTCAAATATACAATTTGAGGGTTTTTATAGAAACCATGGTTGACTCATTTACATGTAGGATAAAGTATACAATGATGAACAAATAAATAACTTTTGTAATAAATATGGGTTCCTTTTCACTCTGGAACATCATATCCAGGGCATGATCAGCAATAAATATTTCTCAATAAAGTACAGAAAATTGCACACCATAGATGTTATTTATGATTCCTTAAATCACATTATGGATATTGCTGTTTTTTAAATTCTTTTAGAAAAGAAGAAACTCAGCATATTGTTTGTAAGAAAAGTAATAATATTTATCAAGTTAAGTTGATTTTAATTCATGTATAGCATATTGCAAGGAAGGTTTAATTGTGACCAAAATGGAATGTTTTTGAACCCTTAGAAAATTGAGAAATGTCAATCTTATTCCTTTGAAATCTGTTAGGACTTCTCCTGTGACACTTATATACAAGCTTCCTATGTAGTTACTTCTTTACAAAGTTTCTCCACACAATTTTCTTGGAAACTTCTGAAAACAGAAACGACGACTTGAGCATGGCTCCTTTTCACTGAGTAAATATTCAGTAGATGCTTGTATAATTAAATGACCAAAAACAAACATAGAAACATTGTAATTCACAGCCCCATAGGAGAGATACTATTGAAGACACGTTGTTACCACACACTAGTAACTTTGTCTTTTGGAGCAGCCTCCTAAATATTATAATTCAGTCAAATTCAAAATACATTTTTGGAATTCTTTCCCTTAGTCAAAAGTGAGAATTTCTGACATATGTAGAAATGAACAAGATATGGTCTCTGTCTCATAAAATTTATAGTCTAGGAGAGAAGGTGGGTCATTTGATAAAGGAGATGGGTGAAGGCTTCAGATTCTGGCACAGGTTCACACCCTGTTTCCCCTACTTCATAACCACAGGTTATGTAAAATTTCAGAGTCTCAGTTTCCTCAGCTATAAAATGGGCATAATAATACACACTTTATGGGATTACCATGTTGGGCATATATATATATATATATGTAAAGCACCTTATAGTGATGTGGGATGTAGTATTAATAGGCATTCCACAAAAGACAGGTTAGCAAATGCTGTTATAGTGCTCACTATATGCCCAACATTCTTTTAAATGTTGTGTAAATACTAACTCTTTGAACAGAAGTAGTCATATAATACTGATATGAAATACAATTAAGAAGCTGTGTAAACGGGCACCTGGGTGGCTCAGTGGGTTAAAGCCTCTGCTTTTGGCTCAGGTCATGATCTCAGGGTCCTGGGATCAAGGCCTGCATCGGGCTCCCTGCTCAGTGGGGAGCCTGCTTCCCCCCCCTCTCTCTCTGCCTCCCTCTCTACCTCCTTGTGATCTCTCTCCCTCTGTGAAATGAATAAATAAAATCTTTAGAAAAAAAAAGAAGCTGTGTAAACTACAGAACAAGGTGTGGATAATTCTATTGGGATTTTAGCCTATGCAGGGGTGAGATCTTGAGAAAGAGACTAAGATTCTGATGAAGGTTTATGGCTTTCTAGTCTGAAAGAACAGTGAGCAAAGTCATGGGGGCAAAGGAAAGTTAGGTGTGTTTGGTTAGTGGTAAGGCTTGGTAGGTCTAAATGACCTGGTGTGTTCAATACTTAGGGTTACAAACCAAATGAAATGCTAAATTAAATATGGGCCATGTGACAGTTTTCTGCCACTTGACTTATTTAAATATGGTTCTGACTGGGGCTGCTGCTCCTGGTCAACAGTCTACCTTGAAGGAAGGAGTTCCAGGAATACTTGGAAAGGATGTAATTTCCTTGGCCTAGAATTTAAAGCTTTTCTCTCTGCCTCAATCTCCTTTTCTAGAATATTCTTCCAGAATGCTCTTCATCCCTAAGTATTTCACTTGTTTTGAGGTAATAATTAACATACAGTATTATCTGAACTCTTTAAGATTATGGTGACCTCATGAATGTTCTGCTTACCTGTAGCCTTAGTCACTCAGCTACAGATTGGTTGATTTTAATATTAGTCTTCTGCCAATTTTATCAAATTTTACTCAAACATGAACCTCACAACTAGGAGTTCCATTTATGCTGATATGATAATAAAAAGATAATACCAGTTTTGTTTTGTCTTCTAACTATAAACATTTCAGCAACCTTTTGTAGATAGTTCTGTTGTGCTCAAGACTTGTTTAGACCAAAAAGAGCCAAGTCCCCTCACTCAGTGTGCACAGATAACTCAGGCTATGATTTTACTTTTCTCTGCACATTCATCTTTCTTGCATTTACTCTCTCTCAGTCACAAATTGAGCCATTTTTCAATATAATATTCATGAGTTAACATCAGTTTAACTTGATAAGTATTACTTTTTTCTTACAAACTATGCTGAGTTTTATATTTTTAATAAGAATTTAAAATATAGCCACATCTATACTGTCCATCTTGTCCTCCAATCCCTCCCCCACCCTCCCTCNATAATCTCCCTAGCTGGTATCCTTGTCTCTCTTCTCTCTTTCTACATAAAACACAAGTATGATCAGGCTAAAATGTCTGTGTAGTGGTTAAGAGAAGACTTTTAAGCTTTGTTTAAAAAAATACTGACTTGCATTCAGCTGTACAATTTAGTAGCTATATCATATGGACATATTAACAACTAAGTTATAGTAGTCTCATCTGAAAGACAGGGCTGCTTCAAGTGTCTCTTGGCACTGCTGGGTGCATTGAGTAAGGTGATGTGGCCTCTAGGTCAGAGCAATCAGAATTGCACGGTCCCTGAAATGTATGAAGAACTATGGTTTGCTTTATTTAGCTTCGCTGACTCATCCCACCCCCACCCCCAATCCAGACTGGAGTCATTACCTTCTTATTTGTCTTTCTCATACAAACATTTTATTTCCTGCTTGTTCATCAATCAGTCTTTTCTGAGAGAATGTTAGCAGCCTACCTTGGAAAGCACCCTCACATGTATCTTAGCATAATGCCTATTACATAATCCACACTCAACACATACTTGTTCAATTGTGAACATCATCTGATTGTATAATCTGGTCTTGCCAATATCAGTCACTCTCTATGTTCCTACATTCAGTAATTTGAATCTTGGTTATACCTTTACACAATCATCCAGACTTCCTCGTGGTTAAATCTACTTTGATTTGACAACTGAAGATTTACAGAAGAGAGCACCATGAAAACAAAAGTGTCAAATAATCTTAATTAAAACGATCCATTGTTACTGATATCATCCATATCAACATTTGTACACCTGAATTGATTTGAACACAGCACCATAGTAAAAGCTGGTTTGTGATAATTCATGGTGCCTCTAATTCACAGTGTCTTATGGGATATAAAGTTGATCTAGTGACCGAGAAACTGGCATTGGTAACTTCTGTTCTTTTTCGATGCTACCTTTTCCTAAATTCCCTCTCTGATGTAAGCTCTGTAACATATCCATGGCTTAGGAATTGTTTTTACAAGCTCGTAGGATGTACTGTATCTGGCAAGCCATTTTCTTACTAAACAATAGAAGACATACATCAAGCAGAACAAAGTGGAACAATTTTGAAAGTTACAATGGTTTCTTCACAATGTAGAAATTTAAAAAACAAAATTTGGGAAAGAAGAAAGAAAACTTGACACATGAATAGCGTGTCAACTAAATCAAATCTATATATAATATTTTTAATAATATATTGTAATTATAGATGGATGGAACTTTCATTTCAACTTCCCAACTCATTATTTACCTCTGTCTTTTGAGAACTTCAGAACTTCTAGGAATCATATTTTAAATTCAGCCCAAGACTTTTTACTTCCTTTTATTATCAACAATACTGCACTATTTTGCATCTGGTTTAAGACTAGATTTTTGTCAGACTAGTATTCTTATCTTAATTTAGTTCTTTCCATGAATTTATAATAGAACAAGGAATTTTCCCACCTGGGTGCTATATAATATATAATATTTAATTTGTCACTGGTCTTTCATTGTGAAGTGAAATGAACAATTTTTAGCAAAAGACATAATTTGAGATCTAAATAATATGTCAAATAGATATGTAATACTACATGGCATTCCCTTTATTTCCTAAGAAATACTTCTTTATCATTTTGAGTAAACTATGTGGAACAGATGTGACACTCTGGATTATCTTCTTATATGTCATTTAATTTTTATTTCTAATTTTAGTCACATCTTTTTATGGCCACACAGAGCAGCAGTCACAATGCCCTGTATATTCCAATGTCTAAGGAATATTTTTTGATTTATTTTTTTACTATGCAACTTCTATTTTTCAGCATTTTTTTTGCTTCTTGTATAAACAGGCAACAAGATCACATGTACATTGATGAAGATGGTAGAAATGTGACACTTCTGGCAAAAGCAAAGTTTGCCCAAGATTTTGGCAATTTTGCAGTGGAAGTTCAAAAAACCATCAAAGCTCTCAGAGAACAGGTTTGTTTTTTCCCCTAACATGTCCTTCTTATAGAGATTGGAAGAACTAGATTAAAAAAGAATCTGTCTAGTGACTCTAAATAGTTCATGGAAGGAGCACCTAGGTAAACCCATTTCCTTTCTACCAAATACCAATTTCTTCAATACACAGGGTTCCAGTGATGGAGCTCTGAGTTCCTGCTCAGTGCCTTTCTGAATAGTTGTGTTTGGGTGCTCTCTTTATCTCTGTGGATGTAAATAATTTGTAACAGGCCAACACATACTTTTATTATGATTTTGTTTTTGAAATGGAATCCAAATAAGCCTCTTAGGAATTACTGCTTTGTCTGGCTTTTCATTTCTGAAAAAGCAATTGTTAAAAATGAAATTTCTACACTCCTCTGCACTTTTGCTTATTTTCTCCGTTGTTCTGCCTCATGGTTTATTTTTTTCTAAAATTTGGGAATGAGTCAATGAGAGATTTGGCTTGTATTAGAAATGGCAATTAGATGGTTTTATTCAGAAATGGAAGTCTGATCTCTTTCAAGGCATGGTGCCATGCTGGCTCCTTCTTCAACTTTAACGTCACTGTGAAGCATATTTTTTCCTTCTTACCATCAGAGGCCTTGAGGCAGAAAGCACTGTAGGGGTATGAGAAGAAGCCCAGGGTTGGCTGCCAGGAAGTTCTTCCTTTACAAGTTGTCTGACCTGGGCAATTTATTTAACCATTCAGAACAAGTGTTGTCCTCTGGACTTTCAGGAATATTATAAGGATCAAATGAGATTATATGGTAGAGGCACTTTGTGAATAGTAACCTCAACATATTACTGTTGATTTTGAAAGTAAACATATTATCTTGTATAGAAATGTGAAATTAACTGCTTGCTGTGTATGTCACACTTAGGGGCTGGCTACAGTCATGGTTTGCATCAGTGTGCTACCCATCAGTGCCCTTCCTTATGACCAGAACACCCAATTGTCCAATCAGTTGTCCAATCTGAGTCTGAACATGAATCTCAGAGATGTGAAGCATTGTTTCTAGAAGGTTATTCTTGAAGGTTAAGGCTATTCCCTCTTGGAATGGTTGGGGTGACCTAGGACTCTGGGACCCCACCGAATCTTGGGACCTCTATTTTCTTTGCATGAGCTCATGCATCATAGAAGAGGTAAGTTATACTGGTAATAGAGAGTCTTTAGCACTGGCTGCAGAAGGTGGGCCCTGTTAATTTAAACATTAATCCATTTATCTAGATAGCAAATTATTTTTTCATAAACTTATTTTATGGATTTATAGACACAGGTAGAATTTATAAGTAACATTTTAGCCCAGTCTTATCTACATGTTGGTGATGATATTTCATCTTTGATATATGCTGTAATAGTAATTAGATGCATTCTGGATACCCTAAGACTGCAGTAGCTGGTCCTTCTAGGTATCCAATAACAATCTGAAGTAACATATATCTCTAAATGTATATTAAAAAAGTGCTTTTCCCTATTAACTTGTTCTATCTCTTCCATTATATTATAAATTTCTTAATAGCTGGGGTTGTTTCACTGCTGGATCCACAGTGCCTGACACATAGTACTCATTTAAAAACAACCAATGTTTCTTTTTTTTTTAAGATTTTATTTATTTGCCAGAGAAAGAGAGAGAGGACAAGCAGGGGAAGCTGAAGGCAGAGAGAGAAGCAGGATGCCCAGTGAGCAAGGAGCCTAATGTGGGATGGAATCCCAGGACCCTGAGATCATGACCTGAGCTAATGGCAGATGCTTAACTGACTGAGCCTCCAAGGTGCCCCAGTTTCCTTTTTGAACTCAAAAAGTTCTGAATCTATCAGGAATATAAAGGGTATATTAGGACTGGACAAAGATGGAAGAGGCAGTTAGAAGGTCCTGAGAGCTCCTACAGAAGTCAGGTTTCCCTGAGCTGTGGCCAGGACACACTGATGGGAAGAGGGTGCTGCAGGGCACAGAACTGTGTGTGAAACCCAACAAAATCTTGACAAAGATTGAATGAATAAATAAATATGACATAATACCAGCACTGGGAAATATTGATTCAAGTCAGAAATCAACCCAGGTCATGTAAAGTAGATTGAAAAAAGAAGGGGCGCCTGGGTGGCTCAGTGGGTTAAAGCCACTGCCTTCGGCTCAGGTCATGATCTCAGGGTCCTGGGATCGAGGCCCACATCGGGTTCTCTGCTCAGCAGGGAGCCTGCTTCCTCCTCTCTCCTCTCTCTGCCTGCCTGTCTCCCTACTTGTAATCTCTCTCTCTGTGTCAAATGAATAAATAAAATCTTAAAAAAAATGTTGAGAATGGAACACAGAAATAAATTGAGCACATTTCCTGGGTGGCTCTCAAGAGCATTTACCACTACATCGATGACCAGAACAAGAAGCACTCAGAGGTGGACAGGAAAATGAAGACAGAAATTCTGAGGTTAAAGCATATTTTCAGATATAACAAGCCCTTAGGATTTGTGAAATTAACATTTGTTGTTAATTTGTCATTTACCTGAGTTTTAATGGTCCGTGTTAATGTGAAATTTGTTTCCTTAGTGAAAGAAGGACATTTCTAAATGTGCGGTGTTTTTGGCTTTGTGGCTTTTCTGTTGCTTATCAACATGAACACAATGAATTTTATAAATAAATAAAAAACAAAAACTAAATCCTTTACTTTATAATAAATGAGCATCCAGATAAAGTCATGTCTATGTCTCATGGTGAAATTAAAGACAATGAAGAAGTAGATTGGACTGTCTAGAAAAGATAATCCATTAATGTTGGTCCTTCAACCATGATAGAATCAAAGTAATAAAGGTGGTCTGCAAATTCCTTGGTGTTACAGGTGTTTTGTAATCAGTGGGTCATAGTAAATTATATTTGCTCTTTAAATACAATTCCGATCATTGTAGACATAACTAGAGCTATAACTACACTCAGAACATTTAATTATTTCGATTTATGATAGTGCCGAATTTACATAGCTGTAAAGGGTGTCTGTGTCTGTTGCAGGGGAGAGGTGGTATATAATGAACAATGAGATAATATATAAGAATTTATATCTTTAATTAAAATTAAACTTTTTTTAAAGATTTTATTTATTTATTTCACAGAAGGAGAGAGATCACAAGGAGGCAGAGAGGCAGGCAGAGAGAGAGAGAGAGGGGGAAGCAGGCTCCCCTCTGAGCAGGGAGCCCGATGCGGGCCTTGATCCCAGGACCCTGAGATCATGACCCGAGCCGAAAGCAGAGGCTTTAACCCACTGAGCCACCCAGGCGTCCTAAAATTAAACTCTTAATGAGGTTTCAAATTGTTTGATGTCACAGTAAGTGCTTTATAAAGAATAGTTGAGGGCAACTGAGTGGCTCAGTGGGTTAAAGCCTCTGCCTCTGGCTCAGGTCATGATCTCAGGGTCCTGGGATCAAGGCCCGCTTGGGGCTCCCTGCTCAGCGGGGAGACTGCTTTCTCCTCTCTCTCTCTCGNCAGGTCATGATCTCAGGGTCCTGGGATCAAGGCCCGCATGGGGCTCCCTGCTCAGCGGGGAGACTGCTTTCTCCTCTCTCTCTCTCGGCCGGCCTCTCTGCCTACTTGTGATCTCTCTTTCTCTGTCAAATAAATAAATAAAATCTTAAAAAAATAAAAAAGGATAGTTGAAACTCTGGGACAAGTTCTCAGATCCCTGGTATCCTTTTGAATGAATATAGAGTAAAATAAGACATACAATCAGACAAACCATCAGATTGTTTTTTCAGTGATCCAAGTTGCATTGTTTATGCACCACACCCAGTGCCCCTCCTTAATACCCACCATGAGCCTCACCCATCCCCCCTCCTCCATAACCCTTGGTTTGTTTCTCAGAGTCCACAGTCTCTCATGGTTCATCTCCCCCTCTGATTTACCTCAATTCACTTTTACTTTCCTTCTCCTAAAGTCCTCCATTTTATTCCTTATGTTCCACAAGTAAGTGAAATCATATGATAATTGACTTTCTCTGCTTGACTTATTTCACTCAGCATAATCTCCTCCAGACCTGTCCATGTCGATACAAAAGTTGGGTATTCATCGTTTCTGATGGCTGAGTAATATTCCATTGTATATATAGACCACATCTTCTTTATCCATTCATCTGTTGAAGGGCATCTCAGCTCTTTCCACAGTTTGGCAATTGTGGACATTGCTGCTATGAACACTAANCCACATCTTCTTTATCCATTCATCTGTTGAAGAGCATCTCAGCTCTTTCCACAGTTTGGCAATTGTGGACATTGCTGCTATGAACACTAGGGTATATATGGCCCTTCTTTTCACTACATCTATATCTTTGGGTAAATACCCAGTAGTGCAATTGCAGGGTCATAGGGTAGCTCTATTTTTAATTTCAGGAATCTCCACACTGTTTTCCAAAGTGGCTGCACCAACTTGCATTCCCACCAACAGTGAAAGTGGGTTCCCCTTTCTCCACGTCCTCTCTAATACTTGTTGTTTCCTGTCTTGTTGATTTTGTCTATTCTAACTGGTAAGATGGTATCTCAATGTGGTTTTGATTTAAGTTTCCCTTATGGCTAGTGATGATGAGCATTTTTTCATGTGTCTGTTGGCCATTTGTACATCTTCTTTGGAGAAGTGTCTGTTGATGTCTTCTGCCCATTTTTTGACATGATTATCTGTTTTTTGAGCATTTAGCTTGAGAAGTTCTTTATAGATCTTGGATATCAGCCCTTTGTCTGTAATGTCATTTGTGAATATCTTCTCCCATTCCGTGGGTTGCCTCTTTGTTTTGCTGATTGTTTCCTTTGCTGTGCAGAAGCTTTTTACCTTGATGAAGTCCCAAAAGTTCATTTTTGCTTTTGTTTCCTTTGCCTTTGGAGACATGTCTTGAAAGAAGTTGCTGTGTCAAAGAAGTTAATGCCTATGTTCTCCTCTAGGATTTTGATAGATGCCTGCCTCACACTGAGGTTTTTCATCCATTTTGAGTTTATCTTTGTGTATGGTGTGAGAGAATGGTCAAGTTTCATTCTTCTATACATAGCTGTCCAATTTTCCCAGCACCATTTATTTCCATTGGATATTTTTTCCTGCTTTGTTGAAGATCATTTGACCATAAAGTTAAGGGTCCATATCTGGACTCTCCACTCTGTTCCATTGGTCTATGTGTCTTTTTTTGTGCCAGTACCATGCATGCTGTCTTGGTGATCACAGTTTTGTAGTAAAGATTGAAATCAGGCAACGTGATGCCCCCAGCTTTGTTAATCTTTTTCAACATTTCCTTAGTGATTCAGAGTCTTTTCTGGTTCCATACAAATTTTAGGATTGTTTGTTCCAGCACTTTGAAGAATGCTGTGGAATTTTGATCAGGATGGCATTGAAAGTATAAATTGCTCTGACCAGTGTAGATATTTTAACAATTCAAACCATTAAATTTTTAAAGAGAAATATAGGCCATTCAAATCAGCTTTAAACCATTTATTTCAAGTTCTATTCAAGCTAAATAAGACATACAAGGTTGCATTTAATTTAATATTTAAAATTAATAAAATAAGCATATACTATATCTTTGTATAAATGTCAAGATCATAATAAAATTGAATTGTAGACTTCATATGGTATATGCTTTTTCCACAGCCGTTTGGTATAATGGATATATTTTCTCTTTCTCTAGGAGTCTATTATGCAGATATTTATTATTCTACGCTTGAGGTTTATGGTGTTTACACCTCTGTCATTATTAACATAACATAACTTGCTATTAGCCAGAGCTAGAATTTTTTTTAATTTTAATTTTAATTTTTTTTTTCAAAGAGAAAATNCTTTGTATAAATGTCAAGATCATAATAAAATTGAATTGTAGACTTCATATGGTATATGCTTTTTCCACAGCCGTTTGGTATAATGGATATATTTTCTCTTTCTCTAGGAGTCTATTATGCAGATATTTATTATTCTACGCTTGAGGTTTATGGTGTTTACACCTCTGTCATTATTAACATAACATAACTTGTTATTAGCCAGAGCTAGAATTTTTTTTTAATTTTAATTTTAATTTTTTTTAATTTTATTTTTATTCTTTGCCCAAGGGGTACAGGTCTGTGAATCATCAGGCTTACATCTTTCACAGCATTCACCAAAGCACGAACCCTCCCCAATGTCCAACCACAAACCAGAGCTAGAATTTATTTAAATTGTTATAAGCTAGGAATTTATCTTTTAAGTATATCATTTGTTTATAGAAAATAAAATGTTCCATACCCTTTGATGCAATTTCTTGAGCTGCAATGTACCAAAAAACGGAGTCTACCTGTTTTGTTAAATGGACCCGAATTTTACAGTTATGTAATAATGACAGGCAATTTTTTAAATCATTTTTCAGATAATGTCTCATATATGATCAGAACTTATGACACAATTCAAAAAAGTGCCGAATTTTGAGTATTGATAATTGTACAGTAGAGATACACAGATATCACTAAATAACTTGCATGTACTTATAATCATTTGAAATACCACATCAATACTATGACATTTAGAGGGAATTTTCTTTTTTGATGTTTTATTACTTCTTAATGTGAAATAATTTTTAATTTAAAAAATTTTCAATAGATGAAAGACTAAAATTAAATTTAAAATGTAAGCTTATTTTATTTCCCAACTGTATAAGTCAGTTTTCAGTGAAAATAACAGAAACGCCTCTAGTAATTCCAAGTAGGATGGGTTTGATACAAGAAGTCATAGGTTTTCACAACTGTTGGAAGATTTAGAGGAATAGAGGTCATAGAAACAGATGTTAGAAGTTATTTGGTTCACAGGAGCTCATATGGAAGCTCCAGTGAGTCTCAGCAATTTCACAGGAGGCTGAAATTCAGCCTATGTACATGTTAACAATTGTGCTTGAGAATAATACTTGTTTTCGTTCCAATCTTACATGAATGCTTCTCCTTGGTAGACTAATCCAGAACCATAATGGGAAAGAGGTTAGAGTGTAGTTGTCTAGGTTTCTCCTCTGAAATCTATGTAAAAGGGTGCAGTTGATGATAATTTAATGATAGATAACCCATGGCCCATATTTAGGCAAGATCATATATTTCACTGTAACTTGGTAATTGGTTGAGTGTGGTTAGAAAGATGGAATGTGCAGCTAGAAAGATACCTTGTGGTCACAAAGACAAAATTCTTGGTCTGAATTCAGATTAGTTAAAACAAACCGATATGAAGAGAAATAAAAAGAACAATAGACTGTCCACTGTAACTTACTAATCAAAAGCAGGTTCTCTCATGAGTTCAAAGGGGACAATATTAATAATAATTAAGCCTGGGGGTGAAGCATAAATTAGAACTGTTCCAGAAAATTCAGCTCCATCACTTTACTGAACAAGTATATGAGGATGTGTGAAAGAAAAGAATCAAAGGTACTCCAGAGGCTTCCTTTTAATTAAGGGACAGGTAATGTTATTACTAATATAACAACCACAGAAAGTAAAACAATTAAAGCTAAAGGAAGTTTTGACATACATAAGGAACAGAAAGATGTCACGTATGGCTGGAGAATAAGTAATCGTGAATAAGAAAAATCACGTAATATGAGTCTGAGGGGCAGTAAAATTGTCTAAATAAGAAGGCCTATAAAGAGTTCTCCTGAGTTCCAAGTCTCTGAGGAACAGATGCTTTTCATTTGAATTTAGATAATTTGGTCTGGTTTCTATAGGAGAACTTGTAAAGGAATACAGAAGTGACTGCAGTGATCTGTAGTGCTGATGAGCTTAGGAAGAAAAAGGAAAAGATTTGGAGAGAGAATTGTCAAGTAAAATGATCAGGACTTGGTGATTGTATTATAGCAACTCCATTTTGATGTGGAGAAGCTCGTGCCCAACGTGAGGTTTTATGTCAAAACCCATGGGAGTAATAGGTTTGGACAAAGAAATATTTATTACTCACACAACTGGGGAAAGACCAGGGATGTTTGTGCACAGAAGACAATGTAAGGACACAGTGAGAAGTTGGCCATCTACAAGCCAAGGAGAAAGTCCTCAGAAGAATCCAACCCTGCCAGCACCTTGATCTTGAACTTCAGCTTCTACAGCTATAAGAAGATAAATTTTTGTTGTTAAGCCACCTGATCTGTGGTACTTTATTATTGCAGCCCTAGGAAACCAATTCAGATTTTGGTACCAAGAAGTGGGATGTTGCTGTAACAAATACCTAAAAGTCTGAGAAAGTCTTCAGAACTGAGTAATGAATAGAGGCTGTTTAGAGCTTTGAGGTGCCCATTAAAGAGAGAAAGCCTAGATTGTATTGGAGAGGTTTTTGGCAAGAATATGACTTTAAAAGTACCTTTGATGAGATTTCAGATGGAAAGAAGGAATATGTTATTAGACACTGAAGGAAAGATGATCCTTGTTATAAGTGGCAAAGAACTTGGGTGAATTATGCCTAATGTTTTGTAGAACACAGAACCTGTGAGAGATACCTTGGATATTTAGCTGAAGAGATTTCTAAGCAAAGTGTTAAGTATGTTCTGATTTATTCTTGCTGCTTATGATAAAATGTAAGAGGAGAAAGAGAAATTGCAAATAGAAATATTAAGCCAAAAGCAACTGGAATGTGAGGATTTTAGAAAATTCTCAGGCTGTCCTAGGTATATATCTATGAGAAATGAAAGCATAGATCCATATGTGAGTTTATATATTAATATTCATAGTACTGTTATTCAAAATAGCCAAAAAGTGGTGACAACTCAAATATTTATCAATTGATAAAACAACGTGGTGTAATGCAATGGAACATTGCTTGGCTGTAGAAAGGAATCAAGTATTGATACATGCTACAATCTGAGGGAGCCTTCACAACATTATGCTAAGTGAAAGAAACCTGTCAGAAAATGCTGCATACCACAGGATACAGAAACTATACAAAGTAAACAAATCTACAGAAATAGAAAGTAGACTAGTTGTTGTCTAAGCCTGGGGGAGTGGAAAAGGAAATGGAGGTTGACTGCTAATGCATATTGGGTTTCTTTTTAGGGTGATGCAATGTCCCAAAGGTCAATTGTGATGATGATTGTAGAACTTTGTGAATATACTAAAAACATTTGAATGAGAGTTTTATACATTCTTTGGGGTTTTCAACACAAACAACTGTGTCATCTGTGAATAAAGGCAATTTTGTATTTTACTGTCCATCTATGTACCACTTATTTATTTTTTATTGTCTTACAGTATTAGCTATGACTAAAAGTTTGAATAAGACTGTTTGAGAAAGGAAAGTTCCCAATGTTATGGGGAAAGCACCCTGCCTCTCATCATTAATTATGTTAGCTATATATGATTTTTATAGATTTCTTTTTATCAACTTGTAGAAATTCTGTTACTAGTTACTGAGAGTTTTTATCATGGGTGAGTGTTGGATTTTGTCAGATCTTTTATGTTATTGATATCATTAACATATGATTTGTTTTTTAACCTGTTGATATCATAGATTCCACTAACTGATTTTGAATGTTAAACAAGCCTTGTATACCAGGAATAAATCACACTGGGTTATGGTATATAGTTATTATACCTTGTTATATTAAATCTGCTAATATCTACATCTACATTCATGAGAGGTATTGTTTAGCAGTTTTCTTTTATCATAATTTCCTAACCTGGTTTTGGCTTTAAGTGTTCTGTTTTCTTCTATTTTCTGGAAGAGGTTGTGGAGTGTTGCTTTTACTTTTTCTCAAATTGTAAAGCACCAGTGAATCCATCTGAGCCTTGTGATTTCTTTTTTGGAAGGTTTCTAATTACTGATTTAATTTTTTAATAGATAAAAGAATGTCCAGGATATATGTTTCTTATGTGAGTTTTGATAATTTGTGTCTTATAAAGGAAGTGATCCATTCCATCTAAGTCATGAAATCTTTGGCCCAGAATAATTTATATTATTACTTTTTTGTCCTTCTGATGTTCATGGGATTAGTAGTGATAATTTTATTTACAATATTGGCAATTTGTGTATTTTCTATATTTTCTTGGTTAGTTTCACTAGAGATTTATGAATATTATTGATATTTTTAAATAATTAAATTTTTTGTTTTCATTTTCTATTGTTTCCCAGTATTCAGTTTCATAGTTTTCTGTTATAAATTTCATGTCTTTCTTCCCCTATATTTTGGGCTTAATTTTCTCTTATTTCTCTAGAAACTAGAGTTTTTCTCAAAACTAGAATTAGTTCATTTGAAACTAGAAAACTAAGAAACTAGGACAATTATAGCAACAAAATTAAACCTAAAATATGATGAAAAAAGGACATAATACATTTAGAGCAGAAATCAATAAAACTGAATATAGAAAAACAACAAGAAACCTCCATGAGAACAAAAACTGATTTAAAAAAAATCAATAAGATCCATAAATCCCTAGCAACACTAACCAGGGTAAATCCAGAGAAAACAAACAAATTACCAATACTGATTTCATATCTTTCTTCATTTACAGTATATGGATTTAATTCCATGAAATTTTCTTTAAGCATTCTTCTGCACCCACCAAATTTTGATGTTACATTTTCATTTTCATGTGTTTAAATTATGCATTTCTTTTTTATTTCTCTTTTATTTAAAGATTTTATTTATTTATTTGACACAGAGAGAGAGATTACAAGTAGGCAGAGAGGCAGGCAGAGAGACAGGAAGAGGAGGAAGCAAGCTCCCTGCTGAGCAGAGAGCCCGATGTGGGCCTCGATCCCAGGACCCTGAGATCATGACCTGAGCCGAAAGCAGAGGCTTTAACCCACTAAGCCACCCAGGCGCCCCAGGATGTCCTAGATCTTGATGAATGTTTCCTGCTCTTTGGGACTCATCTATGTCTCTGTTTCATAGAATTCAAATTTCCAGACCCAGACTAAAGGAGCACCCCTGTCTGGAAAATACTTTTTTTGTGGTAGAAGAAAAAGACCAATATTGGGACTGGTGTTTAATGCTTTTCTTTAGGGGTGCTTGGGTGGCTCAGTCATTAAGCATCTGCTTTCAGCTCAGGTCATGATCCCAGAGTCCTGGGATCGAGCCCCACATCAGACTCCCTGCTAGGTGGGGAGCCTGCTCCTCCCTCTCCCACTCCCCCTGTTTGTATTCCCTCTCTCACTGTCTCTCTCAAATAAGTAAATAAAATCTTTAAAAATTAAATAAATAATAAATAAATAAGTAAATAAATAAATAAATAAATAAAGCAAGCTTTTCTTTAGTATGACTCATATTAGCTCTGCTCATGGGCTATTGGCCAGGGTGAGTTATAGAACCAAACCTGATGTCACTGGTAGAGAAGTATACTCCTCCCAGAGAGTGACCACAGAAGTGTCCATGGAGAAAGGCCCACTATAGAGGACCACTGAGTTCTGTGAATAAAACAATGCAATCTATCACAAGCCACTTCCAGTGTGGGAAACTTTGGTGACAAAGTGAGTGGGCTTCAAGAATAATGGCTACTTAATAGGATTGGTCTAAATTCAGTCAAATGTTCCACTAAATACTTTGGGATTTCAATAAATTGTGATTAGTGAATTTTAGACTAAAAATAACTTTTAGTATGTTTCTATAAAATAGAATACCACTTCTTAAAGGACATACTTTCTCTCTGGATGAATTTTGCAAAAATGTTAAGTTCTTAGGTCATTTTCTTTTCTGATTAGATCTCTAAGGTGCCGTTAGGTGTTAGATATTCCTAAGTAGGAGAAAAGATTTATAAATTCAAATCTCCAGAATCCCTCTTTTATTTAAAAGAGAAAAAAAAAACTCTAAAAGAATGTATCTGGAAAATCTCTAATGAGAACTGCATTAGTCTGCTAAGGCTGGTATAACAAAAACCACAACTGGACAGCTTAAACAACAGAAATGTATTGATTTATAATTCTGGAGACTGGCAGTCCATGATAAAGGTGTTATCATGGATTCTTTCTGAGGGTGATAAGGGAGAATCTGTTCTGTTTCTCCTACCTCTGGTGGTTTGCTGGCAACCATTGGCATTCTTTGTCTTATAAATCTCTGCCTTCATATTGACATGGTATATTCCCTAATCATCTGTCTGTGTCTAAATTTCACCCCTTTTGTGAGGATAACATTCATATAGAAATACGAACCCAGCCTACTTTGCCATGACTTCATCTTAACTAATTACACCTGCAATGCCCCTATTTCCAAATAATATCACACTGTGATTAGTGGGGGTTAGGGCATTGAGTTACAAATTTTGGAGGTCACCATTGAACACATGAAAGGAACCATGTAAGTAAGGAACCTATTAGTGCGCAGTTCAACAATGACAGTATTGTTATCAGTATTGTCTGCTCTGATGAAACAGCTACTTTGGGGAGATCACAGTGATATGGGGTGGCTAAGCTTTTGATTAAGGTATTAACTTTGCAGAGCAAGTTAATAAATTATATAGAACAATAATTTTGGGGTCATTTAAGTCAAAATTTTACATAAGTATATATGATAAAAATTTTGCTTCTGGGAAAATAAAGTAGATGTTCTTTTGCCTGTTCCTTGCAATGTACAAGTAAAAAACCTTAAACATCATCTATAAACAAACACAAGATGACTCAGAATGGTGAAGAGAAGAAAGAAGTATACTGGCCAGTGACCTTGGGGCCCAAGAAACAACAAGTTGTTGTTTCCTGGTTTTAGGTATTTTTGTTTTTTCTTCATGCAACCCAGTTTGGAGCTTAGTAGCTAGCTTGGCAACTCTGAAATGATGGTAGGTAGAGAGGAAAAAAAGGCTGAATGAAATCTTACTCTCTCTAGTCAAAAGACTGGGAAAGAATCAGCCTAGTGCTAGAGAAAACTTTTAGACAATAACCATCCTACCTCAGCCAAACAACACAGACAAAACTTTGGCCCCACTGCCACCAATGCTAGGAAACAATGAATGAGGAGCCCAGACATCTACCCACTTAAGCCTAAAATTAGGCATCATAATTCCTACTGTCATAAAAGGCCAACCACGAAACCAGATTCTCATGTCTTTTAAGTGATTATAGTCACTGTGGGGAGCTTTGACTTCCACTCTGACCCAAAAATAATGAAGCATCTCTCTCCTTCTCCACTGGGGTAGTGTCAGAGGAGGCCCAGTAGAAAGTTAGGACTTCCATTACTTCTCATTGGAAATGAGATCACCCATTCCCTCCCCACCCTGTGGTCAGTGGAGGCCATGTGCAGAGCATTAAAAAACATACCTCCCTCTCCCAGCTAGGGAAATATAAGTGGAGGTCCAAAAGGGAGCCAAGACTTTAATTCTGTATAGGATCAATGATGAGAACTCCCTTGGGCATCAACAGAGGCCAAGTGAGGGACACAGACTCCTGTTTCCACATGGCTGCAACAGTGTGGTACCCTCCTTCTCCTGCTAGAGCAGTTTCAGAGGAAAACACCTACAACATAAGGTTTAAAGAACATCCAAAGTCTCATACCATAACACTCAACATGTCTATATTTCAATAGAAAATTATTCATTATGCCAAGAACCAGGAAGATCTCAAATGGAGTAAAAAAAAAAGTGAATTCCAACACTAAACTTTTTTTAAGATTTTATTTATTTACTTCACAGAAGGAGAGAGGCAGGCAGAGAGAGAGAAGGAAGCAGACTCCCTGCTGAGCAGAGAGCCTGATGCGGGGCTCAATCCCAGGACCCTGAGATCATGACCTGAACTGAAGGCAGAGGCTTTAACCCACTGAGACACCCAGGCACCCTCCAACACTAAATTGACAGAGATATCACAATTATATGACAGAGATTTTAAAGCAGCCATCAGGAAATCAAGAAATAGAACACAGAAAAGTGAAAAATAGAAAGAACAAATGGTAAACAAAGAATAAGTTGGTATATTTAAGCTCTGTCATATCAATAATCATAGTAAATGTAAATGTTCTAAATAATACCATATAAAAGACAAATATTAATAAACTATTTTAAAAAGAATAACCTATCTTTAAGCTGTCTATAAGAAACTGATTTCAAATATAATGATATAGGAAGGTTGAAAGTGAAATGGTTGAAAAATATATATTATGCAAACATTAATTAAGATAAAGCAAAAGTGGCTAAGTTCATTTTGGATAAAACAGATTTCAGAGGAAGGATTACCAAAGACAATTACAAAATGATAAAAGAACCAACCACAAAGAAGACAAACCTTAAATATACATGCACTAATGAAGAGAACTGCAAAATAGTTGAAATATATGAAACAAAAACTAATAAAACTGAAAAAAGAAATAGTCAAAACTATTTAGTCAAAACTTCAACATCCCTGTTTCAACAGTACAGAGCATAGCTAAAAGAAGACAGCAAGATTTAGAAGAATGTAAAAATGACTTCAAACAGTAGGATCTAACTAACATTTGTATAGCACATTCAATCTAACAATAACAGAATACTCTCTCTATTCAAGTACATACTTCTAGTACCAAGATAGATTTTATTCTGGGTCATTACCGAAATAATAAATTTAAAAGAATTCAAGTTATACAGAGCATTCTTTTTGAACTCAACACAACAAAACTAGAAATAAAAAAAAAAGACAAAAGGACAATGACCAAATATCTGGAAAGGAAGCAATGCACTTTTAATGCACAAGTTAAAGAGGATGTCTCAAGAGAAATAAAAAAATACATCGAACTGAATGAAAATGAAGCATAAATTAGCATAAAGAAGTACAGAGAGGGAAATTTAGAACCCCTAATACATACAATAGAAAAGAGGGTATGTATTTCTGATCAATAATCTAAATTTCTACTTTAAGAACCTGGAAAAGTAACAACTAAATAAATTCATGGCAAAAAGAAAGAAGGAAAAATCTTCACACCTAAATTTGACAACTTAGATCAAGTGTACAAATTCCTTAAAAAACACAAACTATTATGATTCACCCAATATGAAATAGATAATTTGAATAACTTTAAAGCTGCCAAGGAAATTGAATTATTTATTTTAAAAAATCTCCTCCCCAAATCCCCATGTGCAGATGGCTTCAAATGTTGAGAGGTCTATCAAATATTTAAAGAAAAATTCACAGAAATTTTCCAGTAATAGGAGAGGAGAGAGTACTTTCAATTCATTTTTGAAGATAATATTAATCTGATACCAAAACCAGACAAAGACAGTGCAAAAGAAGAAAACCACATACCAATTATCCCTCATGAATATGGATGCAACAACTTTTAACAAAATATTAGCAAAGAGAATATAGCAATACATAAAAATATTATACAACATAATTAAGTGGGGTTTACTTGAGAATTCAAGGCTGGTTCAACGCTCCAAAATCAATTAATTAATGTAACCTGCTATATTAGTAGGCTTAAATGGTGAGTGGCTGAATGCTTTCTTCCTAATATTGCCAATAAAGTAAGGATGTCCATTCTCACCATTCTTATTAAACAGAGTGCTGGAAGTTCTTCCTAGTGTAATAAGAAAAGGAAAATGTTTACAGATTGGAAAGGAAGAAAGAAAACTATTTTCAGGGGCACCTGGGTGTCTTAGTGGGTTAAGCCTCTGCCTTTGACTCAGGTCATGATCCCAGGGTCCCGGGATCGAGCCCCACATTGGGCTCTCTGCTCGGTGGAGAACCTGCTTCCCCCTCTCTCTCTGCCAGCTTCTCTGCCTACTTGTGATCTCTCTCTCTGTTAAATAAATAAAATCTTAAAAAAACCCAACTATTTTCAGGTGATATAGTTACCTCTTAGAAAATTGCAAGGAATCTACCAAACAACCCTTAGAATTAATAAGCAGTTTCTTCAAGGTCACAGGATAGAAGATACACAAGATAAACATGCAAAAATAAATTGTGTTTGTGTATACTAGCAATAAGTACATGGGAAAATAGGGAAAGGAAAGTTATGATCCAGCATGTTCTCTGACTCCCTACCAAAGTGCCTCTTATTCTCAAGACTCTGAGATTGACTCCAGAACAAAATTTCATCATGCATTATGTCTCATATTTATGGGACATAGACAATTCTCAGACTATTTCCCTTACAGTGTTTCTTTGTCATTTGAAAATATATTATTGCTCTAAGTGCCTGAAGTTTACAATAGATGTGTTGCAGTCATTTGTCTATTTTGCTTTTCTATACTTTTCTCCTTGAGGACAGAAGTTACCACCTAAGTATCTTTTCTATATCTTAGAATTGCCTCTATTCTTTTTTATTTTTTGGAACTTATTCAACTTTACTAATGTTTTACATGTTCTCAGTATTTTTAGAAATAAATTTTTTTTTAATCTTCATCTTCTAAGATGTAATCACTAATATCTCTACAGAATTTTATGATTTTCATTTATCACACCTATGACCCTGCTCAGGCAATGATTAACTCAGTCCACATCTAGTCATTGTAAAACACTATTATTCCTGCCTCCCCCATAATTTTTCATTTATCCTACCATTGTTTCCATTATCACTATATACATAAAGCCAGAGATTTAGTCTTTTAGTTCATCAGTGTTTATCATCTGGCATATATTGGGTATTTAAGAATCCTATTGGGTAATGAATAAATTAATGAACAATGGATGTCACTTCCTAAGTGTAGGCATTGTAATACTAAATTACTCCCAAAGGCCCATCCTACTGTCCTACTTCAACACAAATATAATAAAATATTTTATACAATCAATTTTATTTATTTGTTTGTTTGTTTGCTTATTTATTTATTTATTTTCACATCAAGTTTGTTTCCTTAATGAAACATTTGTTTCCTTATGAATTCCAAGTTCATTGGTATCCTTGGCTCTGGAAAATGTAGTCCTAAAGCATCTTTTTATCTAATTTCCAAATAACATTTTTCATATTTTTTATGTTTTTTTTTTAAGATTTTATTTGACACACAGAGAGAGAGAGAGCACACATGCAGGGGGAACAGGAGAGGGAGAAGCAGGCTCCCCACTGAGCAGGGAGCCCTATGTGGGGCTCCAGCCCAGGACCCTGGGATCATGAACTGAGCCAAAAGCAGAGGCTTAACCAACTAAGCCACACATGCATCCCTTATTTTTTCCAAACTTACATACTCATTGTTCACCCTCCCCTCTTATTAATTTCCTTTAAACACTTTCCCTTCAGCTGAAATGTGCTACCAATACTACCATGACCAAATGCCATCTTTATTCAAGGCCTAGCACAAGCCCCATCTAAATTGTAAATTCTTCCCTGATTACTCCCCTTTCCACTCCAATTTTCAAAAATTAGTTGTTTTTCCTTGAAATTCTATATCATTGTGTATATACACTTATAGCACACAACATCTGGGCTTGTATCATATTTATTTTTGCAGAAATTCATTCTCCCCTACCACATTGCTGTCTCCTTAAGAATAGAAACCCAGGAGTATTAATCATTGTAGTCTCCCCTAGGACTAGCTGACAAACAGCAGGTGTTCAGTAACCATTTAAAAATAAATCATTGTTTTTATGGTCTTTAAGTCATCCAGTCTGATCTACTGTTTGTCTCCAAATTTTTCGTGGGCACAATAATTTCTGTCACATACAAATAATCAAGGTCAAGTATTTGAAATTATTTTGTCATTTCCAATCAAATAACAGAGTTCAGAGAATCTGAAAGAACATTCGCTAGAGGATAAAAGCATAATGATTCTTAGGTATGCACTAGAAAGTTCTTTTGAAAATATGGGATCTAGCCCTAATAATGCATGTATCAGTTTGCTAGCACAGCCATAACAAATGCCACAGGCTAGGTGGCTTTATAACAGAAATTAATTTTTCACAATTCTAGAGGCTGGAATCCCCAGATCAAGGTGTTGACAAGGTTGGTTTCTTCTGAGGTCTCTCTCCTTGGTTTGTACCTTCACTCACATTTCCCACTGTGTCTGGACTCTATAATCTCCACTTCTCATAAGGATGCCAGTCCTACTGGATTAGGTTCCATCTCGATGACCACATTTTAAATTAATTACTTCTTTAAGGACTTTATCTCTAAACACAGTCACATTCTGAGGTATTGGGGGTTGGAGTTTTCACATATGACTTTCAAGGGATACAGTTCAGCCTCATAGTATTGCAGCTGCAACATTCATAAGTCATTCAGTGCTCTTGACCTTAGTCTCTTCTTTTGTAAAACTGCATTATTTTCATCCTTTCTAAAATTCCTCTCAATTCAGTATCTTTAATTTCTCTATGGATCATTACTTTTTTTGCAATGCATTTTCTAGAATATATCTTGGTGAACATCACCATCCTTCATGCACCTTATGAAACCTGGAACTTTGCATCATCTTGTGTTCTTCTTTCTTCTCTACCCCCAATCCAACCAAACACCTCTACCTGTTCAATGGATCTTCCTGACTCTTACTTCTTCCTTTCTCAGCTGAGCCCATGTGGAACTTCTTGCAGTTTCTCTGCTTTCACTAGTCGGTCTTCATATTGCCATTACGTGATCATTGTATTTTCCCCATTGTCTAGAGACTATAATATCTAAATGAATTTATAGGACTGTTAAGATCCTAATTTTCTTTGCTGCCTTGATTCCCACCAGCACTCTCTGTGCCTTTTACCCTCCACAGCAATTTATGTTCCTGAGATACTAACCTGTTTGTGGTGCCCATGCTTTGGCCAAACTTTTTCCCTTTTGTCTGAAATGCCTCTTCTCTGCTTGTTTTTCGGAATGATTTACAGCTCAAATGCTTTTTCCCATGTGAGGCTTCCCTTTCTTCCTGAGGCAGAACTGAGAGAAGCTTGTCTTCTGCTTTTCTTCTGCTTCTGATATACTGTCATTATCTAATTGGCTTAGCACTATGATTTATTGATCTCTCATTCCACTAAGTCTTAAGCTCTTTGACACCCTAGATTGTTTTAACTTTGAAGTCTAATAAACATTTGTTTAGGGAATTCTGTTTATGATAACCTAAGTACAAAAATTAAGTAAAATATTGATTTGTTGAATTAATGTTAATATTTACTAAGAAGATTTTTTAAAATATGTAACTCTACTTATTTGATTTTAACTCCATTCTTTTAAAACTTACCTGTTTCAGATATTAGACCCATATTCTATATTTTGTCACCTATAGGGAACTATTTATTAACTTAGGCACTGGATGACTCAGATTAATTAAGTTTTGGGTAAAAATAATGTGAAGAAAAATTATATTGGCTTTGAAGTTTCTTTTGCCCCTAGGTGTATGCTTAGAGAATAGAGCATTTCATCAAACTGTGTTAGTTATCTGCTTTGTTAGTGCTACTTCAATTCCCACTTTCCTTTCCTTCTCCTCTTCTTTTAGATAAACAAGCTGGAGGCACGCCTCAGGCAGGCGGGATGCACAGATGATAAAGGGATTCGAAGAAAAGACAGTGAACACTGATTGAAAGAAGATTGCATTAGCTGTATGTGTAAGGTATGTGTTGCTAGAAGTTTTCCCATCTTCCTCCTCCTGTTTTACTTCTGCTAGCCTGTCAGTTGAGACATACTTGAAAAATACAGAAGAGAAAAAAATGTTATTTTTGTGAATAGACTCTAGGCATATTTTTAAAGTCAAGATATTGATGTGAGATTTTGAGGTTTCTAATTATTGATATAAATATGCCACTGTCTCATGAACACTTGCCAAACACCACATGGAGTTTTCACATTTTCACTAATAACTGAGAGAGCTGACACTCAGGACATTTACTGAACTTTGCCCAAGATTACACAAATAGAGGCAGAAATGGGGCTTGAATTCATCTCCTTATTCTCCAGTCAGGCTCACTACAAATGTTGACTGAAAGCATTAGGTAAATATTAAAAAATTCTATCATGGTACCCACCAAAAGAAAAAAACCTCAGTCTTTGTTTAGTTTGTTTTTTGAACAGAGCTGATACCAGTCACTCCTGCCTCTCTCCATACCTCATGCCCTCTGGTTTGGGAGGTAACATTTTATAAGCCAGTACTTCCAGCCTTGTTTTTTCATGCTGCAAATGTATAAATAAAGCATTAATAGGAACTACACGTATACATAGGCTCATACCATGGATAATTTTTATATTGAGATAGCCAATCAGATTAAATATTATAAGAAATTTTTAAAAAGGTAATTCTACTGTAAAAAACATGGGAATAATCTTTGAATGTTGCCTTTCAGAGTGGCCAGGTCACCTGTATGGTGGAGACTTGTCCTCCGGCTCCATGTCCCAGTCTTGAATTGGTGAAAGGAACCTGCTGTCCAGTTTGTAGAGGCCTGGGAATGCTCCCTGATTCCCCAGAGAAACACTAATCAATTTACGGCTCTAGAGCCCTGAATAGGGAATTTCTCAGGAAAAGGCAGTCAGGCACTTTTTTCCTGTAATCACACTCCTGGCACAGAAATCACTGATTTAAAACTAATTAGTTCATTTAACCCTTTAGCATACTGAATATCTTGTATATTTTCATTTTCTGATATACCTTGAAGTAATGCAAAATTAAAGTCTATAAAGAAGATAGGGATTATTTTAATGTGAGAAATATTTTTTACTCTAAGCTACCAGTTTTATATCCTGTACATGGAAATAAAAAATAATTTCATGCAATATTTTTTTAATCAGAATATTGTGGAAAAATCTCTCATTTCAAAATTTGGAGAGATTATATGATCTCCAGGAATTTTGAGAGAATGGGTTTTGCACGCACAGAAAACATCTGGGAAGATCTGTGATAACTTTGGCACATGTAATACAAGCTTCTTTCCTCATTCCACTCCATCTCTCACATCTAGAACATAGACAATGGCAAGATTTTTCTGGAAAGGCATTTACCTTAACCATCAGCAGGCTCTAACTTCTAGAACATGAGGGAAAAGTCAGTGAAAGTATCATTATTTGGTGGAGATTGTCATTTTTAAATTTGATTGGAAAATACAAACACTATGAGGGAAAGAGCCTTCAAAGGAGCCTTGCGCAATCTCTGCCTTTCCCATACTTGTCATTATAACCACTAGTGAGATGTCAAAATTGAAATTTACCAAGTCTGAGCAATTCAGGAACAATCTGAATTTACTATCAGAAAAATTGGAAATTTTTTTACTTTAACAAGAGGTGTTGCTATGAGGTTTCTTCTAATTTTGGCACTCATAGCATTTAAAATACAACCCAATAGACAATAGGTTAGCTATATTCATAACTGAATATTTAGTAAATTAGGCGAGTTTCACTTAATAAATTCTTTTAGAAAGGTGCAGCCACAGTATTTGGGGTTGGTTGCACTTTTTGGTAGATTTCTTTAAGAGATTTTTTTTCCAGGACTTTGAGGAGAGACATCATGTAGTGTCCTGCCCAGAGGGGCTCTCAGGGTGATAACTCTTATTGTTTTTCAATTACGAAATAAACATTTAACACCAGGCACAATCCCCCAATATTTAGAAGTATTATGTAAAATGCAGTATTCATTGTAGTGAAGATATTTTCATGGTTTTAATATTATGAGCGAGGAAAGATGTTTTCGGAGTTCGATAATACATGTCATTATTTTAAAAATGTATTGGTGATTCCCCCCAAGATCCAAAATAATTTTTTTACTAAAGAACTTACAGACAAAACAATATGCACTAAAATTTTGATGGTTGATGGATTTTTAAGTCCAAAACAATTTCTACTTATATTTCATTTTGAAAGACAAAATTTAGTAAGTCCCAAAAGCTTGACATTTGGTAGCCTTTCAAAACCTAGCAAAGTGAAATGAAGCTAAATCTCATGGAAGTATAATTTGTTCCTCTGAAACTACAGTCAACATATTGTAAATGACAATGACACATGTAATAGTTTAGGTTTCTCATCATATTTATCTGTCATTTTATCATTTTACTTAAGTTTAAGCAAGACATATGATATTTCCTATGAATTTTTATACACTGACCACATGTTAATTTGGGTGCCACCTGGTCAGTATGTTTGGCTCATTAAATATAAGCAAATATCAAAATAATGAAACAAGATGAGATGCGGAAGGAGACAAACCATAAGAGACTCCTAATCTCAGAAAACAAACTGAGGGCTACTGGGGGGTGGGAGGGTAGGGATAGAGTGGATGGGTTATGGACATTGGGGAGGGTTTGTGCTTTGGTAAATGCTGTGAAAGATGTAAGCCGGATGATTCACAGACCTGTACCCCTGGGGCAAAGAATAAAAAAAATAACAGAATAAAATTATCATTACATTGAAACGTGGGAACTTGAAAACTTGTCTGTCAATTGACAGTTTGAAAATTCACTTATCTTTACAAATATGGTTGTAATATCATCATACAGATTACCTTCTGCTTTATTCATTTTACTTGTATTTCATTTATTTGACTGTGTTCTTTAAAATGTTTAATTTTTGAAAGTAATATTGTGCATAATAAAAATTTCAAGTATTTCCCAAGGATATATAAGTCTTTGTATTCCATTTCTGCAGTCCAAATGTGAATGTTATTTTCAGTTTTGTATATGTGTGTCTCTGTGTATGTGTATTCTTCTATACGTTTTCTATGCAACACAAATATAATAATGTTTCTTTTTTAGTGATTTTTTTTATTCCAAAGAAGCTTAAAACATTGAAAATCTGAATGTATTTGTTAACAATATTTGATATATTCTGCCATGAAATCCGCTTGAGGTAAAATTTAATGTTTTTCACATGTGACACTTTTCTGATCTGGGGCATAGTAAGTATCCATGAGGAGGTAAGCACAACGAAGGTGAAAGCATTCTTGGGCTAAGTCTTTTCCTGACTTTGTCTGCTAAAAAAAGGCAAAGATTTTAGTGAGGATGTATGTATGAAAAGGTAGAAAAAGAGCTCCTTTCTTTCAGGGGCTCTTTAATGTCTACTCTGTACCTTCTATACATAAGGGGCCATACTGCACACAGAGCTACATGACATGTAGTTAAAGGGCTATAACAGCTTTTATTTGAGACTGGAGATTAAAAATAGTGCATTTACCTGACAAACAGTCTTTAACACTCACAGAAGGCAAATAACAATGTTTAAGACTGAGTTTTTATGTTGATGTATTTAGGAAAATTTGTTGGGAATTTTGGTAAGGAATTTTTTTGTTTGTTTAATTGTGAAATGATTTTAATATTGACTTACTGAACTGTAATTACTACAAATACCCCTCTCCCAATGTCATGTATAATGCATTTTCATTTGCAAATAAAATATAGTTTATTAGTAAGTTAAATCAAGTTCATGGATAGCTCACACAGAAATCCTATCTTCCATTTTAGGAAAGATATGCTTTATTAAAAGCCATATTTAGATGAGTGTCCTCAACATTTATTGGCATGATAGAGTTTGTGAAAAACAATGTAAAACTTTTTTTGTTCCTCATGAATATACAAAATGAGGGATGTTGTACTAAATATAAGTGGTGCTAAAATCTGTACCTTAAATATAACTGCATATGCTCTGTTTTTAATCCTTGTATCAGATAGTTTGTTGGCTTTTGTTTCAAGCATCAGAAATGAATCAGCGTTTAAATTTGCATCTCAAACATAAACTAGAGAGACAGAATATATAATATTTCCTGAAATTATGAAGCTTATTTTGTGTTCTAAACATACTGTAAAACAAGTGAGGAGAGTTTCTTTAAACTTTAAACTTTATATATATATATATAAAATCTTATGTGGAATAACATATCCAGGACTAGGAGAAGCTAGAATGAGAATTCTCATGAATTTTGAATGGGTAGAGATTCCACCTGTTCAAATTTTAAAAGAAAATACCACGTCAGACTAAAGGAGTTGAATAAAGGCTCAATAAACTGACCTAAATTACCCACATGAAATGATGACAATGTTTTGGGAATGTAGGAACTAAATCTAGTTAGAAGAAAACCCGAGGATTGGGATTCCTGGGTGGCTCAGTCAGTTAAATGTCCACCTTCATCTCAGGTCATGATCCCAGAGTCCTAGGACTGAGCTTCACATCAGTCTTCCTGCTCAGCGGGGAGTCAGCTTCTTTCTCTGACTCTTCCCTTGCTTGTACTCTCTTTCCGTCAAATAAATAAAATCTTTTTTTAAAAAAGGAAGAAAACTTGGACTTTTCGAAGCTTAGAATCCTCTAAATAGAAAGTACTAAGCAATCGCTTTTCTGGAAGAGCATGTGGAAGAAACAATATAATTTAGTAGCAGGGCAAGGGACTATACAGTTGGTATGGGGAACTCAGCCTAGATGAAACGAATAGGATGATATTTGCTCACAAACAAAAAAAAAACCAAATCAAAACAAAACAAAAGAAAAAAGAAAAAAGATAAAACAATTTATAAAGGGAAACCATCTAGATGGTTGTAACCATGAAGAGATGAATTTAGAGCCAAAGCTGACGGAACAGGCCTGGAACCCATACAGATGTATGCTGATGATTCTGGAAAACATCCCAGTTTGGTCATCATTAAAGACCATGTGACGATGTGAAGTTTAAATTTACATGATCACTGAGGTGTAGAAATCCCAAGCTACAGAATTAATGAAAACACTTGTCTTATGCCAGTAAAGAAATCACAAACTCAAAAATTTAAGCGTAGTGACTGAAATAATAGAATATATAATTTTCATTCCAAAACACATGATCAATTCAAAAGAAGGTAAGAAAATAAAGAAAATTTTGGCATGTGGAAAAATTAATATAATAATAACAAATTTAAATATATATGAAATCATATTAAATAAAAATATTATTTGCTCATTAGACAAAATCCAGTCTCAAACTAATATACAAATATATATATGTATATGCAAATGGACACATATGCACATGACAAAACTAAAATGTAATGTCACAAAAATGTTGAGAAAAAGGGAGAAAGGGAGATAGCTTATATTTTATTGATTTCTGAAAGAGCTTTGTTATGGATTGAATTGTGTTTCCCCAAAATTTATAAGTTAACTCCTAATCCCCAGTACCTTAAAATGTGACCTTATTTAGAGAGAAATTTTATGAGGATGGGTCCAAATCCAATATGACTGGTTTCCTTATGAAGAGGGGAAATTTGGAGACAGATACACAGATATACACACTGGGAATATGAAAACAGTCATCTATAAGCTAAGGAGAGAGGCCTAGAGCACATCCTTTCCCTGCAGCCTCAGAAGCAACCAACTCTGCCACACTTTGATCTGTGAGCCCATGTACTTGTGTTATTTAAGCTAGATGGATTGTGGTACTTAGTTACAATAGCCCTTGAAAACTAATACAAGGTGATTATGGTCATTCAGTAGTGATGAAAAAATCATCAGAAAAATACAACAATCCTGCACTAATATACACATAAAACATCATAATGTTTACATTAAAAATTGCCAATTTATGAGATATAATTTGCAAATCTATAATTAATTACTGCTTTTTTCAGATTTTCGTATGCTTCTCTCAGAAACTGACATGTCAAGCAGACAAAAGGCAGTCAGTATTTGAACGGTACAGTTAACAAACTTGAGCTAATCCTCATATTTGCAATCCTGCCCCTAACAGTAAGAGAATACATACTCTTTGAAGTTCTATATGAAACATATTCAAAAATTGACTTCTGGTTACACAGAATACTTTAACAAACTTCAATAATTTATTGGCATTATACAGATCATGTTATCTCAGTAACAGTGCAATCAAAAGTAGGGAAAAAGAGGGAAAAATTATAGCACATACATATACACACCAACAAATAAATTAGAATGGGTATTATAGAATTATTTAGACTACACCCAAAACTAAAAGGAAAAAAAATACTATATATTAAAGCTTGTGGAAAGCAGCTAAAATTGTGAACTATGATTGGGTGTTACTTTGATCTCATGTAAATGGTTTCAGTTTTTAGCTCCTGATATCTCCTCTGACCAGAAGTAACCACAGAACCCCTAATACAAAGGACTATTATTTACAGACTGTGTCGCTGTAGACCTCTAGGGTAAAGGTGACAATGAAAAATATGAGAAAAAGGTGTGAATCTCAGAATTTTTATAAAAATAATGTCCTTTATTACCCTTGTGTTTTGGGAGTTGTCGGAGGTTATAGAAATAAATAATGGAGGTGGGGGGCACTCAAATAGAAGCCTTCTGGTTGTTCATTGCCTTTGACCCACCTCCCCATTGAGATACCACTGCTACTGTGAATGACGAGGGACTTGAAATGATACTTTTAAAAGTCGGGAGATAATGATGGCTAAAGACTTGGTGGCATGGAACTAGTGTCCTAAAATATCTTTGATAATAACCCAATGATGCTTCTTAGATTCTGATAGCCTCAAGTTGTTCCAAATGTTAATACAGAAAGTAATGTATTTAGAAATGAAAATCGAAACAAAAAGTCCCACGAATCAACTTATTTGAACAGCATATAAAGTAAGCATTAGGAGCAATGTTTCTTTCTTGATATATATATATACACCAAATATAAATCATGAGTCTGTATAGATATATGCATGTAGATAGATAGATAGATAGATAGATAGATAGATAGATAGATAACCTCAGAGTCTAGTGTAGTTTGACATTTCTCACCTACCAAACTATAATTTTCTTTTTTTTAAATTATTATTATTATTATTATTATTTGCCCCAGGGGTACAGGTCTGTGAATCATCAGGCTTACACATCCAAACTATAATTTTCTTAATGCCTAATTAAAGGATACAAGACAGAAATTTAAAGGAAAATCCTAAACAATTTTTGGTTAAGACCACGCTCTACTACCCTCCTATAACCAACTATAATGATGATTTCATCATTTACGTAAAATAATCCAGATTAGAAAATTTAGATATCTGAGGCTTTAGGCATTTATTTTGTCATTGTTTTAATATGGTATTAGTTGTTACAAACATTTCCATATCCTTTATACTTATTAAAATTGGGATTTGTTATTTTTATATGAAAACAGGGTCAGTAAAAAATAACAAACTTTTAGTTGTTGATTCGTTAGTATATATATCATGACTGATGGTGTTTTGAAAAATTTAAAGGAGTCAATGCACTTTGGACAGCTAGAATGGTATTTCTCATCAATCACATTAAATACATATTTTTTAATGCAATCCATTATCTTCATGTTTACTTCATTTTAAAGTTCTTTATGTAGTTTTCATAAAACTTTGACATTCATGAATTCTTCCAATTTTCTCTTTCTTACGGTCCTATGCATTTTTTCAAAGGCAATTCCCATTTATGCAAGTTAACTAAAATCATTTCTCTTAATAAATGTATGTCCAATATAGTAAGCCATGCAAAAGATACTAATTGTTTCTCATTAAAAGGATTCCCTGATATCAATAGGTATTCTGCAATCTTAAAAAAAATTATGGACCATGATTAATTTATTCAATACCCTGCTATTTCAAAGTGGCAAGGGCCAGAGTATGGTATTTTGGTGTTCTAAACAATGATTTTGTTGGACTAAAAATAAACAATGATTTTGTTGAGCTAAATGGATGCAAAACTCATCTATTAGAAACAGAAAATATGTGTCTCTTGAAAAGTATTCAATGTATTAACTTTCTTGACAATGGATGAAAGATTCCATGTTCTTCTAGTCATTGCTGGAGATTCCTATATGAGCAAAGAAAGGATGAAATTGTGAAATATGAGCTAGTTTTTGTTGTTGTTGTTTTGTATCATAATGGGTGAGTGGTTCTTTTACACAATTAGCTTCAGGCAAAAATAGATATAGTTTTGTGCTTTAAAGCTGAAATAAATGTGCACTATGAAATCCAGGAATGGTAAAGGATCTTAAGAAGCAATTTTCTGAAGCTCAGTTTGAAGCCATGTGTCATTACGTTAACAGCTCGGAAATTACAGGAGCTAACACACCACGCTGGCATCGGGACTGCCCATGGCAGTTAGAGATGAAGTGGCTCTGCTTCAAAAACCTGAGCTGACCTGTAAATAAGAAGTCATGCTGACTTCGAGCCCCAGGCAGTGTTCCAAGTAGCATGGTGCACTACAGGCAGCAGCAACAATGGTCATTTCAAAACCCACTGTCATTTTGGGAGACCACCCACAATGCTTTCAGAATCTTCAAACTTTATTTGCAAAGGAAGTTATACTGCAAAACCAAGCCATGGTCATTTAATAGTGTAACCATGAAGGATATCAACTGCAAAAGCAAAAAATTGTTATCTACTTAATGTAGAACAACAAAATTTCTGAGAATCCAAGACTTTTAATTATTCAAGGATTGGGATTATGGACTTAAGCAAGTTGTTTTATTTGATAGTGTTAACAAATCATTAATGTAAAATCAGGCCTACAGACAAACACAATGGGGATAAATCCCAAATGACCTGGGAGTATAGAGGCCAGGACAAAAAAGTGTGTCACAGAGCCTGGAGACTGCCCTTTTTCCAAAGTAGAGATAGGATGGAAATTGGATTTTGTATCATTCAGTATACTGAAATGGATACAGAAAATCAAGTGTATCCTGGAGGTCAGTCATCAACAATCATTAAAAAAAGAACAAGCAAGGGGAATGGATACTCAATAAATTAGAAACCAGAGATCAAAGTGAAGGGGAAATAATGGGGGAAGGCAAATGTGAGTATTTATAACATGTGTTTCCAAGTATTGTTTCAATAAGTTTCAGCATGGAATTGCCATCCTTGGGGTACTTGTTTTCATTCTCACAGCACATTCTTACTATTCTTTTATACAAAGAAAGTTGCAATAGATGTGACAGTATCCTGGCTACATGGTAAAAATCATCTACTTTATATTATAGTCTGAAGTTTCAATCACTTTATTGTCTGACACCAAAACAGAAAATAGGTTCAAGGTTACCTAAAATGTAATAGCAAAATCAAACAAAAAATGGTGCATAAAAATTGTTTAGCTCTCAAAAGTGGACATCAGGGAGTAAGGACTTGGGGTGTACCGGGGGGAGGGAGGGATGAGGAAGGAGGGAAGGGGGTACTACTTTTTGATAGAAAACCTTTTTAAAAATCATTATTCAGGGGTGCTTGGTTGGCTCAGTTGGTTAAGCAACTGCCTTCAGCTCAGGTCATGATCCAAGGGTCCTAGGATCAAGCCCCACATCAGGCTCCCTGATCAGCAAGGAATCTGCTATTTCCTCTGCTGCTCCACCAGCTTGTGCTCACTCTCTCTCTCAAATAAATAAATAAAATCTTAAAAAAATGTTTAGCTCTAAAATTGAGCAATATGAATAAAACATAGATATTTGATAGCAGAACATTGTCTTTTTTATTGATGAAAGGAAGTATTTTTTTATTAACATATAATGTACTATTTGTTTCAGAGGTACAGGTCTGTGATTCATCAGTCTTACACAATTCACAGCAGTCACCATAGCACATACCCTCCCCAATGTCATCCCCCTGCCACCCCATCCCTCCAACTCCTCACTCCCTACAGCAAACCTCAGTTTGTTTCTTGAGATTTAGAGTCTCCTATGGTTTGCCCCCCTCTTTAGTTTCATCTTGTTTCATTTTTCCTTCCCTTTCCCTATGAGCCTCCATTTTGTTTCTCAAATTCCTCATATCAGTGAGAGCATGTGATACTTGTCTTTCTCTGATTGACTTATTTCGCTTAGCATAATACTCTCTAGTTCTATACACATTGTTGCAAATTGCAAGATTTCATTTCTTCTTTGATGGCTGCATAATATTCCATTATATATATATGTATGTAGATAGATAGATGATACATAGATAGATAGATAGATAGATAGATAGATAGATAGATAGATAGATAGATGTGTGAAGACCACATCTTCTTTATCCATTCATTTGTTGATGGACATCTAGGCTCTTTCCATAGTTTGGCTATTGAGGAAATTACAGTAGCAGTACATTTTTAAAATAATATGTTCTTTGCTATTTAGGAGGCAGGCTCAGTAACACATTCACCTTTTTATTTATTTATTTTTGCCCCAGGGGTACAGGTCTGTGAATCATCAGGCTTACATCTTTCACAGCATTCACCAAAGCACAAACCCTCCCCAATGTCCATAACTCATCCACCCTATCCCTACCCTCCCACCCCCCAGTAACCCCCAGTTTCTTTTGTGAGATTAGGAGTGTCTCATGGTAGGTCTCCTTCCCTATCCCATCTTGTTTCATTATTTTTCCCTCCCTACCCCCAACGATCCCCGACACTGTCCCTCAAGTTCCTCATATCAGAGATATCATATGATAAGTATCTTTCTCTAATTGACTTATTTCGCTCAGCATAATACCCTCAAGTTCCATCCACATTATTGCAAATGGCAAGATTTTGTTTCTTTTCATGGCTGCATACTATTCCATTGTATATATATACCATATCTTCCTTATCCATTCCTCTGTTGATGGACATCTAGGTTCTTCGAATAGTTTGGCTACTGTGGACATTGCTGCTATAAACATTCGGGTGGATGTGCCTCTGAAGATCACTACCANATCACTACCTTTGTATCTTTAGGGTAAATACCCAGTAGTGTGATTGCTGGGTCATAGGGTAGCTCTAATTTCAACTTTTTGAGGAACCTCCATACTGTTTTCCAGAGCAGCCACAGNCACCAACAGTGTAGGAGGGTTCCCCTTTCTCCGCATCCTCGCCAACATCTGTTGTTTCCTGACTTGTTGATTTTAGCCATTCAGACTTGTTTGAGGTGGTATCTCACTGTGGTTTTGATTTGTATTGCCCTGATGCANCTGTGGTTTTAATTTGTATTTCTCTGATGCCGAGTGATGTTGAGCACTTTCTCATGTGTCTGTTGGCCATTTGGATGTCTTCTTTGGAGAAATGTCTGTACATGTCTTCTGCCCATTTCTTCACTGGGTTATTTGTTTTATGGGTGTTGAGATAGAGAAATTCTTTATAGATTTTGGATACAAGCCCTTTATCTGATANATGTCATTTGCAAATATCTTCTCCCATTCTGTCAGTTGTCTTTTGGTTTTGTTGACTGTTTCCTTTGCTGTGCAAAAGCTTTTAATCTTGATGAAGTCCCAATAGTTCATTTTTGCCCTTGCTTCCCTTGCCTTTGGTGATGTTCCTAGGATGAAGTTGCTGTGGCTTAGGTAGAAGAGGTTGCTGCCTGTGTTCTCCTCAAGAATTTTGATAGATTCCTTTATCNTTGAGGTCTTTTATCCATTTTGAGTCTATTTTTGTGTGTGGTGTCAGGAAATGATCCAGTTTCATTTTTCTGCATGTGGCTGTCCAGTTTTCTCAAAACCATTTTTTGAAGAGACTGTCGTTTTTGCATTGGACATTTTTTCCTGCTTTGTCGAAGATTAGTTGACCATAGAGTTGAGGGTCCATTTTTGGGTTCTCTATTCTGTTCCACTGGTCTATGTGTCTGTTTTTGTGCCAGTACCATACTGTCTTGATGATGACGGCTTTGTAATAGAGCTTGAAATCTGGAATTGTGATGCCGCCAACTTTGCTTTTTTTTTTCAACATTCCTTTGGCTATTCGGGGTCTTTTCTGGTTCCATATAAATTTTAGGATTATTTGTTCCATTTCTTTGAAGTAAATTGCTGGTATTTTGATGGGGATTGCATTAAATGTGTAGATTGTTCTAGGTAGAATAGACATTTTCACAATATTTGTTCTTCCAATCCATGAGCATGGATTGTTTTTCCACTTCTTTGTGTCTTCCTCAATTTCTTTCATGAGTACTTTATAGTTTTCTGAATACAGATTCTTTGCCTCTTTGGTTAGGTTTATTCCTAGGTATCTTATGGTTTTGAGTGCAATTGTAAATGGGACTGACGCTTTAATTTCTCTTTCTTCTGTTTTGTTGTTGGTATATAGAAATGCAACTGATTTCTGTGCATTGATTTTATATCCTGACACTTGACTGAATTCCTGTATGAGTGCTAGCAGTTTTGGAGTGGAGTCCTTTGGGTTTTCCACATAAAGTATCATATCATCTGCAAAGAGTGAGAGTTTGACCTCTTCCTTGCCGATTTGGATGCCTTTTATTTCTTTTTGTTGTCTGATTGCTGAGGCTAGGACTTCTAGTACTATGTTGAATAGCAGTGGTGATAGTGGACAGCCTTGCCGTGTTCCTGACTTTAGGG
>LNAC01000791.1:375955-397036 GCA_002007465.1 Ailurus styani | reverse complement strand
TCTGGCACTGGGCTCTTGTTTGTTGGGAGATTTTTGATGACTGCTTCAATCTCCTTACTGGTTATGGACCAATTCAGGTCTTCAATTTATTCCTGGTTCAGTTTTTGGTAGTTTATATTTCTCTAGGAATGCATCCATCTCTTCCAGATAGTCAAATTTGCTGGTGTAGAGTTGCTCATAATATGTTCTTAGAATTGTTTGTATTTCTTTGGTGTTGGTTGTGATCTCTCCTCTTTCATTCATGATTTTATTAATTTGAGTCCTTTCTCTTTTCTTTTGGATAAGTCTGGCCAGGGGTTTATCAATCTTATTAATTCTTTCAAAGAACCAGCTCCTAGTTTCATTGATTTGTTCCACTGTTCTTTTGGTTTCTATTTCATTGATTTCTGCTCTGATCTTTATGATTTCTCTTCTCCTGCTGGGTGTAGCCTTTCTTTGCTGTTCTTTCTCTAGCTTTTGTAGGTGTAGAGTTAGGTTGTGTACTTGAGACCTTTCTTGTTTCTTGAGAAAGGCTTGTATTGCTATATACTTTCCTCTTAGGACTGCTTTTGCTGTGTCCCAAAGATTTTGAACAGTTGTGTTTTCATTTTCATTTGTTTCCATGAATTTTTTAAATTCTTCTTTAATTTCCTGGTTGACCCATTCATTCTTGAGTAGGGTGTTCTTTAGCCTCCATGTATTTGAGTTCTTTCCAACTTTCCTCTTGTGGTTGAGTTCTAGTTTCAGAGCATTATGGTCTGAAAATATGCAGGGAATGATCCCAATCTTTTGGTACCTGTTGAGACCTGATTTGTGACCCAGAATATGGTCTATTCTGGAGAATGTTCCATGTGCACTAGAGAAAAATGTGTATTCTGTTGTCTTGGGATGGAATGTTCTGAATATATCTGTGATGTCCAACTGGTCCAGGGTGTCATTTAAAGCTTTATTTCCTTGTTGATCTTTTGCTTGGATGATCTGTCCATTTCAGTAAGGGGGGGTGTTAACGTCCTCTACTAATATTGTATTCTTGTCAATGTGTTTCTTTGATTTTGTTATTAATTGGTTTATATAATTGGCTGCTCCCATGTTAGGGGCATACATATTTACTATTGTTAGATCTTCTTTTTGGACAGATCCTTTTAGTATGATATAGTGTCCTTCCTCATCTCTTATTATATTCATTGGCTTAAAATCTAATTTATCTGATATAAGGATTGGCCCTCCAGCTTTCTTTTGCTGTCCATTGGCATGGTAAATTGTTTTCCACCCCCTCACTTTAAATCTGGAGGTGTCTTTGCATGTAAGATGAGTTCCTTGTAGACAGCATATCGATGGGTCTTGGGTTTTTTTTATCCATTCTGATACCCTGTGTCTTTTAGTTGGACATTTAGTCCATTTACATTCAGGGTAACTATTGAAAGATATGAATTTAGATCCATTGTATTGCCTGTAAGGTGCCTTTTACTCTATATTGTGTCTCTTCCTTTCTGGTCTATGTTTGTTTTAGGTTCTCTTTGCTTAGAGGACCCCTTTCAGTATTTCCTGTAGGGCTGGCTTGGTGTTTGTAAATTCCTTTAGTTTTTGTTTGTCCTGGTAGCTTTTTATCTCTCTTTCTATGATCCATGACAGCCTAGGTGTATGTAGTATTCTTGGCTGCATATTTTTCTCATTTAATGCTCTGAATATATCATGCCAGTTCTTTTGGCCTGCCAGGTCTCTGTGGATAGGGCTGCTGTCAGTCTAATATTTCTACCATTGTATGTTATAGACCTCTGTCCTGAGCTGCTTTCAAGATTTTCTCTTTGTCACTAAGACTTGTAAGTTATACTATTAGGTGATGAGGTGTGGACCTATTTTTATTGATTTTTATTGGGGTTCTCTGTACCTCCTGGATTTTGATACTTGTTCCCTTTGCCAAATTAGGGAAATTCTGTGCTATAATTTGCTCCAATATACCTTCTGCCCCCCCTTCCTCTTCTGGGATCCCAACTATTCTAATATGGTTTCATCTTATGGTATCACTTATCTCTCGAGTTCTCCCCTCATGGTCCAGTAGTTGTTTGTCTCTCTTTTCCTCTGCTTATTTATTCTCTGACATTTTGTCTTCTAAATCACTAATTATGTCTTTTGCTTCATTTTTCCTAGCAGTAAGAGCCTCCATTTTCAATTGCATCTCAGTAATAGCTTTTTTTGCTTTCAGCTTGGTTAGATTTTAGCTCTTTTATTTCTCTAGAAAGGGTTTTTATTTCTCTAGAGAGGGCTTCTCTATTATCTTCCATGGCTTTTTAGAGCCCAGCCAGCACCTTAAGAATCGTCATTCTGAACTCTAGTTCTGTCATATTACTAATGTCCACACTGATAAGGTCCCTGGCCGTCCGTACTGCCTCTTGTTCTTTTNAAGGGTTTTTATTTCTCTAGAGAGGGCTTCTCTATTATCTTCCATGGCTTTTTAGAGCCCAGCCAGCACCTTAAGAATCGTCATTCTGAACTCTAGTTCTGTCATATTACTAATGTCCACACTGATAAGGTCCCTGGCCGTCCGTACTGCCTCTTGTTCTTTTTGTGTGTGTGTGTTAATTTTTTCTGCCTTTTCATTTTATGCAGATAAGAATAGATCGATGAGAGAACAAAATACTAAAAGGTAGCAATGACCCCAGAGAAATATACACTAACCTACTCAGAAGAGTCCTGGAACTTCCTGTAAGTGGTCGATTTTCTGTTCCTAGAATTGCTGCTCTTCTTCTCTTCGATCTCCTATAGAATTTGTAGGTGTTCAGAATAGTTTGGTAGGTATCTGGGTGAATTTCTGGGACCTGATGATAATCGGTCTCCTACTCCTATGGCATCTTGCCGCTTCCAGTAACATATTCACTTTAAGGTTAATCAAACCCTAATCAAAGACAGGGGTTGTCAGTTTGGATTCCAAAACCAAGAAAAGAAACAATCATATGCATAATAAACAAATCCAGCTCTACCCTATCCAGAGGACACTCACTTTAGATTAAAAAATTCAAAGAGGTTGAAACTAAAAGGATAGGAAGGATGTAGTATGATAACAGGAGCCAAGAGTGTCCCAGTGGCTGTAGTAATAAAAGATAAAATAGGTATTAAAACAGAAAAAGTTACTAGACATGACAGAAATATTCTCACATCCATTAGTAGGATATCATCATTAGAAAGATATACATAAATAAAAAAAAGAAAAGCTCTAAATCATATGAGGCAAAACAGAAAAAAACTCAGTGAAGAAATAGACAATTCAACAAGAATAGCTGGAGATTTCAATACCTTACTTTCAATAATGGGTTGAACAATTCAACAATATATCAACAAGGATATGGAATATTTTAAAAATAGTACAAACGAACTAGAGCTAACAGAATCAGTAAATACAGTGTGCCACCAGCATAATAAACATTCTACTCAAGAACACAGGGAACATTTCCAGGACAGATCATGTGCTTTCCAAAAACGAAGACTCAATAAATTTAAAATGATTGAAATCACACAAAAATATGTTCTATGATCACGATGGATTGATATTAGAAATCAATAACAAAAAGTACTTGGGATATTAAAAATATGTGGAAATTTCTAAACAACTCATTGATAAATAACCAGTAAGTATAGAAGAAATGACATGAAATACTACTTCAAGATGAATAAATGAAAACAAAACATGTTAAGACTATGCAGTGCAGATAAATTTTGGTTATAGGGAAATTAAGAGCTATAAGTGCCTATGTCAATAATGAAAATAACATCTCAACTCAATAACCTAACCTCCTACTTTAAGAAAATGGAAAAAGAGGGCACCTGGGTGACAAGGTTGGTTGAGCGACTGCCTTCAGCTCAGGTCATGATCCGGGAGTCCCAGGATTGGTCCCTCATTGGGCTCCCTGCTCAGCAGGGGGACTGCTTCTTCCTCTGACCTTCTGCCTCTCATGCTCACTATCTCTCATTCTCTTTTTCTCTCTTTCTCAAAAAAAAAAAAGAAAAGAAAATGGAAAAAGAGGAAGACAAATTAACGAAGTAAAGAACAGAAAAACAATAGGGGAAATAACACCAAAGTTGGTTATTTAGAAAGATTAACATAATTGGCAGACTTTAGTTAAACCTAATACAAAAAAAAAAGACAGATCATTCAAATTAGCAGTAGTATAAAGAAAGAGAAAGTACTACCATCAAACATACAGAAATATAAGGGATTCTAAGGGGATGTATGCCATAAAATTATATAACGAGGTGAAAGAGAAAGCTGTTAGACTCACTACCAAAACTAACCCAAGAAAAAACAGAAAACCTAAGTAGAACCAACACAAATAGAGAGATTTAGTAAGTTTCTTAAAAAAATTTTCTACAAAGGAGAGTCCAGGCTCAGAGTACATTCTAAAAAACATTTAAAGAGTTAACAGCAATTCTGCATACAGTCTTCCCCAAAATATGAGTTGGGTGTACTTTCAAACATACTCTATGAAGCCAGTATTACTCTATCACTCTATACCAAATCCAGACAAAGATATAATAATTAAAGACCACTATCTCCCATGGGTATAGATGTAAAAATCCTCAACCAAATACTAGCAAACAGAACCTAGTAACATATATAAAATATTATATATCACAGCCAAGTGGGATTCACCCCAAGAATGCAAGGTTGGTTTAATATCTGAAAATCAATTAATATAATACACCATATCAATAGAATAGAGGGGAAAACAAACCTCAAACGATATAACTTATTCCATTATGTGCAGAAATAACATTTGACAAAATCTCATACCATTTCCTGATAAAAACCTTCAACAAATTAGAAGGAAACTTTCTCAACTGATAAAGGGCATCTGTGAAAAACCAAGAGCTAACATCATATTAAATGAGTTTCCTTTAAGATCAGGAAAGGTTATCTATTCACTACTTTTATTCAGTTGTGTGCTAGAACTTCTAGCCAAGCCACTAAGGTAAGAAAAAAAATTAGCTTGGAAAAGGAGCAAAACTATCTCTATTTGAAGAAGATATTATTTTGCACACAGAAAATGTTAAAGGACCTACTAACAATGACTAGAAATAATAAATTCATCAAGGTTGTAGAAATACTAGGTCAGTATATAAAAATCAATTGTATTCCTATAGACTAGCAGCAAGAAGCACAGTGAAATTGAATTAAGGAAAATATTCTATTTTTTTGTCATCAAAAAGAATAAAACACTTAGGAATAAGTTTAACAAAGGAACCTAAAATTTCTTTTACTCTGGAAATAATGATGCAATGTTTAAAGAAATAAGATTCAAATAAATGGAAAGACATGCCTCATTTATGGATCAGAAAATTAATATTATTAAGATGGCAAGAGTTGCCAATATGATGTACAGAGATGTATGCAGGACATCTAAGGTGAGAAAATTACCATGAGCAAAGAAGAAAACTATGAATGTGTTCAGAACACAGTGAGTAGATCACTTTGGCAAGAATAATCATGTGGACAGAGGAACTTCAGGAGACAAATGGAGGCCTAAATTTTGAATAATCTTGAATGCCAAACATTGAAGGTGGAATTTAATTCTTTATGCCATGATGGTCTTGTACAAATTTTTGAGCAAGCAGGTGAAATGATCAATGCTTTAGGAATTTAACTCTGGAGAACATGTGCAAATTGAATAGGAGAACAAAGGACTGGAGGCAATAAATATAAAATGTAGTGAAAGCTATAGTCACAGTGAACTTAGACCACTCCATTTTAATTGGACTAGGTTCTGTTGTCCAATATGGTAGCCACTAGCCATGTAAGGATATATAAATTTAATTGATTAAATAATATTAAAACTTTATTTTCTCAGTTGCAGTAACCATATTTCAAGTGCTTACTTAGCTGTGGCTAGTAGCTGCCATATTAGACAACACAGATAAAAAACATTTCTATCACAAAGTTTCACCAAACAAAACTATAAGAAGCTTATCTCTTGATTCTATGGACCCATGTTTTATACTTGGGGTATATTATGTAAAGGCAGAATGAGAGTAAGCCAGAAAACAGAGGGCTCTGGGCCTAAATGTCACCTTTTAGAGCTGATCCAGTGATAAATAAAAGGTGCTAACTGGATTCCTGGCATAAAATGATGAAAATTTGAACTGGAGCCATAAAGAATAAATGGAAAGTAATATGTAATTGTAAGAGATATTTGAAAGAAAAATAACAAAAACTAATTCTATATAAGTCAACCTAGCCTGGCTGGTGAAAAGATTATTTATTTACTCTTTAAGTTAAAAATATTTATTTGTGAGGAGCATTTAGCCTTAATTACAGTTGACCCTTGAACAGCATGCAGGTTGGGGTGCCAGGTCCCTCTGCAGTTGAAAAATCACACATGACTTTTGACTCCCCCAAAACTTAACTACTAATAGCCTACTGATGGCCAGAAAACTTACTGATAACAGAGTTAACTAATAAATATTTTGTATATGTATTATATTCTGTATTCTTAGAATAAAGTCAGCTAAAAAAAGAAAATGTCATAAAGAAAATCATAAGGAAGAGAAAATACATTTACAATACTGTACTACAAAAAAAATCTGCTTTTGATCCCTTTTATTAGAAAACCAAGACACAAAACCCCCTGCACCCTACAGATTTCTGATTTTATTGGCTAGTACCATGTTACCTGACCACCCCTAACTTCAAGGAAGTCTTGGAATATGAGTGTTTATCTTTCACAGTTTCCGTGTTGGGAAGAAGGACACAGTTTCTGTGTCCTTCTGCATAGGAGGAAGAAGTTATGATCACAGGATGTTCAGGATCTGCCAAAACTACATTAGTTTCTCCTACGGATCAGAATTACTGTAACAATTGCTGAAGAAATTATTCAAGATATTTGTTTCTATTATACATTTACAGCCAAGAATTGATAAGGTGTATAAGTTAAACCAATTATTTTGCTTTTGAGCATCCCTTAGTTGTATTGAGAAGGTATTATCTGACAGATATATGTGTATTTTATGCTTTTATTATAGAAATAATGGTACATTTTAGCTGTCTTAGTTCTTTTTTCCCTCAAGAATGTCAAATGAGCAGATATCATTGTCAAAAGTAAAATTGTATTTAATGCCAATAAAGTAACAATTGATTTTTATATAAAAGTAGATTAGTACTATTGAGCTCTACTTTGTTCTATGTGTTATTCATGCCTAGAAGTTATTTATGCTTCTATATAATTATAAGGTGGATGGAGAAACCACTGAAAATAACTACTTGACACAAACACATGATATCTGGTAAAACTGAATCAAATCTGATAATGTATCACAATATTTTCTTAATGGTTGAGTAAGATGCAATTAAATACCTGCAAAATTGGTTTGAAAACTAAGTCCAAAGGGAATATAAAAGGATAGTTAGAAAACATTAGAAAATGAGGGCACCTGGGTGGCTCAGTGGGTTAAAGCCGCTGCCTTCGGCTCAGGTCATGATCCCAGGGTCCTGGGATCGAGGCCCACATCGGGCTCTCTGCTCAGTGGGGAGCCTGCTTCCTCCTCTCTCCTCTCTGTCTGCCTGCCTCTCTGCCTACTTGTAATCTCTCTCTGTCAAATGAATAAATAAAATCTTTAAAAAAAAAAGAAAACATTAGAAAATGAAATAAAATCTCATTGTAATGACAATATCCACTGTATTAGACCCTGAAGGTAAACAAATAAACCTGGAGAATGCACTGCTCTGTTTATCTTCTACGATCACCATTCGAAGGTTCCTAATCCTGTAGTCTAGTTCCCAGGGTATTTCTGGACTCTAGGAAATCTGACTCACACTAGAGATTTGGATTAGAATTAAATGAAGGGAAATGGCTGCTAAAGACTAACTTATCAGTATTGCAGCCACTTCTAAAAATTAAAAAAAAACAAAAAACAAAAACAAAAACAAAAAACCTATATCAGGGCTTGAACATACATAAATAACTCACAATCAACAGTTTTCTATTACTCTATGTTGAAATTGGATAAAAAATACTTATCTTAGAGGGCAAACTAACTCCTTTTCTCACCTTGAGTTAGTGGGAACCAATTTTTCAAGTATACTCATAATATTTTTGAACACATTAAATGCAAAACTTATAATAATAGGGAGATATGAGAATGTTATGAATGCTATATGCCAGTATGCACATGTGTGTGTGTAATATAGTTGCTGACTCTCACTGTATGCATAAATTTATAGAATATTAGCAAATATTCTGTAAAGTTGTTATACCAACTTAAACTTCCACTCAGAATGTCTTTCCTTAGGAATTTTAGTATTGTTGAAGTTTAAAAATCTAGTTGGCTATATCTGACACTGTGTCTTATTGTGATTTTAATGTGAATTTTTCTGATATAAATTGAAAAAGAATATTTTTGTATGTTTATTGTCCATTCATATTTCCTTTTTTGTGTGCAAATTAACCCTTCATATCCTTGTCCGTTTTTCAATTAGGAAGTTCTTTTTTTAAACACTGATTTTTAGGAGTTCTTTATATATCTTGCATAATACTTTGTCATTGGCATGCATTGGTAAAATTTCCTCCCAATTTGAGTTGGCAGTCTATTTGTTAAAGTAGGCTCTTGTATTTAGACATTTCTGGCTTTAAAACAGTTGAAATGATTAGATTTTCCTTTATGACTTTGCTTTATAATTTTGAGCTTTTTCAAGAAATTCTTCTTAGTCTTAAGTGCAACAGTATCTTCCCCATTAACTTTTCCTAAGAAAACATTAAAGTATTTCTCTTTCTTTAAGTGTTAATCTTGAATTTACCTGCAGTTTATATTTTTATGTACATCTAATTATATTTCTTTCAGTAATGATAACTAGCACTATTAATTGATGAATTGATCCACTGGTTTTTAAGGCCTCCTCTGTTGCACATAATGTCTCGGTATTCCCTGCGTTTGTTTCTACTCTCTGCACTGTTGGATAGGTCTGTCTGTCTATCCTGGTGACAAATTTCACAAAGCCTTCATTACCATAGCTCTTTACCAGGTCTGGATATATGGGAAGGCTGGTGGAGGCATTGTTTCCTTCAGAGATGTCTTGACAAGCTTTGGTCCCAGGCATTTCTGTATGAATTTTTAAATCAGCTTTGAAGTTTCCCTAAAAGAAATCCTACTGGGTTTTTGATTGGAATTTCACTGAATTGATAGATAAATTTAGCAAAATAATATTTTATGATAAGAGTCTTTTCATATATAAATACACTATGTCTTCCTAATTGGGATACTGTGGCTATTATAAAATAAATCTTAAGACGATGTTTTCTGTATATTTGTTGCTGACATAGAGAATTTCATATTGATCAGAAAGCTAGTAACATTTTTGAGTACTTTAATTAGTCCTATCGTTTTATTTCCAGGTCCTCTTGGACTTGTTAGGCACACTACTATATCCCATATGAGTGTTCAAAGTTCTTATTTTTCATTCCTAAGACTATACATATTTCTTCTTATTTTTATAATTTTGCATTATTGTATTGACTAAGATCATCCACACAATTTTGAATAGAAGTAGTAGTATGGAACATTTTCTCTGGGTCTTAAATTTAAGTGGGATATTTTAGTATTTCAAAATTAAGCTTGATATTTTCTATCAAACTCACTTGATTGTCACATCAATAGTGTGAGGTAGGTTAGGCATATATCACATCCATTTCACAGTTGAGAAAACCGAGGCTTAGAAATATTAAATGGTGTGTATAAAATCACTCACAATGACAAAAATAGGAGTGGAAGCCAGGTCTTACACCACCATGGCCCATACTCTTTTCAACATACCATGGTGCTTCCCCAAGAAGGCAAAACACAACTATCGGGGCAGCATGCAGTCCACCCACTGAGGGCAACAAGACATACGGGACCAAGGTCAGCTGTCCTTAGCAGCTCAAGATGTGCTCTAGCAGAGACAAATCATTTCCAATCAGAAGGGACATTTCTTTGAATCACTAGCTTTGAGATAAACCATTTCCTTCAGGTTGAGAGAGAAAGGTGTGGCAAGTTTTCTTGCTGTCAAAAATGATACCATTTTGCAGTGGTGAATGATTCTCTCTGGGCTTTGTTTTTAATGGACGGAAAAACCTTGCACCTTTAAAGTCATATGCTCAGTGCTTTTGCAGAACTTTTAGGCAAGAAACCAACTTGTTTACTTGGAGTCATCCCACACATATTAAGTAGCTCTACCTTCTGGTAACTGTAATTAGAATTTTTAAAAGGCCTTAAAAGGAAAGAGAACAAGCTTAGCAATCATTTTGCAACCTTTATATTTATTTGTATTATTTAATTCTTAAGTAAAGAATACAGATGCAGCTTTTTTCCTTTGTTGTATGGTTTTGATATTCGGCTGTTGAATGCCATATACATCACTATATATATATATATATATATATATATATATATATATATATATATATATATATATATATACACATACATATCAGCAGCCACCTTATCTCTATTCATCTCAGCTCTCAATCTGCTGCATCTCTCTCTGGAGTGGCTGTAAGCTGTCATATATGCTGATAGCATAGAAATCACTTGGTCTGCCCAAGCCCCCTTTCTCACTCCAAAGCAAATCTTCAGTGTGACACATCCTCAGTATTCTACAACTTGACATTTTTAAGGTTTGTATTTCTATTTCTAGACAAGAACCAAGAACAAAAACAATGTTAAACAGTGTCAACAATGCAAAGACATTGCTTAGATTGTTTTCAGAACATACATAACAATACAAATTTTATTTGAAAAATATTATTGGAACACTAATTCTAAGCAAATGAAAAATAAATTATGTAAATGAATATAAACAAGTCATATGAGGCACTTGGGCTTCTGCAATATTGTTATGAATAAAAATTGATTATATCAAACAATTAGTCAAGTTAATATTTTCAGTGAAAATCATATAGGTATTTCTATTACTAAAATCAAGTTTATAGGCTGGAGTGGATAATGACAAGCTGTGTACTTCTAAAAATTAATTATGAGTTAATAAGAATAAATTCAATTACTAGAAAAGTTAAATGTAATGAATGAAAAAAATAAGTACAGATGCCTGAATACCTTTCATTGCCCTAATAATTTTTTCTGGCATTCATTTAGGAGGCTTGGCCTATTCTATTTTTTTTTAAGATTTTATTTATTTATTTCACAGAGGGAGAGAGATCACAAGGAGGCAGAGGCAGGCAGAGAGAGAGATGGGGAAGCAGGCTCCCCGCTTATCAGGGACCCCGATGCGGGCCTCCATCCCAGGACCCTGAGATCATGACCTGAGCCGAAAGCAGAGGCTTTAACCCACTGAGCCACCCAGGTGCCCGGCTTGGCCTATTCTAGAGAACTGTTACTGGAAATTCAAGTTTATAAATTCCAACTTTTTTTTAAATTGTATTTATTTATTTGAGAGAAAGAGAGAGAGAGCAGGGAGAGGAGCAGAGAGAAGGACAAGCAAACTTTGCACTGAGCAGTAGCAGAGGCAGGATAAACCTTAGGACCCTGAGATCATGACCTGAGCCAAAATAAGAGTGGGATGTCCAAAAGACTGAACTACCAGGCTCCCTTCAAATTTATTTTTTAAATTAACAATCCAAATAACACTAATTGTGAAAAATTGCTTCGAAAAAAATTTTTGATGTGGAGCATTTTCTTGAAAGGATACAATAATGACCAAATACCAAAAAAAGCCACGCCCTATCCCTAGTCAACTCAGTGTTTTAGCAGGAATATCTAAGCCAGCTCTGGAGGATGGCTCTGTTGCCCAGGAAGGTCAGGGCTCCTCCATCACCCCAACTACACATACATTTTGAGGAAAACATTGTACTTGCTGTATACACCCACCTTTTCTGCCCCTCTCTGAACCTCTTTCTGATTAATTGACTCAGTGAAACTTCTGCTTCTTAGTGATTCCTGTGGCCCCAGCACAGGACAAATGCTGGAGCAGAGATTCAGAAGGAAGGGCCTGATGTGCCCTGTGCTCCTGTTCTGGGACTGGGCCATATCCATTGACTGGTCTGTATTTTGCCCCTCATTTTGAATGGAGCTGAAGATAATACCCACCTCCTGGGGTTGCTGTGAGCAATTACAAATGTAAATTTTAAGCAATGGTTATTAGCATATAGTAAATGTTATCTGTCACTCTTTCTGATAGTGAAACAAGGCCAGATATACATAAGATTCTCTTTCCCTTACTATTTCTTAAGAAAACTACCAAAGAATATGCATTTTTGAAGACTCATATCAAATAGATAGGAGCACCTTAATAATAAATCAGAAGAGAGAGAGAGAAAGAAACAGTGTCAAAATCAAACATTAAATGTCTTGTTTGCTAATATTCATTGGAATCAAGGATGCTAATTTTAGAAACTGCCAGCTAAGTAGTCATTATTGGACCCAAAATTACATCGAATTCCCTCCCACAGCCCATTTCTGGAATCCTTTAGCTTCTAGGCACTTCCATTGTGTGACATAGGTTTGTTTTATTTTAAGTGAAAAAAAAAGTTAAATTAAAAAAAATTTCAGGCGCCTGGGTGGCTTAGTGGGTTAAAGCCTCTGCCTTCGGCTCAGGTCATGATCCCAGGGTCCTGGGATCGAGGCCCGCATCGGGCTCCCTACTCAGTGGGGAGCCTGCTTCCTCCTCTCTGTCTCTCTGCCTACTTGTGATCTGCTCTCTCTCTCTCTCTGTGTCAAATAAATAAATTCTTTAAAAAAAATTTCTATCTTCCACTGGATTTAATGCTAAAACATTATTACTAAAATAAGTTTAACTTTTTCTGTCATCTCAGAAATTTAGTTGAGGTCCCAAGGATAAGGAAAATTAAAGATAAGTACCCATGTTCAAAAAAATAGTGCTTATATTGGCCATAGTTCTCCAGAGAAACAGAATGAATACACACACACACACACACACTTTTAACCATGTAATATTGGGCATTACTGATTTTCCAGGCACTGTGGGGAAGAGGAATTCTATATAATGGTGTCTTTATTTAGCTCTGAAAACTTACTGAGAGGTGTTAAAAGTCACTGTTATTTCTGTTAAGAAGGTGTCTAAACTGTTTTTGAATCTATGGAATTATGTGCCTTTAACAAAAATAAACCTTTAGTCTCCTTTACTTAGTGTAGTTCACATTGTTTCTTTTTATGAATAAACATAAATGCTTTTTGGAGCTAGATCACGTAATGACCACCACACAAAATGCTATTATTTTCTAACCAACTTGTTTTCCTGCATGGGCAGTTCACTGTTTAAACCTGGATTATATCATATGTAATGATGGCACTGGAGTTTTGCAGCTGAGAAAGTTAAGAAGGATTAGAATAAACATAGAAATTGATGGAATGAGGATTTCATGCATCAGAGGGCATTTTGAAGGGATGGTAAAGCAATGTGTGTCAGGAGGTATTTTAAGACCATGTGTATTATGGATGTTGCATGTAGTTTTCTTCTCCTTGAGGCCATCTGAAGGGAGCTGGTGTCCATTGTTTTGACTGCCCTACAATCCTGTTTCTGATCCTGCTGGTTGTCTCCAGGGTGACCTCACTGGCACTGCCTGAGTGGAGACTGCCACAAATCTGATTCCACAGACCTGGAAGAGGTATGAGTCAACTTGAGGAAAGATCTGATTCTTCTTTTACAAATGTAGATGGAAACTAAACTGTGGTGTTTACGGGCTTAGAATGTTAGATGGCCTACAGTGAAAGATGTGAGGCATTAAATCTGTTGCATGCTGCAGTAAACATGGGAGCAATCTATGAACATATCAGGCCATGGGAGCAATCTATAAAGGTATCAGGCCAGAGGGCCATTTACTCCTACTTTTAAGTGTGAGATTATGAACACCACACATTATACTTAATCTCAATGACCATAGGTAAATTAGTTTACCTTTAAACATCACTAACTTTTGCTGTTTATCTTTAGCAGTAAAACATTACACAATTTGTTTGTTGGGCAAATTCATTTATCTTTATTGCACTTGGAAGAGAAGAAAGGTCTTGTGGTATGGTGAATACATTAGAAACATCTCTATATTTTATTAAGCACTATTTTTTTTAGTTCAAACCAATCTATATTGGCTTGCATATTCCTTATTTCTTCTTAAAGCTGTATTTTTGACTATATTTTTCAAAATTTCCTGTTTTAAGAAACTACTACATTTGTTTATGGAAATGAGACTTGACTCAATTTTTTCCACTCCCAATACTCACTGTAGAAATGAAAGTACTACTAAGAAGTGATTGAAAATAAAGAAAAAAAATACAGACTTTTTTTTAAAACATAGGATGAGGTGGTTAAAGGTCTTTGGAAGCTTATTTTGATAGAGTAAATACGAAAGAACACAGTTCAGCATATTATAAATGAAAGCTGTAGGTGTAGACCATTTGTTTTATCATTATAATAATGAAATAAAGAAAAATTCCTTCAAACCTAGGAGGAGAAAAATAGTTAACCAAGATTTTATTTTGGTTGCTTCTTTTTAAAAAGTGTATGTAGAGCCTGTAAACATTTGGAAATACTGGGGAATTTAATGGGGTGAGGAAGCCAATGAAGATATGAAATTAGGAGTAGATGCATATATTAGTAAGGTTGCTGAAATGGTGAACTTATAGGAGGAATTTCTCATTTTAATAGAAGGAAATACAGACCTTCTTTTGAAATTAAAGTTAAGAATTAGAGATTGCCAGAGGTGTAAATGTTCTCCACCACTATGGGAAAATAGTATATAGAATTTGTGTTTTTTTCCTCAGGATTCAATTCAATTTTAAATTTTTTTCTTTTTCCTTCTCAACTATGTTTCTTATATTGTCAACTCTTTTTTAAAGTCTCTCTCTTTTTTTAAAACAGGATTTTGTTTATTTGACACAAAGAGAAAGATCACAAGTAGGCAGAAAGGCAGGCAGAGAGAGAGGAGGAAGCAGGCTCCCCGCTGAGCAGGGAGCCCAATGAAGCTCAATCCCAGGACCCTGAGAGCATGACCTGAGCCAAAGGCAGAGGTTTTAACCCATTGAGCTCAACAGGAGAACCTAAAATCTTTTTTAAATTTTCATTCTTACAGTTATTTTCTATCTTTTCATTGTATTTAATTTTATTCTTTCTAAAAAAAGAAATATATTTATTTCTTTACAATTTTTAGGATCTATTTTCTTCTAACAAATAAACCAAAGTACAACCAGGATCTAGTGTATTCCTCTTTTCTGTTCACCTGTCTGATTAAATTCTCTCTCTCTCGTTTTATCATTTTTGTTGTTGTTGCTGTTGTTGTTTCTGATCTCTTTCTGATTTATTTGTTCAGTGTATATTTCTCTGGGGTTGTTGCTGCTATTATAGTATTTTGTTCTCTCATTCATCAATTCTTCTCTAGACAGAATGATAAGACAAAAGAACTCACCCCAAAAAAGGGAACAGGAAGCAGTACTAACTACCAGGGACATAATCAAGATGGATATAAGCAAGAAGTCAGAATTAGAATTCAGAGTAATGATTAAAAAGATACTAACTGGGATTGAAAAGAGCATAGAAGACCCTAGAGAATCTCTTTCTGGAGAAAGAAAAGAACTAAAATCAGGTCAAAATAAAAAAGGCTATTACTGAAAAGGAATAAAAAATGGAGGCCCTAACTGCTAGGATAAATGAGGCAGAAGAGAAGTAAGTAATATAGAAGACAAAATGATGGAGAATAAAGAAACTGAGAAAAAGAGAGAGAAACAACTACTGGATCAGAAGGGGGGAATTTGAGAAGTAAGTGAGTCCATAAAGTGAAATAATTGGGGTCCCAGAGGAAGAGAAAATAGATGGGGGAGGCAGAAGATATTTGAGCAAATTATAGCTGGGAACATCCTTAATCTGGGGAAAAAATAAGCATTCAAGTCCAGGAGGCATAGAAACCACCTTCAAAATCAGTACAAATAGGTCAAGTCCTCGGCATATGATAGTGAAGCTTGTAAATTTCAGAGACAAAGATAAATCCTGAAAGCAACTCAGGGACAAGATCTCCTTGAATTACAAGGGTAGAAACATAAGGCTGGCAGCATATCTATCCACACAGACCTGGAAGGCTAGACAGGACTGGCATGATATATTCAGGGTGCTAAAAGAAAAAAAAATGCAGCCAAAAATATTTCATCCAGCAAGGCTGTCATTCAGAATAGGAGAGATATAGAGCTTCCAGTACAAACAGAAATTAAGAGAATTTGTGAACACTAAACCAATTCTATATGAAATACTAAAGGGGACCCTTTAAGTGAAGAAAGAGCCCCAAAGTAACATAGACCAGAAAGGAACAGAAAATATTCAGAAACAGACACTTTATAGATAATACAATGACACTAAATTCGTGTGTCTCAATAGTTACTCTGAATGTAAATGGACTAAATGTCCCAGTGAAAGGACAAAGTGTATCAGATTGGATAAAAAAACAAGACCTATCGATATGCTGTCTGCAAGAGACTCATTTTAGACAAAAAGACACCACGAGATAGAAAGTGAGGAGGTAGAAAACCATTTACTATGCTAATGGCATCAAATGAAAGCTTCAGTAGCAATTCATATGTCAGACATATTAGATTTTAAAACAAAGACTGTACTAAGAGTTGAGGAGGACACTATATCATAATAAAAGGGTCTATAACAACAAGAAGATCTAACAATTGTAAATATTTATGTCCCTAACTTGAAAGCAAAAATTATACAAACCAGCTAATAAGAAAATTAAAGAAACACAATGATAGTAATGCAATAAAAGTAGGGAACTTTAACACCTTACTCACAGCAATGGACAGATCACCTAAGGAAAAGATTAACAAAGAAACAAGGATTTTGAATGACACACCCAAACAGATGGATTTCACAGATGTATTTAGAACATTAAAAGCAAAAGAAAACACATTCTTCTCAGGGGCATAGGGAACATTCTCTAGAAGAGATCACATACTGGGTCTCAAATCAGATCTCAAGTGGTACCAAAAGATTGGGATCATTCCTGGCATATCTTCAGACCACAATGCTTTGAAATTGGAACTCAGTCACAAGAGGAAGTTTGGAAATAACTCAAATACATGGTGGTTAGAAAACATCCTACTAAAGAATGATTGAGTCAACCAGAAAATTAAAGAATTAAGGAAATTCATGGGAACAGATTAAAAATGAAAACATAACTGTTCAAAACCTTTGGGATGCAGCAAATGCGGTCCTAAGAGCAAAGTATATGCAATAGAAGCCTTTCTGGAGAAATAAGAAAGGTCTCAAATATGCAACTTAACCCTATATCTAAAGGAGCTGGAGAAAGAACTGCAAATAAAGCCTAAACCCAGCAGGAGAAAATAAATAATAAGGATCAAAGCAGAAATCAATGAAATAGAAACCAAAAGAACAGTAGAACATATCAATGAAACTGAGTTGTTTCTTTGAAGGTATTAATAAGATCCATAAACTCCTAGTCAGATTTATCAAAAAAGAAAAGAGAAAGGACTCCAAAATAAAATCATGAATGAAAGAGATAGATCATGACCAATACCAAGTAAATAAACACAATTATAAGAACATATCATAAACAGCTATACACCAGCAAATTAGGCAATCTGGAAGAAATGGGTGCATTCCTAGAAAATATAAACTACCAAAACTGCAAGAGGAAGAAATAGAAAACCTGAACAGACTCATAACTAGCAAGGTAATTGAAAGAGTAATAGAAAATCTCCCAATAAACAGGAGTCCAGGTCCAGTTGGCTTCCCAGCAGAATTCTACCAAACATTTAAAGAATAATTAGTAGCTGGCCGGTTAGCTCAGTTGGTTAGAGCGTGGTGCTGCTAAAGAATAATTAGTACCTATTTTTCTGAAGATGTTTCAAAAAATAGAAATGGAATGAATACTTCCAAACTCTTTCTATGAGGCCAGCATTACCTTGATTCCCAAACCAGACAAAGACTCCACCAAAAAGAATTACAGAAAACTATCCCTGATGAACATGGATACAACAATTCTCACCAAGACACTAGCCAATAGGGTACAACAGCACATGAAAAAAAAATTATTCACCACAACCAAGTGGAATTTGTTCCTGGTCTGCAAGGATGGTTCAACATCTGCAAATCAATCAATGTGATACACTACATTAATTAAAGAAAGCACAAGAACCATATTATCCTCTCAATAGATGCAGAAAAAGCATTTGACAATGTACAGCATCCTTTCTTGATTAAGACTCTTTACGGTGTACATACTTCAATATCATGAAAGCCATCTATGAAAAGCCCACAGTGAATATCATTCTCAATGGGGCAAAACTGAGAGCTTTCCCCCTATGGTCTGGAACAGACAGGGATTTCCTCTCTCACCACTGTTGTTCAACATAGTAGTGGAAGTCCTAGCCTCAGCAATCAGGCAATAAAAGTAAGTAAAAGGCATTCAAATTGGCAAAGAAGGAGTCAAACTCTCACTCTTTACAGATGACATGATACTCTAGGTGGAAAACTCAAAAGACTCTACCCCCAAAATTGCTGGAACTTATACAGAAATTTAGCAAAGTAGCAGGATATAAAATCAATGCACAGAAATCAGTTGCATTTCTAATGACCAATTATTAGACAAAAGAAATATAAATTAAGGAACCGATCTCATTTACAATAGCACAAAAAAACATAAGATAATTCTGAATAATCCTAATCAAAGAGGCAAAGTATATGTCCTCTGAAATCTACAGAACACTCATGAGAGAAATTGAGGAAGACACAAAGAAATGGAAAAACATTCCATGCTCATAGATTGAAAGAACAAATATTGTGACAATGTCTAGCTACCAAGAGTGATTTATTCATTCAGTGCAATCCCTATCAAAATATCGTCAGTACTTTTCACAGAGCTGGAACAAATAATCCTAAGATTTTTATGGAACAGAAAAGATCCTGAATAACCAGAGGAATGAGGAAAAAGAAAACCAAAGCTGGTGGCATCACAATTCTATACTTCAAGCTATATTACAAAGCTGTAACTATCCATTAAGTATGGTATTGGCATAAGAGCAGGCCCATAGATCAATGGAACAGAATAGAGAGCCCAGAAATGGACCCTCAATTCAATAGTCAACTAAACTTTGAGAAAGCAGGGAAGAATAATGAATGGAAAAAGGACAGTCTCTTCAACAAATGGTCTTGGGAAAATTGGACAGCCACATGCAGAAGAATGAAAGTGGATCTTTTCTTTACACCATACACAAAAATAAACTCAAGATGGATGAAAGATCTCAATGTGAGACAGGAATCTATCAAAATCCTTGAGGAGAACATAGGCAGCAACCTCTTTGACCTTGGCCCCAGCAACTTCTTGCTAGACACGTCTCCAAAGGCAAGGGAAACAAAAGCAAAAAATGAACTATTGGGACTACATCAAGATAAATATTTTGCACAGCAAAGGAAACAGTTGGCAAAACCAAAAGAAGACCTATGGAATGGGAGAAGATATTTGCAAATGTCTTACCAGATAAAGGGCTACTATCCAAACTCTATAAAGAACTTATCAAACTCAACACCTAGAGAACAAATAATCCAATCAAGAAATGGGCAGAAAACATGAATAGACATTTCTCCAAAGAAAACATACAAATAGCCAACAAAAACATGAAAAAATGCTCCGCATCACTCAGCATCAGGGAAATGCAAATCAAACCCATAGTGAGATACCACTTCACACCAGCCAGAATGGCTAAAACTAACAAGTAAGGAATGACAGATATTGGCAAGGGTGTGGAAAAAGGGGAACCCTCCTACACTACTTGTACAGCCACTCTGGAAAACAGTATGGAGATGCCTCAAAAAAGTTAAAAATAAAGCTACCCCATGACCCAGCAATTGCACTACTAAGTTATTACCCCAACGACACAAATGCAGTGATCCATAAGAGCACCTGCATCCCAATGTTTATAGCAGCAATGTCCACAAAAGTCAAACTATGGAAAAAGCCCAGATGTCTATTCACAGAGGAATGGACAAAGAAGTGGTGTATATTTTCAATGGAATACTACTCAGCCATCAAAAAAAGAAAGAAATCTTGTCATTTGGAACAACTTGGATGGAAGTAGAAAGTATTATGCTAAGCAAAATAAGTCAGTCAGAGATTGACAATTATATGATTTCAATCATAAGTTGAATATGAAAAACAAAACAGAGGAGCATGGGGAAGGGAGGGAAAAATAAAATAAGACGAAATCAGAGAGGGAGACAAATTGTAAGAGACTCTTAATCATAGGAAACAAACTGAGGATAGCTGGAGGGGAGAAGAGTGGAGAAACGAAGTAACTGGATGATGGATATTAAAGAGGGCACATGATGCAATGAGTACTGGGTGTAATATAAGACTAATGAATCTTGTCTTGCCGCAAGATGGCGGAGGAGTAGGAGACCGATTATCATCAGGTCCCAGGAATTCACCCAGAGAGCTATCAAACTATTCTGAACACCTACAAATTCCACCAGAGATCGAAGAGAAGAGGAGCAGCAATTCTAGGAACAGAAAATAGACCGCCTTCTGGAAGGTAGGACGTGCAGAGAAGTGAATCTGCGGTGATGGGAAGATAGACCCCCGGGGGAGGGTCCAGCTGCCGGCAAGGGAGCGAGCAGCGGAGCACAGACTCGGGGCTGTTAGAAGTCGGCTCCACTGAGGGACGTCGCCCCAGAGGCCAAGCAGGGGGTGAAGCCCCTGCAGGGACAGTGTGGTCTCAGGACCCACTGGGACACAAAAAGACCAGGGGTGTCTGAGTGCGACCGAGCTCCCAGGTCTCAGAGAGAAGCCGGCGGGAGAGACGGAGCTGAGCTGAGGTGTCTCTCAGCTCGGGGTTACCTTGGGCTGTGATCTGAAGCGCAGCCGGGCCACCGATCTGTGAGCGGGGACCCCATGGGCGGCAGACCCGGAGAGACTCACCTTCCTCCTCCGGGAGGGGCAGCGCGGGCATGGCTGCAGGAATCTGCCAGGTTCGGAGATTCTAAACAGGGCTGCGCCAGAGACAGAGATGCTCAGTCACAGGCCGGGTGAGCATGGAGCGCGGCCGGAGACCAGGAGACGGGAGGGACTGCTTTTCTCTGAGGCGCGCTAAGGACTGAGG
>LNAC01000791.1:358715-373874 GCA_002007465.1 Ailurus styani | reverse complement strand
AAGGAATCCATCAAAATCCTTGAGGAGAACACAGGCAGCAACCTCTTCGACCTCAACCGCAGCAACTTCTTCCTAGGAACATCACCGAAGGCAAGGGAAACAAGGGCAAAAATGAACTCTTGGGACTTCATCAAGATTAAAAGCTTTTGCACAGCAAAGGAAACAGTCAACAAAACCAAAAGACAACTGACAGAATGGGAGAAGATATTTGCAAATGACATATCAGATAAAGGGCTAGTATCCAAAATCTATAAAGAGCTTCTCAAACTCAACACCCATAAAACAAATAACCCAGTCAAGAAATGGGCAGAAGACATGAACAGACATTTCTCCAAAGAAGACATCCAAATGGCCAACAGACACATGAGAAAGTGCTCAACATCACTCGGCATCAGAGAAATACAAATTAAAACCACAGCGAGATACCACCTTACACCAGTCAGAATGGCTAAAATCAACAAGTCAGGAAATGACAGATGTTGGCGAGGTTGCGGAGAAAGGGGAACCCTCCTACACTGTTGGTGGGAATGCAAACTGGTGCAGCCACTCTGGAAAACAGTATGGAGATTCCTCAAAAAGTTGAAAATGGAGCTACCCTACGACCCAGCAATCGCACTACTGGGTATTTATCCTAAAGACACAAAGGTAGTGATCCTCAGGGGCACGTGCACCCGAATGTTTATAGCAGCAATGTCCACAATAGCCAAACTATGGAAAGAACCTAGATGTCCATCAACAGATGAATGGATAAAGAAGATGTGGTATATATATACAATGGAATATTATGCAGCTATCAAAAGAAACGAAATCTTGCCATTCGCAACGACATGGATGGAACTGGAGGGTATTATGCTGAGCGAAATAAGTCAATCAGAGAAAGACAATTATCATATGATCTCTCTGATATGAGGAACTTGAGGGGCAGGGTGGGGGGTTGTGGGGGGTAGGGAGGGAAAAATAATGAAACAAGATGGGATGGGGAAGGACACAAACCATAAGAGACTCCTGATCTCACAAAACAAACTGAGGGTTACTGGGGGGTGGGAGGGTAGGGATAGGGTGGATGGGTTATGGACATTGGGGAGGGTTTGTGCTTTGGTGAGTGCTGTGAAAGATGTAAGCCTGATGATTCACAGACCTGCACCCCTTGGGCAAAGAATAAAAATAAAATTAAAAAAAAAAAGACTGATGAATCTCTGAACTTTACCTCTGAAACTATTAATACACTGTATGTTAATTAATTCACTTAAATTAATACTTAAAAATTAAAAGATAAAAATACTGGGGTAGTCTAATAGACAATCAATACTTTTAGTTACAAAAGTGGTTTTCACCAAAGGGTTGACTACATTTAAAACACATTTATTAAAAATAATTTTAAAAGAAAGTTTAATTAACATGTTTAATCATTTCTGAGTACCCAAATATCCTAAGCCAAACTACAAGGATTTTCCAAAAATTTAATTTGGTTTTTTAATTTTGATTCACATGTTTGTTTGTTTGTTTTTTGGGTAATCATTTTCGTCTTTAAAAAATGAAATCTAAAATGTAGTTTTCTATATATAAACTATTAACAAATGCAAATAGATTATGTCTAAAATCATGTTTCTTATCTATATTACTTAATGGATTCAAAGCATTCTAACCTTTGAAGGGTAGTTATATTTGCCTTTTGGTAGTACACTATTGTAACTTAAAGTGTTTTTCTAATCTTGTGGTTATATATACATATTTTGTATTTCCAAATCACTTGCTCCCAATTCACTTCTGAAATATGTGACTTTCCTTCATATTGAAAACATCCAGACTCTCTGAAGGACAGTAATAAAATAAAAATCTCTCAATGAGAGTAATGGTACAGCTTTAAGTCTTTGAAAACACTAAAAGCCTCATTAAAAGCATATAAGCCATATGTAAGCTTCATTCTTAATTATTTTGCTCATTATTTTAATCTTTACTGCATAGTCATTAATTAGAAATTTCAGAACTTGGCAGCTACAACATATGCACCATTAAGACTTTTAACAGCACATTCAATTTTGTTTCTAACTCAAATTATCTGAAAGGTCAGATATTATTATCCATTTCCTAAAAGAGAAATACATACTGTTTGTTTGTGCCTAGAGCCAATAAATACTTTTTAGCATTTCCAAAATCCTATATACTCTAACATAACCTTAGAAATTTGCGATTCAATGGAACTGAATTTGGAATATGCTTTTATTGGGTACCATAGAAACCATAACGCACCAAGAAGGTGTTTACTAAAACAAGTTTGTTAATTCTCTGTACTCATGATACTATATATTTTTGCAAGTTATAAATTTTTTATCATTCTTTAGTTGTTTGATAATTTTTTGAGTGATTTATAATATTAAAAAAGTTAATATAGAAATGATTGAATGTGCTCAGAATTTAATTGTGATTTATTTCACATGAATTAAATGCATTCATTTTCTCTAAAGAGATGCTTCAAACTGCAGGAGGAAAGGAAAGCCATTCTATTTCATAAAGTTGTTTTTCCAAATTATAATTTTGTTAAAATTCTTTTTTTTAAAGATTTTATTTATTTATTTCACAGAGGGAGCGAGATCACAAGGAGACAGAGAGAGCAGGCAGAGAGAGAGAGGGGGAAGCAGGCTCCCCGCAGAGCAAGGAGCCCGATGCGGGCCTCAATCCCAGGACCCTGAGATCATGACCTGAGCCAAAAGCAGAGGCTTTAACCCACTGAGCCACCCAGGCACCCGAAATTCTTTTACTTTCAAACTATATCTAGTTTTACATAATTGGAATGACAATAGTGTTGTTGTTTTGTTTAGTGATATACTAAAACTAAGTTATCATGGTACAGAATGCATTCTTTATGGAATTTAGAAGCTAATTAGTCAAGAAGGGAGAGGTGGTATCTACATAAATCACAATAATACTTTCTCTCACTATATATACATAAAATCAAGGAAAAACAAACATATTTAGATCTGTTAAATGTCAAATGCAGTATTTCCAAGTTTACGTAGAGCAAAGGTTTGTAAACTATTTTTTTTTATAATGTAAACTATTTTTTTAAGGAGCCAGATAGTTAATATTTTAGGCTCTGTAAGTCATGTGGTCTTTGTCAACACTTCTCAGTTCTGTCCTGTGAGACAGCATCTGTAGCCAGAAAGTAGCCATACACAATGTGTGAACAAATGGTCATGGCTGAGTTTCAATAAAACTTTATTTACAAAAAAAAAAAAGCTCATCTTTATTTATTTATTTATTTTTAAGATTTTATTTATTCATTTGACACAGAGAGAGAGATTACAAGTAGGCAGAGAGAGAGGCAGAGAGAGAGGAGAGAGGAGGAAGCAGGCTCCCTGCTGAGCAAAGAGCCCGATGTGGGCCTCGATGCCAGGACCCTGGGATCATGACCTGAGCCGAAGGTAGCGGCTTCAACCCACTGAGCCACCCAGGCACCCAAAAGCTCATCTTTAAACATCCTAATTCTAATTCTGACTTGTCTTTGTCTTCTCTAAGGCTGGATCATCTTACTCCATTTTCTTTCTTTTTTTTTTTAAGATTTTATTTATTTATTTGACACAGAGAGAGAGAGATCACAAGTAGGCAGAGAGGCAGGCAGAGAGAGTAGGAAGCAGGCTCCCCACTGAGCAGGGAGCCTGATGTGGGCCTCGATCCCAGGACCCTGAGATCATGACCTGAGCCGAAGGCAGAGGCTTTAACCCACTGAGCCACCCAGGCGCCCCTCTATTTTCCTCTCAAATATGGTACTTGTTCCAGGTTCAATCTCTTCTTATTTTCTCCCTACTCTTTACTTTCTCTTTGGGCAACTTTATTCTTATATTCTTATCTACCATCAGAGTGGTCTTTCTTCAATAATTATCTGGACTTTAGAAGTAAATTCTTAACTCCACTACTAGTGGTAGCACCACTACTACTATTTCTATTGCTATTATTATTACACTGCCACTTCCACCATCCTTTCCCATCTGTATTTATGACAGTGTCTGACACCTACTAAGTTATCTTTACTGCTCACATCTCATGGAGGTAAGAAACAATCATGTCATACCTTACAAATGATGTCTTTTACTTAGGAGAGTTTAAGTGATTTAGCCAAATATATATAGTTAAAAAGGAGTACGGCCAATGCTTTAAATCAGCTAATTCTAGGCATAATATTTATAAGTGATTAATAAGTGTTTTAAATATTTTATTTAACTTTAATCTCCATTTGTAAAAATATTCTAAGAAGTTTCATCTCTGTTGGTGAAATTCATAATAATTGAAAAGAGAATAACAATGTTTTCTAATTTAGTTTTTATTATCAGGTGAATTATTGCAATATCTGGGAAGATTACATATTATCCTAAATTACAAATTACATTAAAATGTGTGTGTGCACATGTGTGAAAAGAGAGCAGAAAATTTTGATAATGTTAGAATATTTAATGAAGAATTCTGGGTTGTTTGGAAGAAAAGAACAGAAACTCTTTGGGTTAATACACAAGAAGCAAAAATGTCGTGGACATATGTTGGAAAATGTGGTAAAATTGGATGAAATGGATCTTCAAATAAATTTCAATCACCAAGATAAATATGAAAGGAAAAATAGTGAATCTTCAAATAAATTTCAATCACCAAGATAAATATGAAAGGAAAAATAGTGAATCTACAGAAATAATAACCCTACCAAAATAATGAATCTAATGAATTTACTGAGGACAGGAAAGTAGATCCTTTGAGGTTGTTTTTTTTTCGGGGGGGAGGTTAATGACAATGGAGATAGATTTTTACTCCATTCTCAATCCCATATTTGTCTCTGTTTTTGTTCAAACAGGATATTTTTGAGAGAATGAAGGTAAAATTAACATTCATTTGTCAAAGAAATTATACATACAATCTTGGTCTCATTTGGCATCATAAACTCATTTCCTGGGTCACAAGATCACAGATGTGGAATCAATAGGGCTGTTAATGAGATCGACAAACTGTTGGTATGAAATGAAGAGAAAGGGGGAATTCAAACTATGCAGCTGTGTTGACACACATATTTATTGAATATTCTCTTCAAAATAAAGGGCAGAATAATACCTGAGCCAGAGCATCAAGCAGTGTTAATCTCTGTTCTTTGCTTCCACTCTCTCAGCTAAGGAAGAGTCCAGTCTGTGTGCTCTGTAGCACTGACTCCAATCTCCAGTCTGAAGCTTCCAACTGGTCAGCGAGGTTCCTACCAAGGCGTTCCACCATCACATCCAAGAATGCATGCCCAAAGCACAATTCAGCCATAGTAAAATCAGCGTTTTGTTGTTGTTGTTGTTTATTCCCTTTATTTGTGTTCTAATCACCATTATTCTCCTGGTTATCCAAAAACCTGGCTGGCTTGATATGGACTGAGTTATAGGAAAGAGCTGGGTGGATGCACTCTTTTATTGTGGGCTTCTCTGAGCTGTGCTTACAGCCTCTCCTGATCAACAAGCTATATCTTCAGGAGTTCACCCTAGAGCAGTGGCAGGCTTTCATCTTTGTTTTTTTAACTTCCCCTTTTCATCACATTTGCAGTCCTGGACTTGAAACTTCCAAAAACAGTATCAATACTTTAATCCTGTCCTTAGGCTCCAGGTTCTTGAAGACCTGACCTAAGATTGTATGTTTTTGATCTATGGCTCCCAGTCAAGTCTATATGCTAGTAGCCAAAATCAAAGTACTGTCCTGGAATTAGTTCCAGTGACTGCTTAATTTCTTTCTTTCCTCATTCAACTCAAGAATTTCTCTCAATTTAATGATGGATAGCTTGTGGTCATATGAATATGTTTGTTCTAGGGAGGTAGGTAAGTGCTTCATTTCCTGCTGTTTAGATTCCAAAAGCATGAAGATTTTTAAACTAAGCAAGAACTTTTTAATTTTCCTTATTTTTTTTCCAGTTCTGCTTGGAATTTGGCTAATTCCTATATGAAATCATCTCAAATTCCTCTAGTCATTTCCTCTGATGCATATGTAACCCATTGTATTTTATATGTGTATTTAAATAAACCATAAAAATCAACATGTACTTGGTAGAAAGGGCTGTGTTTAAATTCTAACTTCCTACTGAGATGTGTGACTCAGACAAGTTAGTAGACTTGTCAAAGTCTCCTTTTTTAATATTTAAACAATCGTTATAATTTATACATCTTATATGATTTATGTAAGAATTGAATTAACAATGCCTGTAAGTATCCAGTAAATGAGAGGCATTTAGTAAAATTAGAAAAAATAGTTTTTTGTTGTGACATTTCAAGAACTATAACAGGTCAAATAATTTCCAACAAGTAATTCCTGAAGTAAGTATTGCTAGAAATATGATATGTGTAACCAATAAATCTATCAATATGTATTATAAGTCTCTGTCATTTATTCAATCTCTATTCAAAGTTATTTTTTCTGAATGGAGAAGAAATGCTTGTATAAAAAAAAAAACAAGGAATGTATTAAAGAAAAATGATAAAAGTATTTGAGATAATAAGACAGTAAGGTATCTTAGGAGGAAGGAAGGAATACAATCTACTAAACTAGTTTGGTTCGGAGTTTATAAAAAGACATGACATAGAAGAATGAGGAGTGTATTATTTATAATTTAATAAAAGAGACATTTATGTGGCATAAAAACAGAAAAATTGTAGCCAATTCTTGCAACAGACTTTGCTTAAGAAATGTTTATATTCTTTGTATGAAGCCTTAAAATTTACTATAGAGACAGCACCAAAATAATTAAATTGGGTACAGATTTAATTTTGAAGACACTATTAACCCTTATTCTAGGCTTTTTTTGTTTGTTTGTTTGTTTGTGGATTATATTAGTTTCTGAATTTTTTCTAATGTTATTTCTGCTCTGCAGGGGCTGATATTTTTCTCTCTCCTCCTGAAAGGTCTTTGCTTTTTCCTCTCCACCTTCAATTTCATTACAGAGCTCTGAATCCTGGCATGCTTTATGTTTATTTGGCTGCAAATATAAAACATGTCTTATGGATGCCAGAAATGAAATAATTTTCTTCTGCTAGTTACCATGAAATCTCATCTATTTCCATTATAATTTTTTTAATAAAAAGTGGGAAGAAAAGAAAAAGATGTTTTTAATACATATCAGCTGCTATTTCTCCAATGCTACATTTATAGTAAAAGTTTAAGAAACATTAATTAGATATTACACTATCTAATGATCGATTAAAAACTATCCTGGACAACCATAAATTTTTTCTGATCTCAATTCTGTTCACATACTCAGTTGAAATGCACAGATGGCGCCTTAAGCCCATTGTACCTCATATGGACATCAAACATAAAAAATATATTATTTTGCAATCATTTTTCTCCACACCAGTCACCTGCAATTGACTATAATCTCTATGATAATAAACAATACCTTTTATCTTTACTCACCTTCACCTAATGTATTACCCATTTCCTTAGCGGGCAGTTCACAAATAGTTATTGACTGATTAATTAATTCACTTGATTAAAAATATATAGCATTGTGGCTTTAAAGTATAAAACATAATTCTGCAGTTCACAAGATAAGGCCATTGAAGATGGACTTTTCCTGTAAGAGTAGCTTAGGTTGCCTGTATTTTGAATACTATGTAAAAATAAGAAAAGCATATTAAATGCTACTTTTCTTGAACTTTTTGTGTTTTTTTATGCATACAAGTTATTTTTTCTAAAATTTTTTTTAAAAAGATGTATTTATTTGAGAGAGAGAGAGAAAAATCCCAAGAGAGAGTGTGAGCACAAGTGGATGTAGGGTAAGAGGGAGAGGGAGAAGCAGGCTTCCAGGTAAGCAAGGAGGGATCATGACCTGAATGAAAGGCAGGCATGAAATAGAATGAGCCACCCAAGTGCCCCAAGGCCTAAGACTTTTAATAATATAGATATAGTGGTTCTAAAATGAGCACCTTATTACATATTATAGCTGCTATACTTACTTATTTTTTAAATTTAAAAATTTTTTTTATTATTATTTGCCCCAGGGGTACAGGTCTGTGAATCATCAGGCTTACGCCTTTCACAGCACTCACCATAGCACAAACCCTCCCCAATGTCCTTAACCCAGCCACCCTATCCCTACCTCCACATCCCCTAGTAACCCTCAGTTTCATGAGATTAAGAGTCTCTTATGGTTTGTCTCCTTCCCAATCCCATCTTGTTTCACTGTTTCCCTCCCTATCCCCCACGACCTCTTGCCCTGCCCCTCAAGTTCCTCATATCAGAGAGATCATATGATAATTGTCTTTCTCTGATTGACTTATTTCCCTCAGCATAATACCCTCTAGCTCCATATATATATATATATATATATATATATATATATATCACATCTTGTTTATCTATTCATCTGTTGATGGACATCTAGGTTTTTTCCATAGTTTGGTTATTGTGGACATTGCTGTTATAAACACTCAGGTGCACATGTCCCTACGGATCTCTACATTTGTATTTTTATCAAAAGCTTTTGCACAGCAAAGGAAAACAGTCAACAAAATCAAAAGACAACTGACAGAATGGGAGAAGATATTTGCAAATGAAATATCAGACAGATAAAGGGCTAGTATCCAAAATCTATAAAGAACTTATCAAACTCAACACCCAAAGAACAAATAACCCAATCAAGAAATGCGCAGAAGACATGAACAGACATTTCAGCAAAGAAGACATCTGAAGGGCCAACAGACACATGAGAAAGTTCTCAACATCACTCTGCATCAGGGAATTACAAATCAAAACCACAGTGAGATACCACCTCACACCAGTCAGAATGGCTAAAATTAACAAGTCAGGAAATGACAGATGTTGGAGAGGATGCAGAGAAAGGGGAACTCTCCTATACTGGATTGTTTATTTTTAAACAAACACACTGAAGATATTTTGGTGTTCTCATTTATTTTTATTCCTCCTCACCAGTGTGAAATCTATCTGCATTTGGTTACATTTATTTGGGTGGTATACAATAGTATGTCATCAAATCATTTAAGTGTTTTTGCCTTAGCTGGACTACATGACTCTCTACACCTGTGGATGGTGTGAGTACATTGTGCTGCAAACACGTCACTGACCTGACAGAAAAAGAAACTCCTCAGGGAGCAGATCATTTGCTTTAATCATGAGGAAGATCAAATCCATTAAGTGTGGCTTATTAGAATACTGTAGAAAAATGCCCTGCCCATCTATGGATATTAACATTATTAATATTTGAAGTAAAATAAAATGCATTTTTTCCCTAAATGGACTATTTCCAAGACATCAGTCATTTAGAATAAGATTTAGGCATTCAGTGATGAATTCAGTGAAAATCAAATCAGTTGCTGGAAAAAAAATCACTGAATTTTAGAGAAGATGAATACTATGTAAACTGCAGAGAAGACAGCTATTCTTTGTAGAAGATCTCTGCAGTGTGGTCTTCCAGCTGAGCCCAAATCAAAACTAAACCAAGCTAAACCAATTCCAGCCTAACCTACCTAACCTAACCTAACCTAAACCAACCCAAACAACAAATAGGTAACTAAGAATTCCAAAATGTTGCTGCAATTGCAAGCTGTAGCAAACAAACTGAACACATCAGGGATTTTAAGTGTCATCCAGAAAAATTTTGAGGACCCAAAGGGTTTTTAAATATATGGCTTCAGTAAATAACAATTCTCAGTAGACCTTAAGAGAAGTCACAGATGGGCGCCTGGGTGGCTCAGTGGGTTAAAACCTCTGCCTTAGGTTCAGGTTATGATCTCAGTGTCCTGGGATGGAGCCCTGCATCAGGCTACCTGCTCAGCAGGGAGCCTGCTTCCTCCTCTCTCTTTGCCTGCCTCTCTGCCTACTTGTGATCTCTCTCTCTCTGTCAAATAAATAAATAAATAAATTCTAAAAAAAAAAAAAGAGAGAGAGAGAGAAGACACAGAAAGTGTGATCCTTCAGAAAGTACCAGTGAGTGTTTAGTTTTGTTTTTGTTTTGTTTTTTAAGATTTTATTTATTTATTTGACGCACAGAGAGAGATCAGATCACAAGTAGGCAGAGAGGCAGGAGGAAGCAGGCTCCCCGCTGAGTAGGGAGCCCGATGCGGGCCTCGATCCCAGGACCCTGAGATCATGACCTGAGCCGAAGGCAGAGGCTTTAACCCACTGAGTCACCCAGGCGCCCTAGTTTTGTTTTTTGACTATTATTGTTCTCTATATAGAATAATTTCAAATAAAAGTTAATCTTAAATTTGTATATTTCATATTGTGAATACTAACATACTTTTCAATACAATAAAGTGAATGTTCTGATTCACTGGCAGCACAATGCAAGTGGAGATTATTCTTTTGTTAATGACAGAATCATTGCTACTTTAAATTGATGAATTGTCACCAAACCAAACATATTAAAGGATTCTGTCAAAATAGAAGTCCTCACCTGAAGAAAAAGTTTCAAAAAGTGTTGCCATAAGCTGTAGACAATCTTGGCTTCTTCTAAAAACAGTGGCACATAAAACAAGGTGGATACAAAATAAACAGGTAGTTGGTTTTGTGAAAGTCCATGTTTAAAACATTCCCAGATGACAAAATTTAGATTTAAAAAATTAAGGAATGAATATAGGCTGCGTTTAATAATTTATCACATAATTTTTTCTAAGATTTTATTTATTTGAGAGAGAGACAGCGAGAGAGGGAACATAAGCAGGAGGAGTGGGAGAGGGAGAAACAGGCTTCCCGCCAAGCAGGGAGCCAATCCCAGGATTCTGGGATCATGACCTGAGCCAAAGGCACACGCAAAACAACTGAGCCACTAGGCTCCTCTTATGACATAATTCTTATTCATTGGAAATGCTTTTCAGAATACCTGAGATTAATGTCAATAAAAGATGTACACATATTTGAATGGATAAATAGATGGAGATGGATAGATAGACTAGACATGTGAATAGTTTCTGCTTGAGACAGACAGCATATATCTGAAAAAATCTATTAAAAATTAGAATGTCGGGCGCCTGGGTGGCTCAGTGGGTTAAAGCCTCTGCCTTCGGCTCAGGTCATGATCTCAGGGTCCTGGGATCGAGGCCCACATCGGGCTCTCTGCTCCGCAGGGAGCCTGCTTCCTCCTCTCTCTCTGCCTGCCTCTCTGCCTCCTTGTAATCTGTCTCTCTGTGTCAAATAAATAAATAAAATCTTTAAAAAAATTAGAATGTCAGGACAAAGTGGGTTTTCTCTTAAGTTTTATGGTAGTAAGATAAAAGTGCAGAGTCTAGGGTAATATGGGATGGGTGTTCATATCTGACTTTGCCCATGCCCACTTCGCTCCAAATATCTTTGAGAAACAACACACATGTGTATTTCATTAGTGATTATCCTAAGCCTCCCATATAACTTTAAAAAGCCAACTTGAGATAATTAAGTAACAGTAATTTGCTTATTTAATCTTATATCTGTTTAATTTTTATACATATACACACTGATGGAGACTTTTACATTAACACACATATGATCATATGAATTCTTTTCAGTGTGTTTTAAATTTTGTCCTTTTTATGCTTATATCCTTTCCTGTTGTCCTCCTCTTCTTTCCAATGCCATTTCTTTTTTTTCTTTTGCTGATCTGTATAATCTTCTGTACATTTTTCAACATGTTTTTAAAAAATATTTTATTTATTTATTTAACACAGAGAGAGATCACAAGTAGGTAGAGAGAGAGAGAGAGAGAGAGGAGGAAGCAGGCTCCCTGCTGAGCAGAGAGCCAGATGTGGGACTCAATCCCAGGACCCTGAGATCATGACCTGAGCCGAAGGCAGATGCTTTAACCCACTGAGCCACCCAGGCACCCTCAACATGTTTTTGTAAGCATATAATTATTTATGATCAGGGACTTTTTTTAGTTAATGAAGACTTTTTACAAATGACATCAAACTAGGCATATTTCTCCCATTTTGTTTTGTTCTTCATCCTTAGAGTAAGAAACTCAATGGAAATCATTCCAACTCATTTATTCTAACTCATTCTTTTGAATGAGAGCATGGTACATCCTAATGCAGATGTATCAATGTATCCTAACCAAATATCCAATTTATTAAAATTCATTTTGTATGAAGTCTACACTATATAAAACTTTTTTCCCCATGTATTCTTTACATCCCTGCCTCTATATCTACAAGATTGTTTTTCAGAGATAACTGAAGCATTTATTTTTATATTTTGTGAATGTGAAATTTATTTGCAAAACAACTTTAGCTTTTGGGAAGGTGGACCAGGCAGGGAAGTAGCCTTTCTCCCCTCATCCAGTTGTCAATTCTCATAGGGTTCTACCATGTCCAGTGTAGTTTGTGAAATTGCCAGGGGACTTATTTCTATTTACCCTACAGCATGTAAAAACAGAACATGAAGAACTTTTGTGAGAGGTTTTCATGGGGCAGTCCTGGAAGTGGTATACATCATTTCCTTTCAGGGCTTACAAGCTAAAATTTCATCATTTGGTCACATCTACCTTCAGGGAGACTGAGAATTAAGTTTATTACTGCTAATATATTAGTATATGAATTTCATTTTTCCATGTTATTTCACATTTCTTATAAACTCAGGGTCATAAAATGTAGACTTTTTGTCACTTAACAATGTACAGTGTATGTTATCACACATTAATAATTGTTCTTAATATATTAGTAAATTTAAGTGTGATACTTAAACAAATTTCACATTATTTATGTCATCTCAATATTTTATATTATTAATAATACTATAATTAATAGCATTATAAATCTATCATTATTACTTTTTGTTTTACTTACAAAAATTTTTAGAGATGGAATTAGTAGAGCAAAGTAATGGGTACAATTTAAAGATAAACAAAAAAATCTTTTATGGTTGGGTTGGAAGAGATGGAGGAGAAGAAGAGGAGCTAAGATTGGAGAGCTGGGCAGAGGTCAGAGTGTGACAGAAGTACTGGGTCACAGTAAAAAGCTGGATTTAATTCTTAGGTTTTATTGAATACCAGTAAAGAATGTGAGCAAGAGTCTCTTCTGCACTTTTTTAAAAATTTGTTTTTATTATATGACCGAGGGGTACAGGTCTGTGAATCATCAGGCTTACACTTTTCACAGCACTCACCATAGCACAAACCCTATCTTGTTTCTTTGTGTTTCCTTCCCTACCCACCATGACACCCCCCCGGTAACCCTCAGTTTGTTTTGTGAGATTAGGAGTCTCTTATGGTTTGTGTCCTTCCCAACCCATCTTGTTTCTTTGTGTTTCCTTCCCTACCCACCATGACACCCCGCCCTGCCCCTCAAGTTCCTCATATAAGAGAGATCATATGATAATTGTCTTTCTCTGATTGACTTATTTCTCTCAGCATAATACCCTCCAGTTCCATCCATGTCACTGCAAATGGCAAGATTTCGTTTCTTTTGATGGTTGCAGTCAGTATTCCATTGTAAATATATATATATATATACATACCACATCTTGATTATCCATTCATCTGCTGATGGACATCTAAGGTTCTTTCCATAGTTTGGCTATTGTGGACATTGCTACTATAAACATTCAGGTGCATGTACCCCTGAGGATCACTACTTTTGTATCTTTAGGGTAAATACCCAGTAGTGCAACTGCTGAGTCATAGGGTAGCTCTATTTTCAACTTTTTGAGGAACCTCCATACTGTTTTCCAGAGTGGCTGCACCAGCTTGCATTCCCACCAAGAATATAGGAGGGTTCCCCTTTCTCCACATCCTTGCCAACATCTGTCCTTTCCTGACTTGTTGATTTTAGCCATTCTGACTGGTGTAAGGTGGTATCTCACTGTGGTTTTGATTTGTATTTCTCTGATGCCCAGTGCTGTTGAGCACTTTCTCATGTGTCTGTTGGCCATTTGGATGTCTTCTTTGGAGAAATGTCTGTTGATGTCTTCTGCCCATTTCTTGATTGGGTTATTTGTTTTATGGGTGTTGAGTTTGAGAAGCTCTTTATAGATTTTGGATACAAGCCCTTTATCTGATATGTCATTTGTAAATATCTTCTCCCATTCTGTCAGTTGTCTTTTGGTTTTGTTGACTGTTTCCTTTGCTGTGCAAAAGCTTTTAATCTTGATGAAGTCCCAATAGTTCATTTTTGCCCTTGCTTCCCTTGCCTTTGGTGATGTTCCTAGGAAGAAGTTACTGCGGCTGAGGTCAAAGAGGTTGCTGCCTGTGTTCTCCTCAAGGATTTTGATGGATTCCTTTCTCACATTGAGGTCTTTCATCCATTTTGAGTCTATTTTTGTGTGCAGTGTAATGAAATGATCAAGTTTCATTTTTCTGTATGTGTCTGCCCAGTTTTACCAACACTATATGTTGAAGAGAATGTCCTTTTCCCATTGGACATTCTTTCCTGCTTTGTCGAAGATTAGTTGACCATATAGTTGAGATTCCATTTCTGGGCTCTCTATTCTGTTCCACTGATCTTTGGGTCTGTTTTTGTGCCAGTACCATACTGTCTTGATGATGACAGCTTTGTAATAGAGCTTGAAGTCTGGAATTGTGATGCCACCAACTTTGGTTTTCTTTTTCAACATTCCTTTGGCTATTCGGGGTCTTTTCTGGTTCCATATAAATTTTAGGATTATTTGTTCCATTTCTTTGAAATAAACTGCTGGTATTTTGATGGGGATTGCATTAAATGTGTAGATTGCTCTAGGTAGAATAGACATTTTCACAATATTTGTTCTTCCAATCCATGAGCATGAATTGTTTTCAACTTCTCTCTGTCTTCCTCAATTTCTTTCATGAGTACTTTATAGTTTTATGAATAAAGATTCTTTACCTCTTTGGTTAAGTTTATTCCTAGGTATCTTATGGTTTCGGGTGCAATTGTAAATGGGATTGACTCTTTAATTTCTCTTTCTTCTGTTTTGTTGTTGGTATATAGAAATGCAACTGATTTCTGTGCATTGATTTTATATCCTGACACTTGACTGAAATCCTGTATGAGTTTTAGCAGTTTTGGAGTGGAGTCCTTTGGGTTTTCCATATAAAGTATCATATCATCTGCAAAGAGTGAGAGTTTGACTTCTTCCTTTCCGATTTGGATGCCTTTTATTTCTTTTTGTTGTCTGATTGCTGAGGCTAAGACTTCTAGTACTATGTTGAGTAGCAGTGATGATAGTAGACAGCCCTTCCGTGTTCCTGAC
>LNAC01000791.1:335737-358674 GCA_002007465.1 Ailurus styani | reverse complement strand
ATGATATTCGCTGTGGGTTTTTCATAGATGGCTTTGATGATATTGAGGTATGTACCCTCTATGCCTACACTATGAAGAGTTTTGATCAAAAATCGGTGCTGTATTTTGTCAAATGCCTTTTCAGCATCTATTGAGAGGATCATATGGTTCTTGTTCTTTCTTTTATTAATGTCTTGTATCACATTGATAGATTTTCTATTGTTAAACCAGACTTGCAGCCCAGGAATAGATCCCACATCGCTGTGGTGAATAATCCTTCAAATGTGCTGTTGGATCCCATAGGTTAGTATTTTGTTGAGGATTTGTGCTTCCGTGTTCATCAAGGATATTGGTCTGTAATTCTCCTTTTTGATGGGGTCTTTGTCTGATTTTGGGATCAAGGTCATTCTGGCCTCATAAAATGCGTTTGGAAGTTTTCCTTCCATTTCTATTTTTTGAAACAGTTTCAGGGGAATAGGTATTAATTCTTCTTTGAATCTTTCGTAGAATTCCCCTGGGAAGCTGTCTGGCCCTGGACTCTTGTTTTTTGGGAGATTTTTAATGACTGCTTCAATCTTCTTACTGGTTATGGGTCTATTCAGATTTTCAATTTCTTCCTGGTTCAGTTTTGGTAGTTTATATTTCTCTAGGAATGCATCCATTTCTTCCAGATTGTCAAATTTGCTGGTGTAGAGTTGCTCATAATATGTTCTTAGAATTGTTTGTATTTCTTTGGTGTTGGTTGTGATCTCTCCTCTTTCATTCATGATTTTATTAATTTGAGTCCTTTCTCTTTTCTTTTGGATAAGTCTGGCCAGGGGTTTATCAATCTTATTAATTCTTTCAAAGAACCAGCTCCTAGTTTCATTGATTTGTTCCACTGTTCTTTTGGTTTCTATTTCATTGATTTCTGCTCTGATCTTTATGATTTCTCTTCTCCTGTTGGGTGTAGCCTTTCTTTGCTGTTCTTTCTCTAGCTTTTGTAGGTGTAGAGTTAGGTTGTGTACTTGAGACCTTTCTTGTTTCTTGAGAAAGGCTTGTATTGCTATATACTTTCCTCTTAGGACTGCTTTTGCTGTGTCCCAAAGATTTTGAACAGTTGTGTTTTCATTTTCATTTGTTTCCATGAATTTTTTTAATTCTTCTTTAATTTCCTGGTTGACCCATTCATTCTTGAGTAGGGTGTTCTTCAGCCTCCATGTATTTGAGGTCTTTCCAACTTTCCTTTTGTGGTTGAGTTCTAGTTTCAGAGCATTATGGTCTGAAAATATGCAGGGAATGATCCCAATCTTTTGGTACCTGTTGAGACCTGATTTGTGACCCAGAATATGGTCTATTCTGGAGAATGTTCCATGTGCACTGGAGAAGAATGTGTATTCTGTTGTTTTGGGATGGAATGTTCTGAATATATCTGTGATGTCCAACTGGTCCAGGGTGTCATTTAAAGCCTTTATTTCCTTGTTGATCTTTTGCTTTGATGATCTGTCCATTTCAGTAAGGGGGGTGTTCAAGTCCCCTACTAATATTGTATTCTTGTCAATGTGTTTCTTTGATTTTGTTATTAATTGGTTTATATAATTGGCTGCTCCCATGTTAGGGGCATAGATATTTATGATTGTTAGATCTTCTTTTTGGACAGATCCTTTTAGTATGATATAGTGTCCTTCCTCATCTCTTATTATATTCATTGGCTTAAAATCTAATTTATCTGATATAAGGATTGGCCCTCCAGCTTTCTTTTGCTGTCCATTGGCATGGTAAATTGTTTTCCACCCCCTCACTTTAAATCTGGAGGTGTCTTTGCATGTAAGGTGAGTTTCTTGTAGACAGCATATCGATGGGTCTTGGTTTTTTTTTATCCATTCTGATACCCTGTTTCTGTTTTTTGGACATTTAGTCCATTTACATTCAAGGTAACTATTGAGAGATATGAATTTAGATCCATTGTATTTCCTGTAAGGTGCCTTTTACTGTATATTGTGTCTCTTCCTTTCTGGTCTATGTTTCTTTTAGGCTTTCTTTGCTTAGAGGACCCCTTTCAGCATTTCCTGTAGGGCTGGCTTGGTGTTTGCAAATTCATTTAGTTTTTGTTTGTCCTGGAAGTTTTTATCTCTCCTTCTATGATCAATGACAGCCTAGCTGGATGTAGTATTCTTGGCTGCATATTTTTCTCATTTAATGCTCTGAGTATATCATGCCAGTTCTTTCTGGCATGCCACGTCTCTGTGGATAGGTCTGCTGTCCGTCTAATATTTCTACCATTGTATGTTATAGACCTCTGTCCTGAGCTGCTTTCAAGATTTTCTCTTTGTCACTAAGACTTGTAAGTTTTACTATTAGGTGATGGGGTGTGGCCCTATTTTTATTGATTTTGAGGGGGGTTCTCTGTGCCTCCTGTATTTTGATGCTTGTTCCCTTCACCAAATATGGGAAATTATGTGCTATAATTTGCTCCAATATACCTTTTGTCCCTCTCTTTCTCTCTCTTCCTCTTCTGGGATCCCAATTATTCTAAGATTATTTCATCTTATGGTATAACTTATGTCTCAAGATCCCCTCTCATGGTCCAGTAGTCGTTTATCTCTCTTTTCCTCTGCTTCTTTAGTCTCTGACATTTTGTCTTCTAAATAAGTACTTCTGTCTTCTGCCTCATTTATCCTAGCAATAAAGATAGTCCATTTTTGATTGTACATCATTAATAGCTTTCTGGATTTCAGCTTGGTTAGATTTTAGTTCTTTTGTTTCTCCAGAAAGGGTTTTTATTTCTCTAGAGAGGGCTTCTCTATTATCTTCCATGCTTTTTTCAAGCCCAGACAGCACTTGATAATTGTCATTCTGAACTCTACTTCTGTCATATTATAATGTTCACATTGATTAGGTCCCTAACCATCATTACTGCCTCTTGTTAGTATGTGTGTGTGTGTGTATGTGTGTGTGTATTTTTGTTGATTCTTTCCATCTTGTCCTTTTATTCAGTTAAGAATAGATGTATGAGAGAATAAAATACTAAAGGGTAGCAATGACCCCAGAGAAATATACACTAACCTGATCAGAATAGACCTGGAACTGGGGGAAGAGGAAGGAGGGAACAAACCAAAAAAACAAAAAAAAACCAAAAAAAAAAACAAAAAAAAAACCCAACCAAAAATAAAGAAACAACAACAACAACAAAATTAAATTAAAGTAAAATAAAACAAAGCCCTATATCTATCTATATGTATTATCTCTTTCTCTTTCTATATCTTTCTCTGTCTTTGACTCTATCTCTATCTCTGTCTCTATCTATCTCTATTAGACTGCTGAATTGAACAGACCCTATATGTATACAAAAAATATGGTTAAATACAATGAAGTGATAAAATCAGACTATAACAATGAAAATTAAAAAATTAAAGTGTTGATAAGATATAATAGTTAAAAATGTCAAAATAGGAAAAAGGAAAATTTAAAAGAAAAGAATAAGAAAAAAGATAAAATTCAAAGAATTTAACTTTGAACAACTAAAGAATCATGAGGAAAAAGCCATTAATTCTCTGCGTTGCTTTCCCCTAGCTCTGGAGTTCCACAGTCTCATAGATCTTGAACTTGGCTGTGGCTGGATGTTCTTGCTGATCTTCTGGGGGAGGGGCCTGTTGCTGTGATTCTCAACTGTCTTTGCCTGAGGTGGAATTGCACCACCCTTGCCAGGGCCCGGACTAAGTAATCAGCTTGGGTTTGCTCTCAGGAACTTTTGTTCCCTGAACTCTTTTCATACAGCTTTGGAGGTTTGGAATGAAAATGGTGGCCACCCTGTCTCTGACCCGGATGAGCCGAAGCTTGGGGCCTTACTCCTCAGTGAGCCCTGAGAGAAAAGCAGTCAGTTCCTCTCGTCTCTCTGGTCTCTGGCTGCACTCCGAGCTGACCCAGCCTGTGACTGAGCATTTCTATCTCTGGCACATGGCCCTGTTTAGAATCTCCAAACCCAGCAGATTCCTGAAGTTGCTCCTGTGCCACTCCTCCGGGAGGAGAAAGAATGGGGTCTCTCCAGGTCTGCCACCCATGGGGTACCTGCTCAAGGAGCAGTGGCCCGAATGTGCTTTGGATCATGGCCCAGGGTAACACTGAGCTGAGAGACACCTTCTCAGCTTGGCTCTGTCTCTCCAGTCAGCTTCTCCTCTCTGATACCTGGGAGCTCTGTCGTGGTCAGACACCCCTGGTCTTTTTGTTTCCCCATGGGTCCTGAGATCACACTGTCCCTGTGAAGGCTTTACCCCCGCTTGGCCTCTGGGGTGATGTCCCTCAGTGGAACAGACTTCTAAAAGTTCTGATTTTGTGCTCCGTTGCTCTCTCACTTGCTGGGAGCCAGCCCCTCCCCCCAGGGTCTAGCTTCCTGTTGCTTAAGATTCACTTCTCTGCACGTCCTATCTTCCAGAAAGTTGGTCGATTTTCTGTTCCTAGAATTGCTGCCCTTCTTCTCCTTGATCTCCTGTAGAATTTATAGGTGTTCAGAATTGTTTTATAGCTATCTGGGTGAATTTCTGAGACCTGATGATAATCAGTCTCCTACTCCTCCACAATCTTGCTCCTCCTCTCTTCTGGACTTTTGAAAGAGTAATCTGGCTGCTGCATGGAGGAGTACCTGCAGAGGGGCAAGAATGTCAGCAAGAAGACCTATTGGAAGGTATTGCAGCTAAGAAGTGATGGGTAAAGCATCCACTTTCCAGGTATATTTTATGAGAATAGTTCTCTGAATGATTAAGCTTAGGTCTGAAGGAAAATAAAGAATGAAGTATGATGTATGTATATACTGTGACCTAATCACTCAAAAGGCGAAAATGCTGAACTCGAAAAGATTACAAGGGGCAGCATTTGGTGGGAAGGTTATGATTCAAGCATTTTATTTCACATTTGCAAATTTTGTCATGACTTTAGATATATAAATGGCAAGTTGAACAGAACTTGATGGAGAGGTCAGGACTAGAGGTGTACATTTTGTAATCATATTCACAGCCAAAATATAACATGGAATCACTAAGGGAGGGAGTATAGATTGGAAAGGAAAGAAGGCCAAAGACTGAAGTCTAGGGCAATCCAACATTTAGATGTGGGAGAGGAGGAAACAGCAAATGAGATTGAGGAAGAATGTCCAGTGGAGTGGGAGGAAAAACAAGCAAGTGCTTCTCTCAGACCAGGTGAAATAAACATTGCTTCCCTTGAAGATTGAACAGTTGAAAGTTGATTCAGGTGTATCAGTTCTCAAAAGCCTTGATGAGAGTGATTTTAACACAGTGGTGGTGGAACAACACTCATTAGATTGCTTTACAGGAGATGAGAGAGGGGAGACAGTGACATAGACATCTCTGTAAAATAATTTTGTTATGAAAGGAAATAAAGAATAAGGAAGTCAAAGAAGAGGTTGAGGGGTTAGGGTATGCTTTAAATAAATGAAAGCAATTTTATCGTTTCCATCCTGCTGGGATGATTTGGACAAGGGATTATTGATGATGCAAGAGGGAGAAGAAATCACTTCTGGAACTACACTCTAAGAAGATAAGAGAAGATATAGAACCCACTTATTAGTAGAACTGTTATTCTGAGATTGGAGGAGAGGTAGCTCTTCCAAATTAGCAAGGTATGTACTTGGATGGTAGAAAGATGTGGTAATTATCTTCCGTTTTCTCAGAGAAATGAAAATGAAGGTCACCTACTGAGAGTGAATAATGGAAAGGGGGTGCTAGATGTTGGAGAAGATAAAAAATAGGTGAAATAGTTCAGTCAGCACAGTGAGCAGCAGACTAGTGGATAAGCTTCCAAAGACTGAGGAGTAGAGCGCTGAAGTTTGATGACGTCCTAAATTAAAAGTTAAATCACAAAGTACAGTTGCATATTTTCCCCAATCTTGTTAATTTTTATGTTATTTGTAATTCGCTTTTTATTCTGGATCATCTTTACAAGTAAATTTTTTCAGTGCAAAAAGGTACAAATTAAGTAGTTAGTAAACTATCTATAATTTAGTACATGCTGTGAAATGTTATTTTCTGTAGTTTTTAAAATCTATTTACATATGATTCCTTTATTATAAAGCCATAAAACAAAAAGAGCCCTTTACATATTACTAAAGATCAGTATTTGAACTGTGTGGTACCTACTGACATATGAAGACTTTCTATGTCTGTGGAGACTTGCAGGACCACATAAGGAATAGCACTGTATATGATGCTCACATAGGAGCTATTGCTGCGTGGATGTGAAATTCAGAGAATAAATACTTTGTGACATCAACTCAGATATCCTTCCTCTCCCTGACCCCCTGTCTATGTGGTAGAAATCAAAGTGGTTGGATCTAGATATTAGTGAGATGTTACAAAATAAGTATGTTATTAATCCTCTTTATATTTTATAGATAATTAATCTTAACAATCAAAGGAATTTAAGAAGCGTGTGAGTGGTCATGATTAACTTCCCAGGATTTATCAAATTCAGGCTGAATTTAAATAGAAATCAGGATTAGGAAGAACATTTGATTAGAGGAAATTCCACTTAGAAGCCTGAAGGAGCTTAGTGTGAGCAAAGGCATGTAGGTGAAAATTAGCAGAGCTTGTGGATACACAAAGGAAATCATTTGTGTAAGATAAATGGTCTGGAACATTGGAGATGAAGTTTTAGTACCATAATTGTAATCAGGACTTTTTTCCTATCTCCTTGTGTGGACATGGGTGGTTTCTTCATTTGTGAAATGGAGGAACAGTAGCGAAGACAATGTTTAAGGTTTCTTATAGCTGGAAGGAGATGGGGAGGACTCAGAAGGCTTATCCTAAATAATTTAAATGATCTCAGAAAGGTTGGTTTTTAATTTTTTTTTTGTAAACGGGGTGTATTAAAAATCAATGTTAACATTTATTACTTGAAAACAAAATTCTCTGCACCTGTAATTGTTACCTTTCTATTATCTATCATCTATCTATCTATCTATCTATCTATCTATCTATCTATCTATCATCTATCATCTGTGTGTGTATACTTCTGCATTTTATAGTCTTTAAGTGGTTTTGGTGATATATCAAATTCTATGTTTTGTTCTCTCCTGGTGACTTGGTTGGTATGTAAAATTTAAGGACCAGCTACACTTTGATAAACCAACTGTAAATTCTGGGGAGAAATAGCTACTTTCATTGTATAAAAGTTTCTAAAACTTTAGAAACATATGGCTTTTAGTCAGAATTCTAAACATGGAATGACATGCCTCTTTGACACATGGGATAATAAAATAATAACTGTATCATGGTGATTGGGTTCCTGACTTTATCTGTTGCCTTCAAATATCAGTTTATGTTTTCTAGTATTTTTTGTAATTATTTAGAAATTGATATGTTAATGAATTATCTCAAATATTGATAGATGATTCTCTTAGTAATTGGTAGTTTCTAGAGTTATGATCAAACCATTAACATTTGAAAATAATATTCTATGATTAAATATTTAATAAATTAAATCAATTATATAATATTTAGTGATTTGTTTGCATAATTTATGATTACATACTCTAATACTACTTTTATTTAACCATGAATAGAGAACCAATGTATCATTTTATTAAAAACCTGTGTCTTTTATAAAGTATTTGCTCATGATAGCCTTACATGAATCAAATATAGGTTTGGGCTTCTTAGGCAAGGTCAAATGGGTACTCCAAGAGTCAGGATACCACTCTGGTGGTGGATGCATGAATTGAGTCACCTGTAGAGCTCAAAATTAAGCATTTCTCTTTTTTTCTAGAGCTCTGTGCTTCAGAAGTATAGTGGGGATTGTGATTATATCCAAAAATTCCTTTACCTCTAGTGGGGTGAGTTTTGTGGAGAGATTGATCTTTTGCCTTGCTTTAGGATGGGCACTGATTATTTTGTCTAAATAAAATTATTCTCAGCTCTCTCCAGACAATGATTCTTTTCAGGTAATCTGAATTATTCCAATTCCCTTGGCCAAAGGTATTAGTTCAAGAATGAATGTTTGGCCAGAAACCAGTCATTCTCAATGGTGGTTGTAGGAATTTTCTGGAGAGTCAAGTTACTGACTCTGAAGAGTGAGCTGCAGAAAGTCGATTCTCTCTTCCTCTGAGTCTTGATTGGGTATGAAACCTGAGGAATACAGCAACATACAAAGGTGGGAAGAGTGAGAGAACTGCAGAGACTTTGAACTGGAATCTCATGTGAACTACATCTGATCAATGCCTGCTACTCTACATTTTAAGAGGTTTTGAATTGAGTTATTTTACTTATAGCTTAAAGGACTTTAAGTGATTCAGAAATCTTTCTCTCAAATTTCTCTCTGTATTTACTGTCTTGCCCAAGCTTAGAGTCATTAATACTTCTTGTTCCTCCATTTTCACCTCCTGAGAGGGAGAGCTCTGCAACGTAGATACTTATTATATAGCCCCAATATCAAATCATAATTTTTAATCTATTATTTTAATATCTTGAATGAACTATATTCTAGTAAATAAAGGAAGTTACAATTTTATGCAAAGGAACATAAAATTAAATTAAAAATGCATCTTATCAAATTTAAGATATAAAATTTTATGTGAATCATATAGTACTTTACAGTTCAGATATTAAAAATATTTCTGCAAGTTTTTTAGTGAATATTTATTAATGGGAATAGAAACACAGATGACTTACCGTATATCTGAACCAGCCCAGATAATACTCTTTTTGTAGTCTATAAGCTGTTAATTCATTTATCTTTTATTCTTTCTCATAGATCTGCTTATTGGTTAAGTTGCTCCTGAGTATACATTTCCCACTTGTTAACGTGGTGGAATCTTAGAGTATTCTTCTATAACTATGGGTGATTTCCTAGACAAACACTCACTGATCCTCCCACCTCTGCCTCAAGGTTTCAGTGTTGGTTGATCATTCCCCACCTCTTCTACCCCTGCCATCTGCAGAAAACAGGCAAGAACACTTGATGGTAGAGTAGGCATAATGGAATATAGATCAGCAGCTAAAGGACAGAGCAATAATGGTGCCTGGGTGGCTCAGTCATTAAAGATCTGCTTTCAGCTCAAGTCATGATCCCAGGGTCCTGGGACCTAACCCCACATTAGGGTCCCTGCTTCGCGGGAAGCCTGCTTCTTCCTCTCCCACTCCCCCTGCTTGTGTTCTGTCTCTTGCTGTATCTCTGTCAAATAGATAAATAAAATTAAAAAAAAAGGACAGGGCAAAAGAACTTACCTCATCTGAACAATATAAAGAGCATAGAATGAAAAAAAATAAAAGAGCAGAGTCTCAGGAATCAGTGGAAAAATAACAAAATAGTCAACATTCATGCAATTAGAACCCAAGAAGGAGAAGAGAGTATTTAAAGAAAAAAATGGCTAAAAATTTTCAAATATGGTAAAAGACAAACATACAGAATTGTAGAATTGGGAAATTTTTTGCCTTTATCCTCTTAGGTTATTTGACTACAGCCTTGAAAATGTGGCTGACATAAGAGAGATTAAAGGGAGAAAAGCATACAAATTTTACATGATGTTAATTTTTACAGGATATAGGGACTTTCCTGGAAAAGAGAAGATTCAAATAAGTCAATAGGCCTGAGAGAGTCTGTACAGTTTTTAACGTAGAGTGATAAAGTGTAAAGATGTGACAGTCAAAGGAAAGAGGTATTCAGGCTTCTAGGTGTTGTAAGCTGTGAGTAGATATATGAAGGAAATTAATGCAAGATAAGGGCTATCTTATCAAGTTTATTTGTGTTGCTCTATCTTGGTGCCAACTTTTTGTCTTCTTTATAACCATAAAAATTCCCTGAGAGAGGGATTTATGGCCGTTCTTATTTTTTCAGAAGTTTCTGCTTTTCATCAGATAAAGGAAGGTTTGGGAGGGCTTCTATCTGCATCTGTTGAATCTCAAAATTCTATATCTTAAAATAATTCTTATACCAAAGTAGCATACTCAGAATCAAATAGATGAGTGGGCTCCAAAAAGGAAAAACAGAGAAATCCATAATGATTGATCATAATTAATCTTCTGAAAAATAAACACAAAAATAATTGAATACATCTCAAGAGAAATAGCATATTAACTACAGGGAAACACCAATTTGAATATTAGTAGATGATTCATCTGAAACCATGGAGACCCATAGAAAGAATCTGCATATGTTTTTTGTTTTAGTTTGTAACACATTTATTCTCCTACATAACTATAAGCACATATAACAGGGTCTCAAAAACAAAAACAAACAAATGACAAAAACAAAACAAAAATACACTGATTTAAAAATAGGGAAAGAACTCCAAGAAACAATTCTGCCAAAAAAATGTATAAGTAGCCAACAGGTATATGAAAAGATACTCAATGTCGCTAATCATCAGAGAAATACATACCAAAACCATAAAGAGATATCACCACACACCTGTTAGGATAGTTTTTATCCAAAAACAAAAGGTATCAAGTATTAGTGAGGATGTGGTCAAATTGAAACACTTGCACACTGTTGGTAGAATTGCAAAATTATGTAGCTACAATGGAAAACATTCTCGAGGTTTCTCAAAAAATTAGAAGTAAAATACTATATGGTCCGTGTCTGTTTTTTTTTTCTTAAAAAAATGAAATCATAACTTCAAAGAGATATTAGTACTCTCATGCTCATTATAACACTATTCACAATCACTAAGATGAAAGTAGCACTATATTTTATGCATTGAAATAGTAAAACTGATTTCTATCCAGCAAACATATCTCTTTGATATAAGGAAGTAATCTGGACTCTCTCAGCAGAAACAAAACTAAGAGAACTTGTTACTAACAAACCTGCCCTTAAAGAGTGGCTAAAGGAATTTCTATAAGCAGAAAAGGGACAATAATAGAAGGATTAGAACCTCAGAAATGGAAGAAAACATTCGAATGAATAAAAATAGGAATAATTATTACAGATTTTCAAAATTTATTAAATGGCATTTTACAATTCAAGCAAAAATTATAGCAGCAGCTGATGTGATGGTGATTATATGCAGAAGAAATATTTAAGAAAAGTATATTTAAAGAGTGGAGAGTATAAAAAGACCTAAATGGAAGATTTCTAGTCTTCACTTTCAGGAATAAACCATCAATATCAATAGGCAGTGATAAGTTACATAATGTATATTGTAATACGTATAGCTACAACTAAGATGACTATATAAACAGTGTATTAAAAAGACAATATAAATAAATCAATACTCAGCCCTAAATAATATTCAAGTAACCCAAAAGAAAGTAAGAAAGAGAAATGGAAAAACAAGAAACAGAGGAGATATAAGCAAAAAGCACATACTGAGATTTCAGATTAAAGTCCTCACATGAATGTAAATAGTCTAAGTACACCAATTAAAAGATGGAATTAGCAAAGTGGATCAAAGAAAACAAAACAAAACACCATCATTTATATGCTGTATATAAGAAAATTGCCTAAAATAGAGTTATACAGTTAGGTTGAAAGTTAATGGATGGAAAATATACCATGAAAGTATTCATTTAAAAACATAAATAACTATATTAATATCAGGTAAAGTAGACTTAAACTAAAGAAAACTACTAGAGACAAAGACTGTTTTAATGATAAAACAGTCAAAGAAGAAAATATAGCGATCTTAAATGTGTATGCACTGAATGAAAGAGATGGAAGAGATGAAACAAAAAAATTGACATAACTGAAAGGAGAAAAAATAATTCATAGTTAAACTTGGGAATGCCATAAAGCCACTCAATAGTTAATAGGACTACTGGACAGAAAATCACAAGGATAAGGAAAACAACATTACCAACAGAATCAAATCAGCATATGGAGAATCCTCCATCCAGCAACAGTAGAATATACATTTTTCTCAAGTGCCCATGGAAAATTCACTAATACTGAGATCATATGCTTGTGCACAAAACAATCTCAATCAAGTTTTAAAATATTTAAATTATACACAGCATGTTCTCTGACACTAATTGTATCAAACCAGAAATCAATAGAAAGATAACAGGAAAATCTCATCACTTGAAAATAAACTACACCCTTCTAAATAATCCTTGGATCAACTCTCAAAGGAAATTTTGAAAATATTGAAGTGGAGTACCTTGGTGGCCTAGTCAGTAAAACATCTGACTCTTGATTTTGGCTCAGGTCATGATCTCATGGTTCTGGGATTGAGCCCTACATCAGGCTCTGTGCTTAGTGGGGAGTCTGCTTGAGATTCGTTCATTCATTCTCTCTCTCTCTTTCTCCCCCCTCCGCCTTTCAAAGCTTGTGGTCTCACTCTGTCTCTAGAAGAAATAAATCTGTAAAATAAGTAAGTAAGTAAAAAATAATAAATAAATAAAACCACACTGAACTGAATGAAAAGTAATATGCAACATTGCAAAGATGTGGGATTCAGCTAAAGCAGTGCTGAGAGGGAAATTTATAGCATCAAATGCTTACATTAGAAAAAAAGAAAAGTTTTTGAATAGATAATATCAATTCTTACCTCAATAAAATGAGATAAGAAGAACAAATTAATCCAAAATTAACAGAAAGAAGATAATAAAAAAAGCCAAAATGAAAAAAAAATTGAAAACAGGTAAACAATAGAGAAAATGAATGAAATAAAAAATTATTTCTTTGAAAAAATCAATAACATTGATAAACCTCTAGCAAGATTGGCAAAGGGAAAAAAGGATAAAGCAAATTCACCATTTTTAAGAATAAAACCAGGTATATCACTACAGGTCCTGTAGCCATTAAAAAGATAAAGAAATACTTAAGACAACTTTGCTCTGATAAGCTTGTCAACTTAGAAGAAATGGACCAGTTCCTTGAAAAACATAATCAATATTCAACCAAAATGAAATAGAAAAGCTAAATATTGCTAACTAGAAGAAGTTGAATTTATCATTTAAAAACTCCTGAAAAAGCAATCTCCAGGCCCAGATGATTTTACTGGAGAATTCTACTTAAAATTTAAATAATTAATACAAGTTTTACAAAATATCTTCCATAAAAGAGAAAACCAAGAAACATTTCTCAACTCATTTTATGAGACTTGTATTACCCAGGCATGCAAACTAGATAGAGTACAAAACAAGAAACCTACAGATCAATATCTATCATGAAATTAGATACAAAATTTTTAACAAAACATTAGCAAGTCAAATCCAGTAATGCATTGATATATTATCTTATTTTGTCCCAGTCATGTATGTAGGTACTATTACTATGTCCATTTCCCAGTTGGAAAATGGAGCCCAGAGAGCTGAAATAGCTTGCCCACATCTATAAACTTGAAAATGGCAGAACCTGAATTTCAATCTAGGTTGTCTAACCCCAACATCTCCCTTCTTAATGATTACAGTAATACTACGAATTCCTTATTTTCCTGCTGAAACTGCCAGTTGCCAAAAAAAAAAAAATCTGTTTCTTCCTTCTTTAGTTGTAAAATCCTAATGTTAGCATATTGGTATCCAATTAAAAGATTATATTAAAAGATTATATTCTTGCTCCTAGGTGTAGCTTTGTTACTGATTGCAAATGGTATTTAAGCAAAATTGTTCTGAAAGATTTCAGGGTAAACTCCTTAAAGTGCTTTGGCTTGTGCTTCATTTTCTTTCCTTCCTCCCACTACTGCTTAGGCTGATATGACTGAGTCACCAGCAACCCTGGTGGCCCATCGTTTTAATTGAGAATGGTTGCTGCATACTGAGGATGGTAGAAGAGTGGTTTATAGACAGTTTCTCAGAAGACAGTGTGGAGTTGCTATATATATTATTGGATGTCCTATTTTCAAATTCTGTTATGAAAGAAATAAATATCTTATTTAAGCCATGGTTATTTTGGGTTTACAGATGTATGAAGTCTAACTTAATCCTAACTGATACTCCTACCATATTCTTCTAATCAATTTTAATACAGATAATAAAAAAAATCATCATATTATTTATATTCAGTTCTGCTGATGTTAGAAACATAGACATAATCCTTTTGTTATTTATCTATATCAAATTTGGAATTTTTATTTGCCCTCAAAAGAATGAAATATTTTTGAAATTGTTATTTCACAAATCTATTATCTTTTTACTATTATTTTAAATTTTTAAATTTTTTAAATTTTTAAATTTTATTTTATTTTTTATTTTTTCAAATTTTTAGTATTATTTTAAAGATTGACATTAATAGATGCTTTTAATTAAATTCTGCAGGATTTATACTTGTCAGGCTGTAAACAAAAATATTTCCTTTAGGCTTCTCATTACTTGTGTTACCAATAAAGTTCTTTTGCCTGTAGCCTGCTTCTGCAGACTAATTTATGACTGCCGGCACTTGGTAAGCTGAGAGCAGACTGAATTTGTCAGTGAGAACATCATATAAGTCTATCTTTGACTTGTGAGAGTTGTCAAATGACATTAGTATACCACTTGATTCTTTGGCTGAGTCATTATTTTTCTCTCATTGCAGTAATATTGACTTAATTGGTCTTTCTTTTTTAGCTCATTTCCATTCAGTTAAAGGAGGGAAATTTTATGTTTCCTCATGTCAGTTTCCTGGGATATTTTCTATAAGACTCAATATTTAGGAGAGATGTATCAGAATAACATTAAAGTTATTTAATAAAGGGTGCTTTATTCAAATGTCATAACATATTTTTGATTACTGACATTAAACTAGTAAGTGCTTTCCTCTATAGGTAGAGAGATTGAATATTATACAAATTTTGAAGTTAAAGAGCTCTTACATTTATTTCTACTGACTAATGAGTTATTAAAGATACTTCTTTATAATGATATAACATTACTCTATCACAGTAATGAATATCTTGTTAATAACTAAACTGTAAATTAGTCTTCTGACAATGTCTAGATATCAAATATACATTGTTCATGAAAATATAGGACAAAATTGAGTGCTTCACATATACAAACAACTATGACAATTCAGCTGGATTATTTAGGATCATATAATTGTTAATCCTCTTTCCCACCAAAAAACTAAAAAGCCCAAATTCCAGCTCCAGTAAATATTGAAATGTAAAGGAAGATGCCTTAATGTATTTCCTAGCTGAGCTCATAAAATATGCAGGCAGACAGTTGCTTAGGCCATTTGCCAGTGTGTAGAGAGATGACCCATTTCTCTTTGTCAAAGGTACTGTGGTCTGAATGTTGGTGCCTTCCCCCACCCCCAACTCATATACTGAAATCCTGACCTCCGAAGAAGATAATATTAGGAGTTAGGGGCTTTGGGAGGTGCTTAGGTCTTGAGGGCAGGGCCTCCATGAATGAGATTAGTGTTCCTTTAAAAAAGGTGTGTGTGTGTGTTTTTTTTTAACTTGCCTTTCCTCTTGTACCACAGGAGGACATAATGAGAAGGCACTGGCTACAAAACAGAAAGAAAGCTTTCACCAGAACATAACCAAGTTGGTACCTTCAGCTTGGACTTTTCAGCTTTCAGAATGTGTGAAATAAATTTCTATTATGTATAAGCTACCCAGTCTATAACAATTTGTTATAGCAGCCTGAATGGACTGAGACAAGAGAAAACCACCAATGTGATAAGAATTAGTGCCCATCATCAACTGGCAACAAATGCTTGAGAATAGCTGTGGATAAAATTCTCCCCAAAAAGGTTTTGAGTACATTGCTGGCTTTTTTGACCATTTTTGAGAGGACAGATGTTAACAAATGGATGTTAACTGAAATGCAAATCTATTCTTTTTTTTTTTAAAGATTTTATTTATTTATTTGACACAGAGAGAGATCAGATCACAAGTAGGCAGAGAGGCAGGCAGAGAGAGAGAGGAGGAAGCAGGCTCCCCGCTGAGCAGAGAGCCTGATGCGGGCCTTGATCCCAGGACCCTGAGATCATGACCTGAGCTGAAGGCAGAGGCTTTAACCCACTGAGCCACCCAGGCGCCCTGCAAATCTATTCTTATCTTGTAATACAAGCATCCTCAGAAAATACAATTAAAAGTTTTAAACAGCAGATTCTCCGTCTATTCAGCTTGCAATCGTTTGACACAAAACCAAAGAGGGAAATAAGACATAATATTACCTGAACATACCACATTCTTTTCACCATCAGAGCAGTTGTCTCACTGAAAATTGAAGAAACAACTGAAACAGTTGTTACATTAACAGTGAAAAAGAAAGACTCAGAGGGTTGGCTTAATTATTTAGCTTATCTTGTCTCTATAATGAATATGAGGGGAAATAAAGTGTGGACGTCAGGTCTTTGGATTGAAGAGTGGGAATGAGGATGTGGGGAAGAATGCAAATACACAAATTTATATCCACAGCCCCCCCATGAAATATTTCTTTCATTTTGCCCAATTTAGTGGTCCTAAGTCTATCTTTAAATTTATACATATCCATAGAAGGTACTATAGATTCACAAATGGCAACATTTACACCATTACATGTGACATTAAATTGCTATCATTAAACTTCCTAAAGGTACATCAGAGGGGTCATAACTTTACCTCATGTACCATTTTAAAGGTAGTTGTGAAAGTGTCTTCAATTATCCGTGATAGGAATGGTGTGGTGATTCTTTATCTGCCAAATCCTGTGACATCTCCTCAGGAGTGGGCCCAAGGATAAGTGTTATCAAGGATACTGTTATGGTTACTGTAGGTTCCATAGTTGAACACTCTGTCAGGAATGGATAACTTGACCATGGGGAAAGGATGTTTGAGAAACAAATAATAAATACAAATGACATCGCAGAAGACAGAAGTCCTCTCAAACATGAACTTCAATTTCATGAGCAATGCAATAACATATAACCATGAGAGTAACTCAGAACAAAGGAATTATTATAGACTTAGTTATCTTTTTCAGATATCGTGCTGACTAAAGGCCAGTACAGGGAGAAACTTCTGTTTCACCACGTTATCCAGGTGGAGAGTTTTAGCTCTGCCTGGATAACTTGGTGAAAAGAAGTAATGCAATGATCTTACTGATTCTTCTGACAGTTAATTGAACACAGCTCTCCATTTTATGGATTATAGGGCATGTTTACAGTTCTAGATTTTTCCCATATGACTAAGAGAAGTATTACCAATGCACAAGATAAAAAGTGCCAAACAACATTGCTTTAGCTTTTGTACTCTATGTGGCTGCAAATCAAGATGGTATATTGCAAAGGTGTCTGCTTGAGTATAATGGGAAGCAGATTGTGTTTCCCTATGGTATGTAGGAACTGGATTTGTTTTTTCATATAAGAATAAGCATGGGGATGAAACACATTTAAGGAAATCTGAAATGGAAACCTAAAAGCCTAAGAGAGGTGAATTTGGGCTTGTTTTGTTAATCTAATATAGGTAAACTCTTCTCTGGAGCTTTAAATTTGTGACCTGGTGACCCAATATTAGTGATAAATCCTCTCCCAAAGCATGCAAAAATATTTATAGGTGGTTTCATGGCATACTCAAATGGAGACGCATTTGGGAGTTGAATGTAGCTAATTGACAGTCTAGTGGAAAATGTAATAGTTTAGGGCACAGATTATTTTCTCTAATAGCACTGAAATGTTCAGTTGCACAACATCTGTGATCCTCGATCAGTGTGGGGTGTTATGCCATGTTCTCTAGGGATTTTAGGCACTAGTCTTGGTTACTAAATCAGGTCAAAATCCAGGGGGCTTATCACCATGATATAAATGACCACTTATTGGAGCACTGTAATGAACTCTCTTCTAGGACTCTATGCCCCAGTTGGAAAATTAAATTCAGGAAACAACAGGTTTTGGCAAGGATGTGGAGCAAGTTTAACCCTCTTGCACTATTGGTGGGAATGGAAACTGGTGCAGCCAGTCTGGACAAAAGCGTGGAGTTTCCTCAAAAAGTTAAAAATAGAATCCTACACCCAGCAATTACACTACTAAGTATTTACACAAAGGATACAAAAAAAACCCAAAAAAACTAAAAAACAAAAAATTATAACAAAAGAAAGACCCACTGATTTGAATGGATACATGAGCCCTGATGGTTATAGTATCATTATCAACAATAGCCAAACTGAATTGAGCCCAAAAGTCTCTTGACTGATATGAATGAATAGAGAAGAAGCAGTATATGCATACAATGTATACAATGAATATTTCTCAGCCATCAAAAAGAATGAAGTCTTGCCATTTACAATGACATGAATGGAGCTAGAGTCTATTATGCTAAGTAAAATAAGTCAGTCAGAGAAAAATAAATACCATATGATCTCATTCATTTGTGGAATTTCAGAAACAAAACACATTAACACACAGGTAGGGAAAAAAAGAAAGAGAGAAACAAACCATAAGAGACTCTGAAAGGTAGAGATCAAACTGAGGGTTGATGGAGGGATGTGGGTGGGGGATGGGCTAGATGGTGATGGGTAATAAAGAGACACTTGTGATGAGCACTGGGTGTTGTATGTAAGTGATGAATCAACAAATGGTACTCCAGAAATCAATATTGCACTGTATGATAACTAAAGTCTAAATAAAGGAAAAAAAACAATCAGACAGAGTAGGAGAGGGACAATAAAGCTTGAGGTGAATAGCGTAATTAATTAAATATCTGAATAGAACACTATGTGAACAGCATTGGGAGATACCTTGCACTTTTACTTAGTGAGGAAGCATGGACGTTCTAATCACCATATTAGCTGATGTTTTTAGGTGTTATTGTCCAGGCTAAGAAGTTGCATAACGGCATGGGAAAGACTAAGTTATTGAAGAATAACACTGAAGTGTGGCCTAAATTTATTTCTCTTGGTCAATGTACATACAGTTGGGTTCTGTTTTTAATGTAGTATTAATAGTCTAAGTCTTTAAATTAGTGTATTTAGGGGAACCTGAGTGGCACAGTCGGTGGATGACTGACTCTTAGTTTCAACTCAGGTCATGATCTCATGGGTGGTGGGATCAAGCCCCATATCTGGCTCTGTGCTTAGCGGAGAATATGTTTGAAGATTCTCTTCTTCTGTCTCTCCTCCCACTCTATGGGCATGCTCACTCTCTCTAAAATAAATAAATAAATATTTTAAGTAAATAAATAAATAAATGACCTAGCGTATTTAGGCCAATGATGTTTAAAGTGAGCAGTGACATGATTGCCTTATTATCTACCATACTTGTCTCTCTAATTTCTCCCCTTATTTTTACTTTCACTTTGTCTCTCATATGTTTTCTGGTTTTAATTAAGCATTTTATATGATTTCATTTATTTCTTCTCCCCTCTTAGAACATCAATTGTCTTTTTTTTTCTTTTTAGTAGTTATCCTTTAGTTTGTTATACACAAAACAATACTATATGGGGGCATCTGGCTCTCTAGCTCAGTAGAGAGGCAACTCTTGACCCTGGGATTGTAAACTCAAGTCTGATGTATTTGGTCATAGCGATTAGTTAAAAATAAAATCTTAAAGAAACCCAGAAAAACAACGCTATACCACTTTTTCACTGACAGTGAAATACTTTATAAAAGAGTACTTACAGGGCGCCTGGGTGGCTCAGTGGGTTAAAGCCTCTGCCTTCAGCTCAGGTCATGATCTCAGGGTCCTGGGATCAAGGCCTGCATCAGGCTCCCTGCTCCCAAGCCTGCTTCCTCCTCTCTCTCTGCCTGCCTCTCTGCCTACTTGTGATCTCTCTCAAGCTTAAATAAATAAAATCCTAAAAAAAAGAAGAGTGCTTACAGTTCTCCCTTATAATCCCTGTTACATTTTTTCCATTCCTTTCCACATTATGATCAGCTGTAATCACCAAATATTTCACTGCTATTACTTTAAATAAACTGTTAGCTATTAAGTCATTTAAGAAATATATTTTATTTTGCCATTTATTCATTCTCTAATGTTTTTCCTTTCTTCATACAGATCTGAGTGTCTGATCTATATCATTTTCCTTCTTTCTGAAGAATTTCTTTCTATATTTCTTGCAAATCAGGTCTACTGGCAACAAAAATCTCTCAATTTTTGTTTATCTGAGAAAGTCTCTTATTCCTCTTTCACTTTTGAAAGATAATTTCACAGGGTAAAGAATTGTAGGTTGGTTGGCTTTTCTTTCAACATTCTACTTTTTTCTTGTTTTCATAGTTTCTGAAAAGAAATTCATTTTAATTCTTATTCTTGTTCCTCTATAGGTGAAATTCACTCCCTCTCCCCCCTCCCCCCCAAAACTGACTTCTTTTAAGATTTTTTCTTTTGGTCTTTTATTTCTGCAGTTTGAATATGATATGTCAAGGTGTAAATTTTACCTTCCAGCTGTTTGTTAATTACAGTTAAGTTTCCCTTCCCTGGTACTGGTTCCAGGAACAGTTTGTGTTCCTGAACACAAATTTGGGTAAGCTGTAATTCTTTGTATCTACCTATCTGTCTTTCCAATTTGGGAGACAGTGGTTTGTCCTTTGATTTCAATTGTCTGATGCATCTAATAAAGATTGTTGATTTTCATTTGGTTAGGGTTTTTTTTTTCTTTTTTTCCCCTTGTTGTGGGGATAGGAGCAATGACTTTCAAACTCTTTACATGACAGATCAGAAACTATCTCTAAACCATTTTTGGTGTACTCTAAGCCATTTTTGAATATCTTATTCTGTTGACTTTATTTCATCTTGTAACTCATGAATAGCTATAATAAGATTCTATTTTAGGGAATTTAAATGAACTCTTCTAACAACAACAAGGATGATAAATTTTCCCCCAAAACATCTTTCATATTATTTTGTCTTTCAAAGACATACATATGTGTGACACCGATGTATATTGTTAATATCGGTTATTTTTATATGATGTATCTTTAGACTGCCAAACACTTGTGAATAGCTCATTTTTAATTGTATAATTTTAAGTATTTGTAAGATAAAATATTCTTAGGTATAAAACCTGGTCTGAAATACTGGTTTATTTATGCATCTATTTGGAGATATATAGACACTGTCACTATTAATTTTTATAATCCACTAGAGTTTTGAGCTGAGATTCTAATTAAGTTGATTATGGGACTCTAATTCAGGTGTGGAGAAATTAAGCTCAGATGGTTAAATTTAGCCCATCACTTGTCTTTATAAATAAAGTTTAATTAGATCACAACCACAAATTCACTTGTTTTCATATTGTCCATGGCTGTTTTTGCACTACAGTGGTAGAGTTGAGTAGTCACACTAGAGCCTGTATGTCCCACAAAGTCAAAATATTTATACTCTGACCCTTTACAGAAAAAGATTCCAACTCCTGTTCTAAAATATAGCACAGGTTTTGAATTTTTTCTATAAACATATATTTAACAAGTAAAACATTTTTAGAGGTGAATTTTCTTTGGTTTTAATGTCTTTTCAGGTGTGTGTATATTTGTTATAAGTCACCAATATTTCTATACCTATAAGGTAGTAATTTAAAAATGAAAAAAATGTATTTATATTGTTGAATAGAATAATTCATTTAAGAATATAGAGTGTAGAAATAGAAATGAAATATTTTTGTGAATTTCCCTTGTTATTAATTTTTTTAATTTAAATTCAATTAGCCAACATATAGTACATCTTTAGTTTTTGATATAGCGTTCAATGATTCATTGCCTATAACATCCAGTGATCATATCACATGTCCTCTTTATTGCCCATCACAGAATTACCCTATTCCCTCCTCCTACCAACCTTTCCACAACCATCAGTTTAAATTTTTCATGATGAATTTCATGCCTTCATGTCACCTCTGCTGCCTCCTTGCATTATTGTTATGTTGGCATCCCCCAGTCTCTCACTCCTCTTCATTAATTAATAGCTTTGTCATCTGACTTAACACCTTTCTTTTCATATTGTTTGTCACTATTCCTTTGTACTTCAAAAATGTTTATACTTAATACTCTCATTCATTTATGTGTTTTCCTTTACTTGGAACAGCACCTGCCCCCATTTCCATGTTACACCATTAACCTCATCATCACCAACATCCAGTCTCACCATCTCTTTTTCTTACTCCATTTCCTTTTCTTGTTGTTAAATTCTCCCTGTCTAGCTTTGATTTCTGGTAGTTTTCCATAATTTCTCTTTTGCAGACATTGTTAGCTCCGTTATCACTTTCTCCTGTTAAATTCCTATGATAGAAAATCAATACTTTTTATTTATTTATTTGTTTGTTTATTTATTTATTTATTTATCCATCCATTATGTTATGTTAGCCACCATACAGTACATCATTAGTTTTGGATGTAGGATTCCATGATTCACTGCATATAGTGCCCAGCGCTCTATGTGATCTGTGCCTTCCTTGATACCCATAACCCGGGTCACCCATACTCCCAACCCCTTCCCTTCTGAAGCCCTCAGTTTGTTTCCCAGAGTCCATAGTTTCACATGGATCAATAAACCCCTGGCCAGACTCATTCAAAAGAAAAGAGGAAGGACCCAAATTAATAAAATTATTAATGAAATGAGAGAGATCATGACTAACACCAAGGGAATAAATACAATTATCAGAAATTATTATCAACACCTATATGATAATAAACTAAGCAACCTGGAAGAAATGGATGCATTCCTAGAAACCTACAAACTACTAAGACTGAAACAGGAAGAAATTGACAATCTGAATAGACCCATAACCAGTAACGTTGACGCAGTGATCTTTGGGGAGGTGTACTTCAAAATTTTGTATTTCAAATTTTGTATTTCAAACACCTCCCCAAAACAAGAGTCCAGCACCTGATGGATTCCCTGGGGAATTCTACCAAACATTCAAAGAAGAAATAATACTGATTCTCTGGAAGCTGTTTCAAAAAATAGAAACAGAAGGAAAACTTCCAGCATTACCTTATCTGGTAAAGACCCCATTAAAAAGGAGAATTACAGACCAATATTCCTGAAGAATACAGATGCCAAAATTCTCAACAAGATCCTAGCGAATAGGGGCGCCTGGGTGGCTCAGTGGGTTAAAGCCTCTGCCTTCGGCTCAGGTCATGATCTCAGGGTCCTGGGATAGAGGCCCGCATCGGGCTCCCTGCTCAGCGGGG
>LNAC01000791.1:276123-335591 GCA_002007465.1 Ailurus styani | reverse complement strand
AAAAAAAAAGATTCTAGCGAATAGGATCCAACATTACATTAAAAGGATTATCCATCACGACTAGATGGGATTTATCCCTGGGTGCAAGGGTGGTTCAACATTTACAAATCAAAATCAATCATTGTGATAGAAAATCAACACTTGAAGAGTTTGTCTAGTCCTTCCTATACCCCAGAACATTGCATTCTCATGCTGAAAAGTCTCACTCAAATTCATGACCACAGATTACAAATGGATACCTCTCAGTGCCCATCAACTCATCCATACTTTCTTAGTATATTTTTTGCACTTTCTAAAATGTCTGTTTGACATCTGTCTCCTCACAAGTATTAAATTTAATCCCCTTTCTCTTTGAGCTGGTGGTCTTACTTAACATAATATTGAGAAAAATGAACATAACCTGGCACATTTTCCCTTTCTTTATCACCACCAAGTCATTACCTTCATCCACTCCTTCTTCCTTGTCTTCTTGTTACATTAAATAAACTCACTCAGTTCCTGTCAAATATCCACCCTCATTTGAATACTGGTCTTACTTCTTAGAGACTTGGTTCTTGCCAGTATCTCATTTTTCTTTGACATCACCAATATCCCTATTGTTACTGTTTTAGTTATTTTATCATACAATCATGTTTTGCTTCATTAAAAACATCAGTTACTTGACTCTTGACACCACACACTTTTCTAACTACTGGTTAATCTCTCTATTTGATAGAAGACCAAGAAGATATGTGTTATTGATATAATATTTATTTATATCTATTTATATATTTATATCTATTTATACTTTTAAGACAGTATGGACACCATCCTCATTTCTTCACCACACATTCTTTTCTCAGCGCTCTCCAGTCAGGCTTTGGATCTGGATCTTACCACTGGATCCTCAAATCCAATGCCTACACAGCTGCTTTTCAATATTTGACACAGTTGATCATGTTTTCCCTCTTGAACTTTTTTCCCTGGGATTTTTTCTGTTTTATCAAAACAGAATGTTCGGTGTTTCCATCTAAAATACTCCCCTATTAACTTGCTTTCTTCTTTTTTTTTCTTTTTCCTTGTTTATCTTCCTTTTCTTCTTGTCTTCAAATACTATGGAAATTGCACTCAGGCTCTTTTTTCTTATATGGCTACCTGTTCTCTCTACTATCTCAGCTCTTTCACAGCTTTAAATACACCTACCTACATATCAATGACTCTCAAATATATTCCTTCCCCCTGACTTGTCTCCATCACCCCAGACTCATATATCAGACTGCGCCCTTGACATTTCCATTTGGATGTGAGGTAGGCATTTCAAATTTTACATACCCAAAATAGAACTTTCCCAACTGTGTTTCTCAAACCCCAAATGTTGAAGTAATACCTCAGTAGTTATTGATTTCCTCTTCCATACTCAGTGTCCAGACTCAATCCATCAGCAAGTCTTATTTATTTCATGCCTAAAATATATCCTGAGTCTGGCCATTTCTCACCATCTCCAAGTTTATCTCCTTATTTGAGTCACCATCCTCTATCACTTGATTAATTGCATCTTTGTCTCACTACTTACATTCTAGCTCCTTAAAATATGTTTTCACATAGCAATCAATAGAGATATTTTTTGATGTAACCATGCCATGCCCTTGCTTAAAACTCTTTTACTTTTTATCTCAAATTTATCTTTGCAAAAGGGGTCTACAAGATTTGACCTGTGGGTGTATCTCTAACATTTCTTTCCTTAATTTACAATGTTCTGGTCTGACTGACTTACTTTTGGGCACTTGAGTACATTATGTTGAATCCAGCTCACTGGGTGTTCCTACTTTCCAGACAGCTCTCCTCTGATTTTTATAGGCCTTGTTTATTTTGTTTTGGAAGGAGCTTACCTGGCCAACTAATGAAAGAAACCACTCAGTTACTCTTCCATAATCTTATTTAATTTTCTGTCTAACTCTTTTAGGAAATGAACCCCACTAGCATTTAAGCTTCATGATAAAATGAGTCATATGTGTATTGCTTCTACATCAGTGCCTAGGGCAGTGCCTGGCTATATGTTAATCATGTGAATGAGGTGACAAACTATTGAGGGATGAAGTGAGTTCAATGTGATGATAGGGAAATATCTAAAGAAATTGTGGTACTACCTGATAAGAAGAGAAAGAAAAACATTGTAGAACAGAATTAAGAAGCAAATAAATTTATCAAATTCAACCAATGAATGAGATTTTATATGTTAGGTTTCAGATTAAATCAGATGAATCTGCAGACCCTGTAGTCTTTAGTAAAAAATGGAGTTTTGTTCTCTTGACTTCAGGGCTTCTTATTCTCAGTGAATGTTTTGGGCAAGGATTGAGACCATTGTCCTGGCCAAATACCTCTATAGTTGATATAAAAATACTGAAAAAAGAATGATGATTTGTTTAGAATGATACAATTTTTAGTAGGCAAACATATTAAATATGAATTCCAGAGTAATTAATTAAATATTAAAATTATGAATAAAATCATTTTTTCTGAATATTTTTGTGTTATTTTTGGAACAACTGTGTATATTTAGTATTGTTGTGTTTATTACACTTAAAAGAACTTGTCAGAGAAGAGACCAAATAGATAAAGGTTTTTTTTCTATTTGAAATATATAAAGACTAGTTACCTTTATACTGGTGATTGAAAGGCACAAAGGAATTCTCACTAAGATTTTAAGCAATACTTAAAGAACTTAAAATTATTTAAGAAATTCATCAATTTTATGAGCTTAACTCAATTACATTTATAGGACTTATTTAATAATGAAACCCTTTGTTAGGCAAGTAAGCACTTAGATAATTGGGCATGTTAAATTTATAATGTTTACATTGTATAGGGGATTTTATTTATCTAAGATATAAAAGCCTTGTAAATGACTTGATAAAAGGTATTATATTTACAAATAGAGTAATATTTTGAACTGAATTTAATGGCTAAATTTTTTTTTACTTGTACTTCAACAAATTTAAGAAAATAAATAACAATTTAAAAATAATTCTTTAGTTAGGAGAAGCCACCCTAGTGAAGTTAGAAATGCACATATTCTCATGTACATTATCTAACATTTTCTGAGATCAGAGGAAATCAGACGCATTCAGGGTAGTATGGCCATAGTCATTATCTAACATCATCTCATTTGATCTTTATGAATCAGCCTCTGTGAGATGGATATACAAGTTTTCCATTTCCTGTTTTAAGATGCAGTACATGAAGACAGTATAATCAATAAACTATACTTTTTGTCATCTATGGGTCTTCCCTGTCTTCTGCCTGCAATGATTTGCATGCCCTTTATCTCTCTCCTTTGGCTAATTTCTCCCTTTCTTTCTCTAAAGAAAGCACCCCTGATCCCCCAAAATAGAATAAATGTACTTCTCATGTATTCCCACTGTTTTCTGTACAAGCCTCAAGATAATACTATTGTTGTGATGGTTTATTTAGTTTTCCTAGACCCTAAGCTCATTGTTGACAAGGGTCATTTTTTTTCACAATTATAGCCTCAATATCTTACACCGTTTTTTCCTAATCTTGATGAGTAATTTTTTTCTTCCCTTTTCCCCTTTTATTAAAGTATGATTGGCATATAAAAATTTTATATATTTAAGGTATATGACGAGAAGAAAACATAAGGGAAAAGCTCCTTGACATTGATGTTGGTATGATTTTTTAGAGTTGACACCAAAAGCACAGGCAATGCAAACAAACATCAAACTAAAAAGCTTCTCTACAGCCAAGGAAACAATAAACAAAATGCAAAGGTAACCTAGAGAATATGAGAAAATATTTGCAAACCATACATCTGATGAGAAGTTAATATCCAAAGTATATAAGGAACTCCTACAACTCAATAGCAAAAGAGCCAAATAACCCATTTAAAAAAAAATGGGTGAAGGACCTGAATAGACATCTTTCCAAAGACATATAAAAGGGTCAACGAGTATATAAACAGTTGCTCAACATTACTGTCAAAGAAATGCAAATCAAAACCACAAGGAGATATTACCTTGCACATCTTTTTAGCAGGTAATGGGTAATAAGGAAACATTGCTGCTAATTGAAGATATTATGTGAATAAAGCCACACAGCTACAGCTTACACCCAATTAGTTTTTACTCTGGAAACTCTACTTCTTCCAAATTCATCTTTCCTCCTTCAAATCAATGTCCACATTTAAAAAGTCTCTGAAATAAATATAGCATTAAAATAGTTCTTAATGGTTGGTATTGGAAAGCTGGGTATTGAAATTTTGCTATTAAATTTTTTGATTAAATAAATCAAGATATTCTGCTGAAATCAGTTCAAATTGATTGTCAGTGAAAAATAAGGCAGTTAGTCCAAAGAGAGCATTGGGAAACAGAGCAGTGCTGGCTAAGTAAAGATGCTCTGTAGGTCAGAGCAAAGAAGGGTGTTCTTTTGGCTATTGTGCCACAACAGGTATTCTGTCAAGGAGAGTGCCTGGTCCACAGTAGGAAATCAATATCTTTGAAGTGAATGAAGGAATGTGTAATTAAGTGGAGTCTTAAAGAAATGATAAAACACATTTGACCAAACTTTTTTAAATTGTTTTAATCAACTTTATTGAGGTATTATTTATATGTATGTGAATAACATATACTGTATGTGCGTCTGTTGTCTATACAGTGAAATGACTCTATTTAAAGTATAGAGTGCGAGGAGTTTTAGTAAATGTATGCATTCAGGGAAACAATATCCAAATCAAAATGAAGACCCTTCCTCATCCCCCCAAAAGCGTGCTTGTGCCCTCCCAGTCCTTCAGAGCGATCGACAACCAGCCCTAGGCAACCACTGTGACCAAACTTTTTAAATAAAAAATTTTCATAAGGCCCAAGATACTTTCAAAATATTTTGAAAATGTAAAAAAGGGTTCCCTGTGTTTTCCCTCTGCATTCCTTCCTACTCCATTAAAGCCATAGGTATTTAACAGACCTGTTTTAAGGCATTCACCTAAAAAACAGTCATTGTGAGATGGTAGAGTTAGAGAGTGTGCTGTGATGGAAAGCTTTCAGAACCATTCACAGCTGGAAACATGAAAAACTGCCTGTTCTTGTCTGAATAAAATATTTAAAAAGATGTTTAGCAGCAGAAGACTGGTTTCACATTAGCCTTTCCATATGGAGAAGAAGCTAAGGTGACAAGAAAATAAGATGAAAGGACTTGGAAAACACATTTGTGTGTTTATTTTTAATGATTTTATTTGTGGTAATCTCCATTTTTGTTATTTACCTTTAAATATATTTGTGCTTAACAAGCAAACATTTGTAATATTGGAGACTATTTACAAATGGAAGTCTGAAGAATCTTCAAGATAATAATATATCTCAGTCAAAATTATCATAAGATCAAATGCTGCTCTTGAACTATCAAAATTATTACAATGAAATACAAAATCAAGATGAACTTCATCATATTAAAAAAAACTAATTAATTAATTATAGTCTTCAAGTATACCTGCCATGTCTTCAGGGATTATTTCATTTGTATAGATCAAAAGATTTAATCATTTTGAATTCACAAATGCTTTTAAGAACATTCTGCAGCAATAATGGAAAACAAGATTTAACAGCAATGTTCACATTGTGCTCAATATGAAATTGCTCTCATATCATGAAGCAATTCATTTGCTGTGTTTAATCTATGGAAACTCAGGTTTTTCATTAACATTACAAGTGTATTCTTATTGAGTCAGATTAATATATCCCTGCAATTAGCATTAATTTATATGAGAGGGAAAAAGCTTGAGGTAATTTCCTTTCCATATTTATTCAGATTAATATACTAGTTACAAAAAATCCAACAAATCTTTGAAAGTAATTATAACAACTTTGTAAATAATAACACTCTGTAAAAACTTTTCTGTCCCTAAAGCCATAATACTTTGTAAAGGTGTCATTTAAATGTGTGGAGGACATATAATCCAAAGTAGTGCAAATTTGAAAGTATTTGAAATTTACCTTTACTCAAGAATATCAAGTTAAGTGATGGCTGGTGGCTCAGTTGGTTAAGTGTCTGCCTTCAGCTCAGGTTATGATCCCAGCATCCTAAGATCAAGCCTCACATTAGGTTCCCTGCTCAGCAAGGAGGCTGCTTCTTCCTCTCCCTTTGTTCTTCTCCCTGCTCATTATATCTTAAATAAATGAATGAAATCTTTAAAAAAAGAATATCAAGTTAAATATTAACTATCTTATCTTTGAAAACTAATAATAAGGACACAAAGAAAATTCAAATCTATGTTTCTCTGGTGCCAAAGACTATTATATATTTCACATCCTGTTTTCCTCTATCAGATATCCTCATAGTTCTATCTTATAATTTGAATATTCACTTTTCCTTCATAACATCCAACCTACTCCATCTTTTTAATGTAAAATATCTTGCTTATCTCAGAGCATTTTCCTGCTTTTAATATTCACCCGATATTAGTCTTGATTGAGCCAACCCAATTTGCTACCCATGCCATTCATCATGCCGTTGATCTCAGGCAGTAGTTGTTGATATTGTTTTTTTTTAAAGATTTTATTTATTTGACACAGAGAGAGAGATTACAAGTAGGCAGAGAGGCAGGTAGAGAGAGAGGAGAAAGCAGGCTCCCTGCTGTGCAGGGAGCCCGACATGGGGCTCTATCCCAGGATCCTGAGATCATGACCTGAGCTGAAGGCAGAAGCTTTAACCCACTGAGCCACCCAGGGGCCCGAGTAGTTGTTGATATTGTGATTATTTTTATTACAGATATTATTTGGGTAATCCTATGTAATTATACAAGATCTGGATTTTTTTTATTACCACACTTTCCAGTGTTATGTAAAATAAGTTATTTGCAATCATAGTTTAATAAAAAAAAAAGTGTCAGACTAATCTTTCTGGCTTATTAACCATTAACTCATGAATTTATAGTGCACATATTTGGGTATTATTTATGTGTGTATTTATGTCAAGATTTATATAAGAATGACAGTCTCATCTATAGCTGGTAACTATATTTTTGCCCAGGTGTCCCAACGAAAAACACAAACAAAAAAGACCAAAAACAAAACAACCCAAAACACAGTAATATCTTTACAGAGGAACTAGCCACATTTGTAATTGAGTCATTTGTCCCAATTTATTGCTTCTAATTTCAAAATATTATAAATGTTGATAGATTGTATTCATCTATTGATATTTCTTTCTATCTTCAAGTGTTCTGCTGAACATGCTAACTCGCCAGGACATGCTTGGATTCATATAACTATTGTTTTAAATAATATGGTTTAAATGTAGTTGATATCAATATTATTTTTTTAATTTGGATCCCCATGACTAAATCATAGGGAGATCATGAAATCTCCAAAAGTTATGTAAGAAATCTGAATACCCGAATTTTTACTTTTATTTGTATATTATTTCTTAAGCATAAATAGTGCAGTAGCAGTGCTTCTGTTTGGTTGGCAGAGTTATTCTATGTGGTGACTCAGGGAACAAGACTTTCTTTTTCAAGCTCTGCCATTTCCTTGGGGTTGCAAGTATAAATGCAATGAGGATAGAGATGGCACCTTACCAATTGTGACAATGGATAAGTAACTTAAACCCTCTGAGTTTCTACTTCTTCATGGGTAAAGTTGAGAAATAGATTAGCCTGATCTTCTGGCATTAACCATTTATGATTATGTAGTCATAGAAAACAGGCCACTGAAGAAAATTATGTAAGAAAAAATAAGGAATATACTTTACATGCATTTTTTTATACTTTAGAAACATGCAAGCTTTCTAAGTTTTAAATCATATGCAACTTATTCAGAAAGAGTATAGGAAAAATAAACTGCTGATCTCTCAATTTAGAATATAAATACTACAGTATTCAAATAATATTGGCATAGATGAATAAGATTTCTTAAAATAATAAAAAATGAAAAACTTTATAAAATCTAACAAAATAATAAAATATTTCATATCAGAACTGCAAATAAAACATTATTCTTTTACATTGAAAAAGCACTTAATAACATTCAAAACATCCAAATATTCAAAAATAATTTCTTGTATAACCTTTGGAAAATTAGCAACAGAAATAACCTGTTTAAGATTATAGAAAATATTTATACTCTCCTATTGGCTAACATCATACACTATAGTAAAACAGCTCATTTAAATCAAGAAAAGAGAGGTTTAGATTCACTATTTTCATGACCAAAGTTGAATATAGGACAAATAAATGAGAAATATAAATAATTGGGAGAAACATGATTGCTGTTTGTAAGTGCTGTGATTATATATTCAGAAAACCAAGAGAAGCAATACAAAAATATAGAGAACCTGAACCCTAATGCTAATCCTAACACTTTGAATTAGTTTTTCAGTGAGAATACTCCATAAGCATTTTCAGTGAAATATCCAGGTAGAGGTTAAGACTGCAAAAAACAGGTTTTCCAACATATTAGCAATGAACAATTGAGATATATATAATGGGGTAATATATTCACGTAGCAACAGTTTATTCAACCAATGCATGTTTATTGGGAGGAACATGAACCTCCTTAAAGATAATGAGACTGTATTTGGATATGTACTAAGGCAATGGGAAACAACTTTTCACACAAGAAAATATGTGTCAATAGATATAGGGAAAAGTAGTCAACCTCAGTAATAATAAAGAGGTTACGAAAATCCTAAACCCAGAAGTCAAAAGAATATCACATGGACAAATATTAATAAAAGTTATCATTCTTAACATGCTTCAGGTACAGTGAACTAAGTACTTTCATACAAAAATATAGCAGCAAAGAATGTAAAGAATAGCAGTAAAGAATTCCTAAAAGGAATTCATACACATTTGTAGTTTCAGACATGTTTATACTTATGAATGTTGACCTTCTAAAAGAATATATTTTAAGGAAATAAAGATGATGGCAAGATGAAGATTACATCACAGTATTTTATATAGAAAAATAATTTTTATTTTTAGTACTATGGACTTGACTAATTAAAGACTGAGTACAACTTCTTCAAGGTAAAACAAACTTCTAGATAAGAGTTTCACGTATTTCTGACAGATATTATCTGTGTGATCTTGGACAACTTTCTTACCCTGTCTGCAGCTCAATTTCTCCAACTCTAAAAGAGATAACTATAATAACATTTGAATATTGAAAGACATAATGCTTATGAAGAACTTATGATAATTTGGGGTAAAAAGTAAAATACGGAATGTTAAATAATATGTGATCCAATAATATATAAAAATTTTCTGTGCTTATCAGTCTGTATATGGATATACATACTACAAACAAGGCTTGATTCTATGTATTAACTATTTATTGTATTTACCCACATTCTATGCACAAGTATTCTTAATTTTAATGGTTAGAAAAAAACTAGGTACGATTTTGGTTGTTGTGATATTTGCTATCAAAGAGAGAAAATAAACATGCAAACAATTAGAGAATAATTATTACAAGGGAGTACAAGTATGGGGTTATGGGTTAAGGTACATTTTTCTTAATTATTTTCTTCATTTTCCAAATTTTTTACATTATATATTACATATTGGTTTATTTTCAGAAAAGTGAAATCTTGATTTTACTACATTGATGCATACATTTTTAGCACATCAATACGAGGTTTTCCGTAACACACACACACACACACACACACACACACACAGAAGGGAGAGATTGTAAGAGAGAGACAAAGAGAGCACTTAAGCCCTTAAATGCTTGGATTCTTAAAATTTCTCTTCATTAACTGCATCAGAAATTCAGAGCATCTGCTTCACAAATACAGAACTCAATATTCGAAAAGTCAGAGCAAGTGTACTAACTTGGCAACAATGATTTAAGCAAGTGTCCATTGGGTTCTGGGCATGTGTCCACCTCACTGCCAAATGCCAGTGCTATGTATTAAAACTCCAGGTCAAGCCATGAGCCTGACACCTGATCCTGAGAACACTCTAAATCTGCTTCCTCAACGTTAGTCAAAGTTCTTATTTCATACTCTATTCCCTGAGGATATATCTCCTCTCTAGGGTCTAGTTGTTTTCCTGCCTGCAGGTTAGTGTATCAAAATAATTGATTTGTTTTGTGATGAAGAGAGAGATATTTAGAAGGGAAAGAAAATAGAATTACAAAAAACATCAAAAAGGGAAAATGGAAGTAAAAAGGAACTTGGAAAAGCTATAAATCAGCTTAATTATTATTGAACTGGGGCAGGGAGAGAAGAAAAGCTCAAAGCAAAATTTATGCCTTCTAATTCTGTGTGATGCTGCATCCACCAAATTCAAGCTGTAATGTTTTGAAGAAAACTTACAAATGAGGTCAGTGTAAAGAAAAGGAATGAACATTAATACTGTCTTTCTAAAAAAATATTCATGGCAAAAAGATAAAGAATTTGTTCTCTGTCAAAGAGATAAATACATTCAAAGAGCTTCAGAAAGAATGTCAGTGCACTCACACATCATTTTTATACCAATGGAAATAAAATGATTTAAAAGATTCTTTTCAGAAACCTAAAATTTGGCAGGATCTTGGTATCAGGGGTTAAAATGAAAGTATCTTTGGGGCACCTGGCTGGCTCACATGGTTGAGTGTCTCCGTTAGCCTCAGGTCATGATCTCCAGCTCCTGAGATTCAGCCCCATGTCAGGCTCCCAGCTCAGTGGGGAGTCTATTTCTTCCTCTCCCTCCTCTCGTGTTCTCTCTGTCTGTCTGTCTCTCTCAAATGAATAAATAAAATAATATAAATAAATAAATAAATAAATAAATAAATAAACAAACGAAAGTATCTTCATAATATATTTATCTGATTTTTTCAAGCATGCCTTTTTACATATTTTTTGTGAACAAGTGGAAAACATAAATATAAAAACCAACCAATAAAAAATATAAAATAAACCAACAACTACAATTGAGATCAAAAGTAAAAAGATACATTGTTCATCTAGAACAAATTAAAATGTATAAAATTAACTTTTATATCACTAATCTAGCTTTCATCTATCATCATTTATAATCTATCATTTATTTATCCAATATGTGCATAACATCTTACAGAAATCATTGAGATAGTGTAAATTTACTAAAGTAGAAAAACAGACCAAAATCCAGGTCTGTAAGGAGCAATTTAACTGATTGTTTGGCTCATTTGCCATTTTTTCAGCCAATATTCATTAAGTGGCTAAGACACAACCTGGCTAGGCAGCAAGAATCGAATGGTAGAAAGACATGGTTTTACAGTTTTAGGTTGTATTCTACTTGATACCCATATATAAAAACTGCATTTCTCAATCTCCCTTGTCGCTACATTTATGCTCATAAGAATTTATTTTGATCAATAATATGTAAGTGAATGCATTATATGATAGTTTTAAGAAGTCTTCTTGAAAAACTTGGGGTTTATTCTTTTTCATTCCTTTCTTCTTCTTACTATGTAGAATGTGGACCAAATGGTAAAGGCCCAAAAATCCATTTCAACCAGGAAGTGAAAGTCATTTGTTAAAGATGACAAGACAATCACATGGAAAAACAAGAGTGGACACCACTGAGATAACACATCAGCCATCACCACCTATACTTCCTTTTACACAGAAGAGAAATAAACTTCTATCTTATGTTAGAGACACCTGTTGGGGGCCTTTGTCTTATTCAGCTGAATCTAATCTTAACTGACAGAGTAGGTGTAGCAGGGACTCAAATTAGCTTTTTAAAAGTCCCCTTTTCTCTCTCTGTTACATTTAATGACATGTGACATGTTAGAAGCAAATTCTTTAAAGTCATGAATAAGAACACGGAGGCTCACCTTTATTGTTTCAATTTAACAGTGTACTTAAATAAGAGATAAGACACCAAAACAAGAAAAAGAAAATTATTATGATTGGAAAATAGGAATCAAAACTGTCTTCGTTTTCAGTTGATATGGTTTTCCCCACAGAAAACATACAATAATACTTAAATTGTGAGATTTCATAATGTAATTCAGAAAGGATGTTAGATATAAAATCAATTTAGAAAAGTTGCCTTGTAACACCAGCAAAGATGGTAGAGAATATAGTTTAACAAAAGAAAAAAATTATAAAACTGTCTTAAAATATAATTGATATAGGAGAAAAATATTTTTTCTAGCTTTTATTTATTTATTTATTTAGTTAGTTAGTTATTTGTTTGTTTATTTTATTTTATTTATTTATTTGAAGACTGAGAAAGAGCATTAGAGAGGAGAAGGTCAGAGGGAGAAGCAGACTCCCCGTGGAGCTGGGAGCCCGATTTGGGACTCAATCCTGGGACTCCGGGATCATAATCTGAGCTGAAGTCAGTCGCTTAACCAACTAAGCCACCCAGGCACCCTAGGAGAAAAATCTTTAAAAAGTACAAGCTTTTGAAAAGAAAATGACAAAAGTGTATTTTTTAATGTGTGGTAAGTAGAGTTTCAATATAAGGAAAGTGTCTTGGTGAGAATTTTTGCATCCATGCTCATCAGAGATATAGGTCTGTAATTCTCCTTTTGATGGGGTCTTGTCTGGTTTTGGAATCAAGGTAATGCTGGCCTCATAAAATGAGTCTGGAAGTTTTCCTTCCATTTCTATTTCTTGGAACAGTTTCAGGAGAATATGTATTAATTCTTCTTTAAATGTTTGGTAGAATTCCCCTGGGAATCTATGTTACCCAGGGCTCTTGTTTGTTGGGAGATTTTTGATTACTGCTTCAATCTTCTTACTGGTTATGGGCCTGTTCAGGTTTTCTATTTCTTCCTGGTTCAGTTTTGGTAGTTTATATGTCTCTTGGAACACATCCAATAGGATTCAACAGTACATTAAGAGGATTACTCACCATGACCAGGTGGGATTTATTCCTGGGCTGCAAAGTTGGTTCAATGTCTGAAAATCAAGCAGTATGATACAATACATTAATAAAAGAAAGAACAAGAACGATATGATACTCTCAATAGATGCTGAAAAAGCATTTGACTAAGTACAACATCCTTTCTTGATCAAAACTCTTCATACTGTAGGGATAGAGGGTACATACCTCAGTATCATCAAAGCCATCTATGAAAAACATACAGTGAATATCATTCTCGATAGGGGACAACAGAGCTTTTCCTCTAAGGTCAGGAACATGGCAGGGATGTCCATTATCACCACTGCTATTCAACATAGTACTAGAAGTCCTAGCCTTAGCAATCAGACAACAAAAAGAAATAAAAGGCATCTAAATTGGCAAAGAAGAAGTCAAACTCTCACTCTTTGCAGATGATATGATACTTTATGTGGAAAACCCAAAAGACTCCACTTCAAAGCTGCTAGAACTCATACAGGAATTCAATAAAGTGTCAGGATATAGAATCAATGCACGGAAATCAGTTGCATTTCTACATACCAACAAAAAGAAGGAAGAAAGAGAAATTAAGGAGTCGATCCCATTTACAATTGCACCCAAAACCATAAGATACCTAGGAATAAATCTAACCATAGGGGCAAAGAATCTGAAATTAGAAATCTATAGAGTACTCATGAAAGAAATTGGGGAAGACACAAAGAAATGAGAATGTTCCACGCTCATGAATTAGAAGAACAAATATCGTGAAAATGTCCATGCAACCTAGAGCAATCTACATATTTAATGAAATCCCTATCAAAATACCATCAACTTTTTTTCAGAGAAATGGAACAAATAATCCTAAAATTTATATGGAACCAGAAAAGACCCTGAATAACCAGAGGAATGTTGAAAAAGAAAACAAAAGTTGGCAGCATCACAATTCCAGACTTCAAACTCTATTACAAAGCTGTGATCATCAAGACAGTATGGTATTGGCACAAAAACAGACTCATAGATCAAAGGAACAGAACAGAGAGCCCAGAAATGTACCTTTGACTCTATGGTCAACTAATCTTTCACAAAGCAGGAAAGAATGTCCAATGGAAAAAAGAGAGGGTCTTCAACAAATGGTGTGGGAAAAATTACACAGCCACATGCAGAAGAATGAAACTGGACCATTTCTTTACACCACACACAAAAAAAGACTCAAAATGGATGAAACACCTCAATGTGAGACAGGAATCCATCAAAATCCTTGAGAACACACGCAGCAACCTCTTTGACCTCAGCCGCAGCAACATCTTCCTAGACACATTACCAAAGGCAAAAGCAGCAAGGGCAAAAAAGAACTATTGGGACTTCATCTAGATAAAGAGCTTTTGTACAGCAAAGGAAACAGTCAACAAAACCAAAAGACAACCAGCAGAATGAGAGAAAATATTTGCAAATGACGTATAAGATAAAGGGCTGGTATCCAAAATCTATAAAGAACTTATCAAACTCAACACCCAAAGGACAATTAATCCAATTAAGAAATGTGCAGAATATGGGAAGCTGGGTGTCTCAGTTGGTTAAGCAACTGTGTAAGGCTCAGGTCATGATCCTGGAGTTCTGGGATCGAGTCCCACATCAGGCTCCCAGCCCCACCGGGAGTCTGTTTCTTCCTCTCCTTCTCCCCTCTCATGCTCTCTCTCACTTTCTCTCTCTCTCAAATAAAAAAATAAAATCTTAAAGAAAAAAGAAATGTGCAGAAGACATGAACAGACATTTCTCCAAAGAAGACATCCAAATGGGCAACAGACACACGAGAAAGTGCTCAACATCACTTGGCATCAGGGAAATACAAATCAAAACCACAGTGAGATACCACCTCACACCAGTCAGAATGGTTAAAATTAACCAGTCGGAAATGACAGGTGTTGGCAAAAATGTGGAGAAAGGGGAAACCTCCTACAGTGCTGGTGGGAATGCAAGCTGTTATAGCCCCTCTGGAAAACAATACGGAGATTCCTCAAAAAGTTGAAAATAAAGCTATATTATGACCCAGCAATCACACTACTGGGTATTTACCTCAAAGATAAAAATGTAGAGGCAAGTGCACCCCAATGTTTATAGCAACATTGTTCACAATAGCCAAACTATGGAAAGAATCTAGATGTTTGTCAACAGATGAAGGCAAAAGAAGATGTGATATATATATAGGAAATGTTTTTCCTAAGAAGATATCCAAATGGCCACAGGTACGTGAAAAGGTGTTCAAAATTACTAATTGTCAGGAAAATGCAAGTCAAAGCCAAAATGAGGTGTCACTGCACATGTGTTAAAATGGATATTGTCAAAATGTTAAAAGATAAGTGCTAGTGGGGACATGAACCAAAGCAAAGCCTCAAGCACTGTTGGTTGGAATGGAAATTGGTACAGCTACTGGGTAAAATAATATGGAAACATATTGAAAAATTAAATAATAGAAGTACCATATGATCCAGCAATCATCAAATTAATATATATCCAAACGAAACAAATCACTATCTCAAAGAGTATCTGTACCTCCATGTTTTTTTGTGGCATTATTTACAATATGAAAATAACATAAGTGTATGTTAATAGAAGAATAGATAAAGAAGATATTGTAAAGATAAATGGGATTTTATTAAGTCATAAAAAGAAGGTAATCCTGCCACTTCGAACAACATGGATGGAACTTGAGGACATTATGCTAAGTGAAATGAGTTAGACAGAGAAAGACAAATATTGTCTAAGATCACTTATATGTTGAATCTAAAAAAATCTAAACTCATAAAAACAGAGAATATATTGGTGATTGCCAGGGGTGGGAGGTGGGGGAAATGGGTAAGGTGAACAAAGCATACACACTTCCAGTTGTAAGATGAAGAAACTAGAAGGATGTAATGTACAGCATGACAACTATAGTTAATAGTATAATAATATATATTTTAAAGTTTTTAAAAGAGTAATCTTAAAAGTCTTAATACACATATACAAAAAATTGTAACTATGTGAGGTCATGGATATGTTAACTAACTTATGATATTCACTCCCATATATACATATATCAAATCATCTGTTGTACAGCTCAAACTTTAACAATGTTATATGTCAATTATATTTCAATAAAGCTGGAAAAAATAATTTCCTTTAGTATGTAAGTCAGGTCTGCTGGCAACAATATCTCAGTTTTTGATTACCTGAGAATGGCTTTATTTCATCTTTGTGTTTTAATGAGAGCTTTTATGAGTATAGAAACCTTGGTTGGCAGTTTCTTTTTTCTGGCAGTATTTATAGTATGCTACTCCTCTGCTTTCTGGCATTCACTGTTTCTAATGTTTGGTCACTGGAAGGTGTTATTTTGATTTCCTTGTCCATGAAGAATAATAATTTTTTTCTCTTACTATTCCCATCTTTTTTCTCTTGATTTTGGCTTTCGTCTATGATGTTTCTGGGTGGGATGTTTTTTAATTTATCATACTTGAGGTTTGTTATCTTCTTAAATGTATAGATTGGCATTTTTCATTAAATTTGTGAAGTTTCTACTATGTCTACTATTAATTTTAAGTAATATTTTGTCCCTTTTGCTTTCTTCTGGTTTTTCTATTACACATGTTAAGTGTATTAATTATTAATTATCCCACAATTTTCTAAGGTTTATTTTTCTTCATTTATTTCATCTGTTTCTCAAATCATGTAATATCTATTAATATTCATATAACTTCAACTTAAAGGCAGTGACCTTGGTAAGGAGAAAGGAAAAATGTCTTAATTTCCTGAAAATACTGAGCCCTTTCTTATGAATCCTATTTGGCCAAAATCATAACAATGCTGACCCTAGCTATAAAACCAAGTCCAATATCTTCTTTTCAGCCTCTCTAATGAGAATTTCCACTAAGAAGAGAGCTAGAAGTATGTTTCTTTCATCAATAAATAGTATCTAAAAGAAGTAATTTAGGAAGAGTAGGAATTGTTGTTATTTCTGTAATTGCAATGTTGATTTAATTGGGACTCCAAAGGAAACTAGAATGTTGATGGCCCAAGTGTAAAATAATACTTGGATGAAAAAAAATGTTGCATGGTATATTAACAGAGGGAATAGGCTTAATTTTGGTGTTAAATAAGAAAAATACTCTGATTTTGACAACTAATTTAGCAACAGTTAAAAATTTACCATATATGAACAAGTTGATACGACTGTAGAAAAAAACCCTAAAACTTCTTTAAATAATAACATAATTACAGGAATATTAGGCTTCTGATTTTCAGAACATTTTATCCTTCTATACTCAGTAGGAAAAAACAATTGGGGAAAAACCTGACAATTTTGTGACCCTGAGGTTAAGAATGAGTTTGTAATTTTTTTCTGTATCACCATCTGTATCCTATCATTTCAGGTATTTTCCTGGCAATATATGGAGTTATTTTAATAGCTACATATTATCTTGTGATTATTTAACTGGCTTATGGGAATAAATACTTGTGTGTTCCTTTACTCCTGAATATCATTTTCATTTGTCATCATCTGAGTTAAAAAGTATCGATTTTTGCAAATGAAATAAGTAATATTTTTGGAGTCTGTGCTGGAGTCAATCAAATAAATTTTAAGCAACATTTCTGACTACTGCAAATTGTAACATTTAATTTATATATTTGCATAGTGCATGTATTATATTAACAGTTCACTATAGTACTGTGGAAGATTATCTAATGGCATATAGAAAGATAACTTGCAAGTTAATTGACTTGTTGAAGGGTAAGGAAAAGAAAATAACTCTGGTTGTGAAAGAGTAGCTCTTTTCCCCAACTTTCCCCTTCTGTCATTAGTAGCTGCAATAAGAATCCAACATAGCTATGCTTTAGAGATGAAGAGATGCTCTCAAACATTACATGCATCACTTATTCATGGTCATATCCCTGTACATAGCTAAGTTTAAATTTCTATACTGATTCAGCTCTTTATTCCTAATAAGTGTGTATTTGTCAATCATCTATGTCAAAAGAGCAAATCAGAAATTTATCTATGTTTAGATCAAGAATCCCTGAGAATATGTCTCATGTGAAGACATAAACCATCCAGGGTAGTCAATCATTAGCCAAGTACCTGAGATTGAATTTTCTAAGCAGTGTTCAGAAAAATATTAAAAAGATGCTTTAATTATCCTTAACTTTTTCTAGAATTAGTATCATAAGGTGGTTAAAACTCAAAAAATAACTTGATAAACTGTATAAATTTTACTTTGCAGAAGTTGATATTTATAGAATATCACCAACTTTACTGTCACAAATATTTGGATATACTTAGATATGTCTATGAATATATTCAGGAACAAATAATTTATATTTTAAAATGTAAATTTGTCTCCAAATAGTACTATAACAGGACCCATATTAGCAAATGAAACAAATCACTTTGAGAATTTTACTTGCAACAAATACATTTTATTTTATTATTTTTTTATTTTTTTATTTTTAGATTTTATTTATTTATTTCACAGAGGGAGAGAGATCACAAGGAGGCAGAGAGGCAGGCAGAGAGAGAGAGGGGGAAGCAGGCTCCCCGCCGAGCAGGGAGCCCGATGCGGGCCTCGATCCCAGGACCCTGAGATCATGACCTGAGCCGAAAGCAGAGGCATTAACCCACTGAGCCACCCAGGCGCCCAACAAATACATTTTAATAATTACACGACACATGAAAAATGTTCACTTTAAGAACTGAAAGAATAAAGATGGAATTTATTTAAGGAGATAATCAAAAAATAACCACTTATTCAAACTGTCCAGTGCTCTCTCATAAAAAGGTGGGCAAGTTGATTATTTTGTTTTGCAATAAACAATAAACTAATAGAGGAGATTTATAAGACAGTATGCTTCCTGTGAGATTTTTTTTTAAAACGTAGTTGTTCCTAGAGTAACCATGTTGATTTTAGGAATCTTGTACACTTACAGCACTTAAACCAAGAAAAAATATATAATACACAATTAATTTAAAAATACTGCTTTTAAAAACACTTAAAGCTGTGTACAGTTTTATGAACACCAGGTAGCCTATATTCTTGGTATAGATACTTTATTTCATCATAATACTTTTTAAAAAGTTTTTATTTAAATTCTAATTACCATACAGTGCGATATTTAGGTGTAGTATTTAGCGATTTATCACTTTCATACAACACCCAGTGCTCATCACAAGTGGCCTCCTTAACCCACCAACCATTTAACCTGTCACCCCTGCCCACCTTCCCTCCAGCAACCCTCAGTTTGTTCTTTATAGTTAAAAGTCTGTTTCCTGGTTTGCCTCTCTTCATCCCCCCAATATGTTCACTTGTTTTGTTTCTTAAATTCCACTATGAGTGAAACCATATGGTATTTGTTTCTCTGACTGGCTTATTTCACTTAGCATAATGTTCTGTAGTTCCATTCACAGCAATTGTGCTACTACGTATTTACTGAGGAACACAAAAATACTAATTTGAAGGGATACATGCACCTCGATGTTTATAGCAGCATTACCTACAACAACCAAATTATGGAAAGAACTCAAATGTCTATTGGTTGATGAATAGATAAAGAAGATGTATATGGGATATTACTCAGGCAGACTATAGTACTTTTAATAGAGATAATCATGAAAACCTAAATCACTGAATAAAACCCCTGACTTAAAATATTCACTTTAACATTTAGAGAAATACGCTTTAATTTTCAAGGAAAATTTGTGAAGATTGTGATTTGACCTAATGAGTAAGCACATCCAAATTTACACATTAATGCTATTGTCTTATTTGCAAGTGATGTGTGTTTACTGCATTCAAAAGAAGTTCTTTTGTTATATAAGTAAGTCTTAATTGACAAACATGTCTTTTTATATTTGCCTTACAGCACTTGTGTGTGTGTATGTGTGTGTGTAGGTTGGTAGTTAACAAACATCAAGTGTGCACCATGTGCTAAACATTCTTCACAATTATTAACATTTGTTAATTTATTTAAATCTTATCATAGCTCCAAAGGTAGATTCTAATGTTTTACTAAATGTTACTGGTTAGAGAACAGGTAGCATGAAGGAGTCTGAGTTCAGAACCTCCACTTTTGACCACTACAATTGTGCATCATATTAAATTAATAGCTATAGCTATCCTATTGATATTTTCTTTAAAAATGCCCCAGAATTTGATAAATTAAAATCATAATAGATTATGATATCTATTGTAGAGTGGTAGTAATATGAGGCAGCATAGAATTGAAACTAGAATAAAATCAATCCAGGAGGGGCACCTGGGTGGTACAGTTGTTTCATTATCTGCCTCTTGGTTTTGGCTTAGGTCATGATTTCAGGATTGTGGGATGGAGCCCCTCCTAGGGCTCCATGCTCAGTACAGAGTCTGCTTATCCCTCTCCCTCTGCTCCTCCCCTCTGCTTGCACTTTTCTCTTTCACTTTCTCTCTCAAAAATAAATAAATGAAATCTTAAAACAAAAAATAGAATCCAAGAATAGAGGCACTATGCCTGCTAATGAAAAAATAATATGGTAATGTAGTCATGAAAAGATATTTTTAAATAAATGATTCTGAATCTCTTATATTTAAAAATAATAACTTTTTATCTTCGTGCCATATACAAAAGTCAAGCTTAGGTTAAATACAGATCTAAATATGAAGAATGAAACACTAAACTCTTTAAAGATATACATAGAATGTTTCTAGGACAAACATTAGGCAATATTTCTTAAAGGAATTACAAAAACCACTAGCCACAAAAAATTTTGTTGAATTTCATTTATTTATAAACGATAACTTCAGAACATCAAAGGTACTATTAACCAAGTGAAAAAATAGCCTGCAGAGACATAGGAAAGAGTCATAATACATATATTTGGCAATATATTCACATCTAGAATATATAAAGAACATCAACAAATCAATAATAAAGCAAAATATAATGTGACATAAAAATGGACAGAAGTCTTAAAGAAACACATCAAATAGAATGATATACATTAATATCCAAATGACCAGTAAACATATGCAACACTGTTCAACTTCATTTCCCATCTGAAAAATGTACATTGGAACCACAGTGCAATGCTACTACACAATAATCAAGAAAACTAAAAGGAAAGATGACAATTCAAGTTGTCAAAGCATTGGAGCAACTAAAACTCTGATATACTGCTGGTTAGAGTGTAAATTAATATAACCAAATCAGAAAACTGTTTGCCAGTACCTGTTAATGCCAAATACATGTATACTTTGTGACTCAGCAAGTACAATAAACTGAATTTTAGTAAATTTTAATACACTAAATTTAATAAATTTTAGTAAACTAAAATAAGGACATATATTCACCAAAAAACATGCTGAAGAATATTGTAGCAGAACTATTCATAATAGTGTCAAAATGTTTTTTAAAAACCCACAAACTAAATCTCCATCAACAACAGAGTAAAATTGACAGGAGAAAGGAAAATGATAGCTAAGGTGTTAGCTGTCAATGTAAAACATTGTACATCAATAAGAATAAACAAAGTATAATTACATGCAACAGCTTGTGTAAAACTAACAAATAAAAAATCGAAAGAAGCCAAATATAAACTGTAAATTTGTATTAGTATATTTATATAGTCAATTAATTGTGGTGTTAAAGTTCAGCCAAGTGGCTATCTTTGGTGGTAATAGTGACTTAGAGGAGGCTGTAAGTTTGTTCTGGGGAGTAGGTAATGTTCTTTGTATCTTCACAGTGGGTGTAGGGATGTTCACTTTATAAAAGTTCACTTTTGCTTTGAGCAATTTTTTATATGTATATTGCAGTTTACTATATTGTAGTTAACTTCAAAATTATAGTAGAACATTTCTTAACATTATTAATAAGGACCCATTTTGAAATTGCCCTTGTCTTACAGACATTTATTTATTGTAGTTATTAAAGCCATTTCATTCCAAACCCAGTGAAATTGTGGCAGTTTGACAACCAAATTTTCATTTCTGTCTTCTAGGTGAATTACTTGTCTTTAATACATTTTTTTTGTTTTTGCTAGAGTCAGTTCTGGTTATTTAGCAATTATTTAAGATTTCTAAATATTATGGAAATATTGGCATATAAAAACAAAAGGAAAAAAAAGCCTAAAATACCCTACAGTCTCTCCTATGAAAGCACACTGAATAGAAATGGCTGAATGCAATAGAAAAGGGGCCGAAGTAGGAAGAGCTACTGGTCAAAAACTGGTCCAAAAACATGTTATTTAAAAAAAAACACTTTTTCACAAACTTCCTAATACATCACTAGAAAATACTTGGACTAAACACATGAAGTACTCAAACATTGAAACATGGAGTTGGGCACACTTCAAAGCCTCTGTCTGGTTCAAGGGATTCATGGGGTTAAGTACAACTAGGAGTCAGCTGTAGTCCTTCCAGCTATTAAACTGGGCAAGACACCAAAACCTCTTATTTTAGCTTTATTTGTAAAATGAAGATAATTCTTCATACTTTATAGTTTTTTTACAATAGTGACTTTATTTTTTTGTTTTTATTCTATTGTTCTAGAAGTAAAATGATTAGTAAATTAGAGTGTAAATATTTTTAAGCCCTATAGTTTAAAAGTATTCATACTCCGCTAAAAATCTCCTTTTGGAATGATTCAGTCTCTAGGTATCATTGTCAGCATTTGGTGTTATCACTATTTTCATTTAGCCATGTTGATAGGTGTACAGAGATATCATATTTTGTAGTTTAATTTTCACTTCACTGATGGCTAATGATGTCAAACATAATTTCATGTCCTTACCTGATGTTCATATATATCTTAGTCAGTGAAATGTTTCTTCATATCTTTAGCCAATTTTGTAACTGGATTTTATTTGTTATGAACTTTGAGAGTTCTTTATATCTTTTAGATACTAATCTTTGTCAGATATGTGGTTTACAAATATTTCTCAGTCAGTAGTTTGTCTTCTGTCCTCTTAAAAAAGTCTTTCACAGAAGCAAATAAAAAATAAAGTTCAGTGTAATTTTTTTCTTTTATTGGCTGTGCTTTTTGTGACAGCTCTAAGAACATTGATCATTTTGTTTAGAAAATTACCCTAAATTATTCTGTTGGGAGAACTTTCTTTAACTGTTCTTTTAGGATATATTTGTTGAGGCAATTTCTATTAGTTTTCTGTCATCCGAATAGTCTTGACTTCTTCATTCCTGAAGGAATTTTCACTGGAAATGGATTCTGGGTTGACAGTACTTTACTTTGAGGACTTGGAAAATGTGCCATTTCCTGATCACCTCAGGGGCTTCTGAAGAAAAATCTGTCATTTTAATTGTTTTTGTTGTCATTATTCTTTATTTTTAACTTACAAATAAGATATTGTTTCTGTCCCTACTTTCAAGATTTTTTTTTCCTTTGTCTTTAGTTTTGTAAATTCGAATATGCTGTGTCTTGGTGTTTATTCTGTTTGGTATTTACACAGCTTCTTATATCTACAGATGTATGTCTTTTGCCAAATTTGGGAGGTTTTCAGATATGATTTCTTCTAGTATTTTTTAGCCCTGTACTCTCTTATTTCCTTGAATGTTAGGAGTTTGGTAATCTCATTTGTCTTTGAGGTTCTAATCATCTTAGTTTATTTTCTCTGTTCAGATTGCATGATCTCTATTGTTTACCCAGTTCACTTGTGTTTTTTCTGCCTCTCCACCCTGCTGCTGTACACATATCCTGAGACTTTTATTTTGGTTATTGTAAAATTTTTATGTTCTATTTCTATTTGGTTCTTCTGTTTCTCTGCTGAGACTTTTCATTTGTTTAAAGCATATTTGCAATTAATTGCTCAGTGAAATATTTTGATGATGAATCCTTGAAAATCTTGTGAATAATATTTTCTCATTCAAGTGCAGATTCTACTGGTTCTTTTTTTTAAGCTTTTCTGAAATAATTTTTATTCTTAACAAATTAATACATGTACATAGTTAAATGCAAATGATGTAATTTATGTAAATGATATAAAATTTCACACAACATTCTCAACTGAGTCCAGAAAAATTTAATTGTGTGATATAATATAGAGTCGTAGCATTGTTAACAAAATGATTAGTGTGAGTCTAGTACAGATCACAGGGACCAATCACCAATTCATTCAATTACACCGAAATTCATGTTATTGTGGGGTGTGTCATCAAGACATTTGGATGTCTTCTTTGCTGAAATGTCTGTTCATGTCTTCTGCCCATTTCTTGACTGGATTATTTGTTCTATGGGTGTTGAGTTTGAGAAGTTCTTTATAGATTTCGAATACCAGCCCTTCATCTGATATGTCATTTGCAAATATCTTCTCCCATTCTGTGAGTTGTTTTTTGGTTTTGTTGACTGTTTTCTTTGCTGTATAAAAGCTTTTGATTTTGAAGTCTCAATAGTTCATTTTTGTCCTTATGTTCCTAGGAAGAAGTTGCTGTGGCTGAGGTTGAAGAGGTTGCTGCGTGTGTTCTCCTCAAGGATTTTGATGGATTCCTGTCTCAGATTGAAGTCTTTCATCGAATTTGAGTATTTTTATGTGCGGTGTAAGGAAATAGTCCAGTTTCATTCCTCTGCAGTGGTCGTCCGATTTTCCCAACACCATTTGTTGAAGAGACTGTCTTTTTTCCATTGGACATTCTTTCCCGCTTTGTCAAAGATTAGTTGACCATAGAGTTGAGGGTCCATTTCTGGGCTCTCTCTTCTGTTCCATTGATCTATGTGTCTGTTTTTATGCCAGTACCATATGATTCTACTGGTTCTTGATATACTGACTTATTTTCCAATAAAACCTGGACATTTGGGGCATTGGTTTATAAGGCTCTGGGATTTATATAAACCTTATATTTTAGTTGTTTTTTTTTTCTAATATTGCTCCAGCAGGGGACTCGAGGTACCCCTTCATTATCAGTAAGTGGAGGCAGATGTCCAAATTCCCCATTATCCTTCATTGGACACCTGAGTGGGAAGCTGTCTTGTTATTGCTGGCCAGACTAGGAGTTCCAGTTCCCACTGATACATCCCTGCTTGAGTCAGGGAAGTGGGGTTGGTGCAAGTAGTACTTCATTACAGCTCCCCATTGACTGGTCCCCACTGACAACAAAAAAGGGCCTCATTATTAATGGGTAATGGCAAAAGTTCTGAGTCTCCTTTGACACCACCCCAAAGAAGAGAGGAAGGGGAGTCTCCCCACTACTACATGGTAGTGGAATTCCAGTCTTCCCAACTGGCTCCCAACCATAGTTAATCATAGTTAATTCTAACCATAGTTAGTGGAAACCATAGTTAATTCTTGCAGTTTCCACTTCCAAAATATCAATTTTTTTTTTAAAGATTTTATTTATTTATTTGACACAGAGGGAGAGATTACAAGTCGGCAGAGAGGCAGGCAGAGAGAGAGGAGAAAGCAGGCTCCCTGCTGAGCAGAGAGCCCGATGCGGGCCTCGATCCCAGGACCCTGGGATCATGACCTGAGCCGAAGGCAGCGGCTTTAACCCACTGAGCCACCCAGGCGCCCTCAAAATATCAATTTTTTGTTCTCATTCTCCATTTTTATCACCTTTATAGAGCCCTCCTTTTCTTACCTTGACACCTGCCATCAGAGGTTTTAAATAGCAATGAGAAATATAAATTAGAAACCTGAAAAGATTTGGAAAGATAAGGAAGTGGGGCTCAATTCCAAAGAATGTGATAAGTCTTTGATTATGCATATGAGTCTGTAAAGAGCATTCTAGTCATGGATAATTTGATATAAACTGGTTCACATTACTTGAGTTTCTACCATGTGCAAGACCTTGGCAGTCAATAATCTTTGTTTGTAGTAGTATACAGTTGGGCAAAAAATCAGGAGAGGCCAAATATGTTAAACTGTCTGAGAAGAAACTTGTATGGATGCTATGTTGTAATGTTAAAATGAGGCAAGTGTTCAAGAGATGGGTAGACATTGAATAGCAACTATTGAAAGGAACTACAAATGTCATTATACAGAAAAGGAACTTAATTAAATTCAACTAACCTGAGTATGTTCTATGTGTCAGACTCAGCTAGGAAAAGTCTAAATATTGGAATAAATTGTACCTATGATGTGCCTAAATCAGTTCTCATTTAATAAGTGCAAAAAAGCCCTTAAAATGTGATATAATAAATAAACCCGGAAAATTGTGTAGAGTATCCTAGAGAATTTGCACACAAATTATTGCATCCAGTGGTTTGGGAATATTTTTTTCCTGTCAACAGAGATAGATAAAATGTAAAATAAATATGATGTGATCAACAAGAATGACTGATTATCACAAAATTATTGTGAAAAGCAGACAGACAATATACACAATTGACAGCATGGGTATGATTAAAAAAAAAACTTTCACCAAAACAACTTAGAAGATAAAGATGCAGAGAATAAGAAGGTAGAGGGGTTGAATACAGCTTAGGCATTTTCACTTCTAAGTTTTCTATAACATCCTTCCTTAATTTCAGAAAGGTATTTTTTGTTTGATGCGGAAAGGTGATACATAGGAATACTTTTGTAGGAAACAATAGTGGGTCTGATTTTCATTAATATACTGATATTAGTTGTCACTTTTCCTAAATTTTTCCAGCAAGATATAGGTACATAATGTTTCAGTGTCAAAATGTCAACTCTGGGGCACCTGGGTGGCTCAGTGGGTTAAAGACTCTGTCTTTGGTTCAGGTCATGATCTCAGGGTCCTGGGATCGAGTCCCACATTGGGTTCTCTGATCAGCAGGGAGCCTGCTTCCTCTTCTCTCTCTGCCTGCCTCTCTGCCTACGTGTGATCTCTCTCTCTCTCTCTCTGTCAAATAAATAAATAAAATCTTAAAAAGAAGTCAACTCTGATGTCACAGAACACTTAAAAGATCAAAATTTAAATCAATTGTCTAGCTACCATAGCAAAATTGTTGAATCATAGCTTATATTCAAGTAACGTGGTTCTAGAAACTTGAGATAGAAATGTGTTTTCCAAAAGGAGAGAAATTTGTTTCCATATGTGGATTTTATTAAATCACCATAACCTCCTAAGCCCTTGACCAGTGTGAATAATAAATCAATAACTGCTTATAATCTGAGGATATGAGTGATTCATCTTAGTACAACAATCTATGAAGAAAATTTTATCAATCATCTTAGATATTAAAAATTATTTTTTAAATAGACTTTAAAGTTTTAAATGTGTCTGGCTATTTTCTGGATTTGGAAATAAGTTATTTTCACTAGATGGGACCTATGTCAGAATGCATTGTCACTGGAAAAGAACACTCTTAAGGAACTGTATCAACTTATATTTCCTCAGCAGGGCATGTACCCTCCAGTGACAAAAATTGACCTTAGCAGGAGAAATATATTAACATTTTTTAATTCAAAAGAACAACCTTGTAATTTCAGTGTTTTACCAGAGACAAGAACTTTAAAAACCCTATTAATTAGACTCAGAAAACCATAAAGGCTCATTATAGACTATAATCTAGATTGCAAATTTCACATATTGCAGAGTTGATGGATAATTAGAACTGAGTAACATTGCCTGTCTTTCAAAAAATAATACTTGAATACATCAATCAGAATTGCCTATTAAAATATAATATTGTTCCTATCACACCATCAAGAAAATACATGGTTTGACTCTTAATGAAGTTATATGTTTAAAACAACAGAATATTTGGCTAAGAAAAGAACTGAATATTAAAGTTGGAGGAATAAAGTTATCAAAGAGTGTTTTGAAAATAAAGGGCATGATTCAGGGGTGCCCAGGTGGTTCAATTGTTATGCGTCTGCCTTGGCTCAGGTCATGATCCCAGGGTCCTGAGATGGAGCCCCGCATTGGACTCCCTGCTCTGTGGGAAGCCTGCTTCTCCCTCTCCCACTCCCCCTGCTTATGTTCCCTCTCTCGTTTTCTCTCTGTCAAATAAATAAATAAATAAATAAATAAATAAATAAATAAATAAAGTATTTTAAAAAATAAAATAGCTGGCGTTGGGCACTCTGCACGCCACCGAGTCTCCTCCTCTTCCTGTGCTCGTTAGCGATGGCGGCTGTGAAGACCCTGAACCCCAAGGCCAAGGTGTCCCGAACCCAGGCAGTGCTGGCTGTGAACATCAGCATGGCCCGGGGCCTGCAGGACATGCTGAGGACCAACTTGCGGCCTAAAGGCACCATGAAGATGCTTGTTTCTGGTGCTGGGGACATCAAGTTTACTAAAGATGGCAATGTGCTTCTTCATGAAATGCAAATTCAGCACCCAACAGCCTCCTTAATAGCCAAAGTAGCAACAGCCCAAGATGACATAACTGGTGATGGTACCACTTCCAATATCCTAATCATTGGAGAGCTACTGAAACAGGTGGATCCCTACATTTCTGAAGGTCTTCATCCCAGAATAATAACAGAAGGATTTGAAGCTACAAAGGAAAAAGCACTTCAGTTTTTGGAACAACTCAAAGTAAGCAAAGAATTGGACAGGGAAACACTCATAGATGTGGCCAGAACATCTCTACGTACTAAAGTGCATGCTGAGCTTGCTGATGTCTTAACAGAGGCTGTAGTGGACTCCATTTTGGCCATTAAAAAACAAGATGAACCTATCAGTCTCTTCATGGTTGAGATCATGGAGATGAAACGTAAATCTGAAACTGATACAAGCTTAATCAGAGGTCTTGTTTTGCACCATGGGGCACGGCATCCTGATATGAAAAAAAGGGTAGAAGATGCATATATCCTCACATGCAATGTGTCATTAGAATATGAAAAAAAAAGAAGTGAATTCTGGCTTTTTTTTACAAGAGTGCGGAAGAGAGAGAGAAACTTGTAAAAGCTGAAAGAAAATTCACTGAAGATAGAGTTAAAAAAATAATAGAACTGAAAAAGAAAGTTTGTGGTGATTCAGATAAAGGATTCATTGTTATTAATCAAAAGAGAATTGACCCCTTTTCCTTAGATGCTCTTGCAAAGGAAGGTATAGTAGCTCTGCATAGAACTAGAAGGAGAAATATGGAAAGGCTGACTCTTGCTTGTGGTGGAGTAGCTCTAAATTCCCTTGATGACCTAAGTTCTGATTGTTTGGGACATGCAGGACTTGTCTATGAATATACATTGGGGGAAGAGAAATTCACTTTTATTGAGAAATGTAACAATCCTTGCTCTGTCACATTATTGATCAAAGAACAAAATAAGCATACACTCACACAAACCAAAGATGCAATAAGAGATGGCTTTGGGGCTGTTAAAAATGCTCTTGATGATGGCTGTGTAGTTCCAGATGCAGGTGCAGTGGAAGTGGCAATGGCAGAAGCCTTGATTAAGTACAAACCCAGTGTAAAGGACAGGGCCCAACTGGGAGTTCAAGCATTTGCTGATGCATTGCTCATTATTCCCAAGGTACTTGCTCAGAACTCTGGTTTCGACCTTCAGGAAACACTAGTTAAAGTTCAAGCAGAACATTCAGAATCAGGTCAACATGTGGGTGTGGACTTGAACACAGGTGAGCCAATGGTAACAGTCACAGCAGGCATATGGGATAACTATTGTGTAAAGAAACAACTTCTTCACTCCTGCACTGTGATTGCCACCAATATTCTCTTGGTTGATGAGATCATGCAAGCTGGAATTTCTTCTCTAAAAAGCTGAATTTGAAGCTTCCCTCATGTCATCTGAATCATGAAGACTCTACAGAGTGATCCTAAGAGTGTAGCAACGGAATTTTTGTGCAAGTTTCAAATTATTTTCAAAAGCATTTTCTTTTCCCATATGAAAAAAAAAAGAACACTGACACTTAAATTCTGAAGTTCTGAAATCACAGTATATTTCTAAATTGCACTGCAATGTACACACATGAAGCAGGCCGTTTTTACCCAATGAGAAGGATGTTTTGCTTTAGCTTCAGTGATATCAAAGTACCATGTTAGATAAGTATATGTTATCTGCCTTGTTATTAAATGTCCCTTGAAAAACAAAAAACAAAAAACAAAAATAAATAAAATAAAGGACATGATTCAGTAAATTATATATCAAACTGTTTAGCTGGTATTAAATAGACCAACCTAGGAAGTGTCGATTCAGTGTTTAGAATAAGAACTATTGTCAAAAAGTAGTGAAGATATAATGTCATAAATATGGGTTTCTCTAATACACTTCTTGGGTGTAGGAGCTTCTCTGGTCTAGAAGCTGCAGCCCTATCCCCAAATAATTCTTGTAAAATCTTCATAAACATAGTTTCTTAGTGTCTGTAGAAGGACCTTCTAGTCACAAGTAATCTCACTCAAGAAAGCACAAAGGTAAAGGGACCTCATTTTGTATCTATTGTTATCCTTGAGCAGAAGTAATTAACCTACTGGGGTCATTTTTACCACAAACAACACTGGCTAGTACCATATACCATCAGTTTCCAAGAAGAAAAGGAAGGAAATTAACCAAAGTTCGAATTCTCTTGAATTCCCCCCTTTTAAAAATTTTTCCATGAAGGATAATGGGTCTTTTATCTTTTCTCTATTATTTTAATTATTTTTATACATTTTTATTGTGGTGAAAGCTTAGAACATGAGATCCACCTTTGCAACAAATCTTGACATGCACTATACAATAAGCACAATGCTATAGAGTACATCTGTAGAATTATTCATATTACATAACTAAAACTTTATATCTGTTGAATAAGAACTTCACATTTTCTCTTCCCAGCCTCTGACAACCATCATTCTACTCTATGCTTTTATCTCACCCAAGTAGAATCACATAGTATTTGCTCTTTTGTACTAGCTTGTTTTACTTAGCATAATATCATCCAGATTGATTTATGTTGTTTCATGTGGCAGAATTTTCCTCATTTTTAAGGCTGAGAAATTTTCTTATGTATGCATATACCACATTTTCCCCCACTCATTTTTCAGTAGATGTTTATTTTGTTTCCATATCTTGGCTATTGTAAATAATGCTGCTATGAACATGAGTGCAAATATCTCTTCAAGATTCTGATTTCAACTCTTTTGGATATATACCTAGAAGTGATATTAGTAGATCTTATCTTTGACAAAGGAGTCAAGAATACACAAGAGGAAAGGATAATTTTTCAACAAACGGTATTGGGAAAATTGAATTTCCGCATTGAAAAGAATGGATCCTTATCTTATGCTGTACACAAAAATCAATAAAAAATGCATTAAGAACCTATATATAACACCTGAAACTGTAAAACTATTAAAAGAAAACATAAGGGAAAACCTTTTTGTCATTGGTCTTGACAATGATTCTTTGGATATAACACCAAAAGCAGAGGAAACAAAAACAAAAATACAAAAATAAACAAGTAAGACTCTATCAAACTAAAAATCTTCTGCACAGCAAAGAAAACAACCAACAAAATGAAACTACAACCCATGGAGTATGAGAAAATAATTGCAAACCATCCATATCAAAGGGGTTAATACCCCAAATATATAAGGAACTCTAACTACTCAATAGCTAATAATAACAACAATAATAATAGTAATAGTGACAATACAAATAATATGAATTACCTGACTAAAAAATGAGCAAAGGACCTGAGTAAAAATTTCTCCAAATAATACATACAAATGTCCAATAAGTATATGAAAATTTTCTCACACCTGTGAGAAATTTTTATCAAAACAAAACACACAAATACAGATTACGAGATGTGGAGAAATTGGAAACTTTGTGCACTATTGGTGGGAATAAGAAATGGCTCAACCACTATGGAAAACAGAATGGAAGTTCCTCAAAATAATATGTATATAGAACCACTATATGATACAGCAATTTTATTTCTAAAATATTTTTTCTTATAATGTCATTATCACATTCTTTTTGTCTTCTATTTTCTAAATATTTTTGCATTTTTTCTTTTTAAATTTTTGATAGGATTCAGTGCAGAAATGGACTCTGAGATTCTTTTCCTGTCAGAATATTTTAAATTACAAATGTAATTTCTTTGCAAAATATATATAACTTAATTTTTTTGCTGCATCTCTTTTGATAAGTTTTTGTGAACAAAATTTGTATATTTTATTGATTTAGTCTATTGACAGAAAATCTTCAAAATATGTGGAATCTGTAGTGAGATACAATCTATCAATTCTCATATTAGTCATTTGTCTACAATCTCTTTTTCTATTTCCCTTTGCTCAGATTTGTTAAAATTTTTAATCTTTTAAAATTTTTTAATATTTTCAAGAATCAAATATATCTTCATTGGTTTTCGCTTTTGTTTGTTGTTTTCTACTTCATTAATTTTTCCTACTTTTTTAAAAAAATTATTTCCTTTCCAAAAAAGATATATAGGGTGCCTGGGTGGCTCAGTGGGTTAAAGCCTCTGCTTTTGGCTCAGGTCATGATCTCAGGGTCCTGGGATCGAGGCCCACATCAGGCTCTCTGCTCGGCAGAGAGCCTGCTTCCTCCTCTCTCTCTGCCTTTCTGCCTACTTGTGATCTCTCTCTCTGTGTGTCTAATAAAGAAATAAAATCTTGAAAAAAAAAGATATATAAACGTCCAATAAGCACATGAAAAGACCATCAGCATCGTTAGTCATTAGGGAAATACAAATCAAAACAAGATACTACTTCATATGCACTAGTACAGTGATAATAAATAATAGACAAATAACAAGTGTTGGAAAGCATATTAGAACCCTTGTATATTACTGATAGGAATTCAAAATGTTAAATATAGTACTAGTATGGGACCCAGACATTCTATTCTTAGATACATACTGAAAGAATTGAAAAGTGATACTCAAATGAATGTTATGAATGTTCATAACAACACTACTCACAATAACCAAAAGGATAGCTTTGGACATTCAATATTTGATAAAATGTGATATATACACACAAGGGAATATTGTTCAGCTTTATTTTTTTTAAAGATTTTATTTATTTATTTGACAGAGAGAGAGAGAGATCACAAGTAGGCAGAAAGGCAGGCAGAAAGAGAGGAGGAAGCAGGCTCCCCACTGAGCAGGGAGCCCAATGTGGTGCTCAATCCCAGGACCCTGAGATCATGACCTGAGCTGAAGGCAGAGGCTTAACCCACTGAGCCACCCAGGTGCCCTATTGTTCAGCTTTAAAGGGGACTTAAATTATGTTACATGCTATCACATAAATGAATCATGAAAACATGCTAAGTGAAAGAAGCCATCATTTTCAAGACCAATGTCAAAGGGCCTGTTTTATTATTCTGTTTATATGAGGTACCTGGAATAGCCAAATTCATAGGAACAGAAGGTAGTCTAGGATTACCAGCATCTGGAGAGGAGGGAAATAGGGAGTGACTATTTAATTGGTACAGAGCTTCAGTTTGGGATGATGAAATTTCTGGCAATGGGTAGTAGTGATGGTTACTCAACATGTGTATGTACTCAAAGACACTGAATTGTACACTTAAAATGACTAAAATGGTAACTTTTATGCTATGTATATCTTACCACAATAAAACATTTTTAAGTGAAGAAAAAGCAAAAAAAAGCAAAGAAAATGACAACATTCTACAATATGAATGAATCTTGAAAACATATGCTAGGTGAAATATGCCAAACACTAATCTGAAATATTCAGAATAAAAACATCCACAGAACAGAAGGGATATTGGTGGTTTTGGGAAAAGGAAGGTATAGAGAATAATTGCTAATGCGTATGGGGTTTTATATTCAAGTGACGAGGATGTTCTGGAACTAGACAAATGTGGTGGTTACAAAATATTATGAATGTCTAAATGTCACTGAGTTGTTCACTTTAAAATTATTAATTTTATGTTATTTGAATTTCATCCCATAAAATATGTAAAAGACATATTTTTGAGTATTAAAGACTGCAATGATGCAAGGACATACTCATGAAATAGGCAGAGAGAGAGGAGTTTTCTAAGAAAAAATAAAAAATAATGCTAGAAATCACACACACCGTAATGAACATGAAGAATACCTATAAACGTGTCATTAGTGGACAAGACAGAACCTAGAAGAAAGTAGGTTGAAGATAGATTAATAGAAGAAGAGAAGCTTCTTATGCTGAAGTGAAACTGGGAAAAAATTAAAATAGAATAAACATCCATGTACTGTGAAACAATTAAAAAGATGTAATGTGTGCTTAACTGAAATAGCAGAAGGACAAAAAGGTTGGGGCAGAAAAAGTATTTGAAGTAATATGGCCAAGAACTTTCTTTTTTAAAATTTTTATTTAAATTCCACTTAGTTAACATACAGCATAATATTAGTTTCAGGTGTACAATATAGTGATTCGACACTTCCATATGGCACCCGATGCTCATCAAAAGTGTATGCCTTAATCCCCAACACTTATGTAACTCATTCCCTTACTAACCTCCCCTCTGGTCTCTATAGTTAAGAGTGTTTCTTGGGGCACCTGGGTGGCTCAGTGGGTTAAAGCCTCTGCCTTCAGCTCAGGTCATGATCTCAAGGTCCTGGGATCGAGTGCCGCATCAGGCTCTCTGCTCAGCGGGGAGCCCGCTTCCTCGTCTCCTTTTGCCTGCCTCTCTGCCTACTTGTAACCTCTCCCTCTCTGTCAAATAAATAAATAAAGTCTTAAAAAAAAGAGTGTTTCTTGGTTTGCCTCTCTTTCTCTCTCTCTCTTTTTCCCCTTTGATCATTGGTTCTGGTTCTTAAATTCCATATATGTGTGAAATCATATCATATTTGTCTTTCTCTAGTTGACTTATTTTGCTTAGCATAACACTTTTTCACTCCATCCAAGTCATTGCAAATCACAAGATTTTCCTTCTTTTTTATGGATGAGTAATAGTCCATTGTGTGTATACACACACACACACACACACACACACACACAAAACCTCTTCTTTTTTGATTCATCAGTGGATGGACACTTGGGCTGTTTCCATAATTTGGCTATTGTATATAATGCTGCTATAAACATTGAGGTATGTGTATCCCTTTGAATTAGTATTTTTGCATTCAGTGAGTAAATACCGAGTAGTTCACTTGCTGAGTTGTAAGGTAGTTCTATTTTTCACTTTTTGAGGAAATTCCATACTGTTTCCCAGAGTGGCTGCATCAGTTTGCATTCCCACTAAGAGTGCAAGAGGTTTCTCCCTTTCTCCAGATCCTTGATAATACCTGTTTCTTCTGTTATTGATTTTAGCCATTCTGACAGGTGTGAGGTCATATTTCACTGTGGTTTTGATTTGTATTTCCCTGATGATGAGTGATGTTGAGCATCTTTTCCTGTGAAGGTTGGCCATCTGGATGTATTCTTTGGAAAAATGTCTTGTTTTTGTCTTCTGCCCATTTTTAAATTGGATTATTAATTTTTGGGGTGTTGAGTTTATAAGTTTTTTAATATATTTTGCATACTAACCCTTTATCAGATATTTCATTATAAAATATCTTTTCCTATTCTATAGGTTGCCTTTTAGTTTTGTTGATTATTTCCTTTGATGTGCAGAAGTTTTTTATTTTGACGTAGTCCTAATAGTTTGTTTTTGCCTTTGTCTCCCTTGCCTCAGAAGACATATCTAGATAGAAGTTGCTATGGCTTATCTCAAAGAGGTTATGGCCTGTTTCTCCTCTAGGATTTTTATTATTTCCTGTCTCACATTTAGGTTTTTTATCTATTTTGAATTTATTTTTGTGTGTTATGTAAGTAAGTGGTCTAGTTTCATTCTTTTGCATGTTTCTGTCCAGTTTTCCCTACACTATTTGTTGAAAACACTATCTTTTTTTCCACTGGATATTCTTTCTTGCCTTGTGGAAAATTAATTGACCATAGTTGTGGTTTCTGGATTTTTTATTCTGTTCTCTTGATCTATGGTCTATTTTTTTTTTTGCCAGTACCATACTCTTCTGATCACTACAGGTTTGTAATATAACTTGAAGTCTCGAACTCTAATGCCTCCAGCTTTGCTTTGCTTTTTCAATGCTGCTTTGGTATTCAGGGTATTTTCTGGTTCCATGCAAATTTTAAGATTGTTCTAGCTCTGTGAAAAATGATGTTGGTATTCTGATAGAGATTGCTTTAAATGTGTAGTTTGCTTTGGGTAGTATACACATTTTAATCATATTTGTTTTTCTGATCTTGATCCATGAGCATAGAATGTCTTTTCATTTATTTGTCACCTACTATTCTTTTCATCAGTGTTTTATAGTTTTCAGAGTAAGGTCTTTCACCTCTTTGATTGGGTTTATTCCTAGATATCCCATAATTTTTGGAGCAGTTGTAAATGGGATTGATTCCTTATTTTCTCTTTCTGCTGCTTCATTATTAGTGTATAGAAATGAAACAGATTTTTATATGTTGATTTTCTATTCTGTGACTTTGCTGAATTTTTGTATCAATTCTAGCAGTTTCTTAGTGGTGTACTTTGGGTTTTCTATACAGAGCATCATGTCATCTGCAAATAATGAAAGTTTTACTTCTTCCTTGTTGATTTGGTGGCCTTTCATTTCTTTTTGTTGCCTGATTGCTGTGTCTAGGACAACCAGTGCTATGTTAAATAACAGTGGTAAGAGTGGAAATCCTGTCTTGTTCCTGATCATAGAGGAAAATCTCTCAGTTTTCCCCACTGAGGATATTAGCTGTGGGTTATATGTATATGATCTTTATGATGTTGAGTTATGTTCCCTCTAAACCTAGCTTGTTGATGGTTTTTATCAAGAATGGATGTTGTACATTGTCAAATGCTTTTTTCTCAATCTATTAAAAGAATCATATGGTTCTTATCCTCCCTTTTTAATGTGGTGTATCATATGGATTGATTTGCAAATATTGAACAACCCTTGTGACTTAGGAATAAATCCAACCTGATCATGGTGTATGATTCTTCTAATTGGATTAGAAGTTGTTGGATTCAGTTTGCTAGTATTTTACTGAGAATTTTTGCATCCATGTTCATCAGGGATATTGGCCTGTAGTTCTTTTTTTTTAGTAGAGTCCTTATCTGATTTTCATATCAGGGTAATGCTGGCCTCACAGAATAAGTTTGGAAGTTCCATTCCATTTCTATTTTTTTTAATTGTTTCAGAATAATAGGTGTTAACTCTTCTTTAAATGTTTGGTAGAAGTCTCCTGTGAAGCCATCTAGCCCTGGACTTTGTTTGTTGGGAGTTTTCAGGTTACTGATTCAATTTATTTGCTGGCTATTGGTTTTTCCAAGTTTTCTATTTCTTTATATTTCAGTTTTGGCAATTTATATGTTCCTAGGAATTTAGTTATTTCTTCCAAGTTGTCCAATTTGTTGATGTATAGGTTTTAGTAATATTCTCTTACAATTGCTTGTATTTCTGAGGTGTTTCTTGTTATTTCTCTTCTTTCACTGTGATTTTATAATTTGGATCTTTTTTCTTTTCTTTTTGATTAAGTCTAGCTTTATCAATTTTATTAATTTTTTCAAAGAACCAGCCCAAGATTTCATTGATCTATTCTATTTTTTTCTTCATTTTTATTTCCTCTATTTCTGCTTTAATCTTTATTGTGTCCTTCCTTCTGCTGTCTTTAGCCTTTGCTTGCTATTCCTTTTCTTGCTTCTTTAGGTGTAAGGTTAGATTGTTTATTTGATATTTTTCTTGTTTACCTAGGTAGGCCTGTATTGCTACATTCTCCCCTCTTAAGAATTCTTTTGCTGCATCCCAAATATTTTATACTATTTTGCCTTCATTTTCACTTATTTCCATGTATTTTGTATTTCTTCTTTGATTTCCTGGTTAATCCACTCACTATTTAGTAGCATATTTTTTAACCTCCATGTATTTGTGGTCTTTTCCAAATTTTTTCTTGTGGTTGACATAAAATTTCATAGCCTTGTAGTCAAGAAAGATGCATGGTATAATTTCAATATTTTTGAATTTGTTGAGACCTTATTTGCAACTAATATGTAATCTCTTCTGGAGAATGTCCCATGTACACTTGGATGAATACCCAACTTTTGTATCAACCTGGATGGGACTGGAGATTATGAGTGAAATAAGTCAAGCAGAGTCAGTCAATTATCATATGGTTTCACTTACTTGTGGAACATAAGGAATAACATGGAGGACAATAGGAAAAGGATAGGAAAAGTGAATTGGGAGAAATTGGAGGAGGGGGACAAACCATGAGAGACTGTGGACTCTGTAAAACAAACTGAGGGTTTTGGGGGGGTGGGCAGATGGGTGAGCCTGATGGTGGGTATTAAGGAGGGCATGTGTTGCATGGAGCACTGGGTGTGGTGTATAAACAATGAATCTTGGAACACTGAAAAAAAAAATAAATAAAATAAAATAAAATAAAATAAAAAATAAAATAAAATAAAATAAAAAAGAATGTGTATCTTGCTGTTTTAGGATGGAATGTTATGAACACATCTGTTAAGTCCAGATCATCCAGTTTGTCATTCAAGACCACTGCTTCCTTGTTGATTTTTTATTTAGCCGATTTGTCCATTGATGTAAGTGGAGTGTTAAAATTCCCTACTATTAATATACTATTATCAATGAGTTCCTTTATATTTATTATTATATTTATATTGTTTTATATATTTTATATATATTGTTTTATATATTTGAGTTCCTTTATATTTATTATTGTTTTATATATTTGGGTGCTCCCATGTTGCGGTATATATACTGAAAATTGTCAGATCTTTTTGTTGGATTGTCCCTTTTGTTATGATATTGTGCTTTTCTTCATCTGTTACAGTCTTTGCTTTAAAGTCCAGTTTGTCTGATATAAGTATTGGTACTCTGGCTTTCTTTTGACATCCATTTGTGTCAAATGTTTTTCCACCCCCTCACGTTCAATTTGCAGGTGACTTTAAGTCTAAAATGTGTCTCTTGGGGTACTTGGGTGGCTCAGTCAGTTAAACATCTGCCTTTGGCTCAGGTCTTTAATCCAGGGCCCCGGAATTGAATGCCATATCAGTCTGCCTGCTCAATGGGGAGCATGCTTCTCCTTTTCCCTCTTTCTCTCTCTCTCTCTTTCTCAAATAAACAAAATCTTTTAAAAAAATGAAATGTTTCTAATAGGCAGCATAGAGAATGGTCTTTTTTTTAACCATTCTGACACCCTATTTTTTTATTTAGAGCATTTAGTCCATTTATATTCAAAGTAATCACTGATCAATATGTATTTATTGATATTTTATTACTTGCTTTGTGGTTCTTTCTGAAGATTTTCTCTGTTCCTTTATTATCTCTGTCACTTTTTTTCCTTCTTTTCAACTCAAAGATTCCCTTTTAGTATTTCTTGCCGAGCTGGTCTAATAGTCATGAATTCCTTGAGTTTTTGTTTGTTTGGGAAGCTCTTTATCTTTCCTTCTATTCTGAATAATAGCCTTGCAAAATAGGGTCTTTTTGGCTGCAGATTTTTCATCATGCCACTGTCTTCTGGCCTACCGAGTTTCTGTTGGGAAATCTCCAGCTAGCCTTATGGGTCTTCCCTTGTAAGTTAAGGACTTCTTTTGTCTTATTTCTTTTAATTTTTTCTTTCTTTTTTTTAAAAAAAGATTTTATTTGCTTAATTGAGGGAGAAAGAGAACAAGAGTAGGGGAGGGACAGAAAGAAAGGGAGAATCAGACTCCCTGCTCAGCAGGGATTTGGGGTTGGATTCCAGAACCCTAGGATCATGACCTGAGCCAAAGGCAGATACTTGATCGACTGAATCACACAGGTGCTCCAGATTTTTTCTTTATCACTATATTTTGCAAATTTAATGACAGTATGTCTTAGTGCTAGACAGATTTCCTGATTTTGATGGGAGTTCTCTGTATCTCCTGGATCTGGATGTCTGTTTCCTTCCTCAGATTAAGAAGGTTTTCTGCTATTATTTCTTGAAATAAATTTTCTGCCTCCTTTTCTCTCTCTTCTTCTTCTGGGACTCCTATAGTACAAATGTTATTACGTTTGATGGAGTCTCTGAGTTCCCTAAGTCTATTCTTGTGTTCCATAATTCTTTTTCTCTTTTGTTCAGCTTCATTCTTTTGCATTATTTTGTCTTCTAGGTAACTAATTTGTTCCTCTGCTTCTTCGAGTCTATTGTTCATTGCATCATGCCTGTTTCCTACCTCATGTATTGCACTTCTCATCTCTGATTGATTCCTTTTTAACTCTTTTATCTCTGTGTTAGGGATCTCCTTGATGTCTTCTATTCTTTTCTCAAGCCCAGTGAGTATTGTTATGATTGTTGCTTTGGATTCTCCATCAGGCATGTTACTTATACCTGTTTTGCTTAGATCTCTGGTGGTGGCCTTACCTTGTTCTTTCATTTGGAATGGTTTCCTCTGTCTTCTATGTGTTAGAAAAGTCAGTTATATTTCCTGCTCATGAGAGTAATGGCTTTCTGAAGAAGAGGTCATGTAGTGCCCAGGGCCTGGCACTCTGGTTGTGCTACATACCCTTTGCTGTTGTGTTTTGGGGAGAAGGTCAGAGGGCGAAGCAGAATCCCCATGGAGCTGGGAGCCTGATGCAGAACTCGATCCCAGAACTCCAGGATCATGACCTGAGCTGAAGGCAGTTGATTAACCAGCTGAGCCACAAAAGCACCCTGCTTTCTGCTCATTTTTATTTGTATTATTTGTCGTTTTTTGGGTGTTGAGTTGTATAAGTTCTTTATATATTTTGAATATTGAACCCCTTTTAAGATATGTCATTTACAAATATCATCTCTTGTTTAGCAGGTTGCCTTTTCATTGTGTTGGTGGTTCCCTTCATTGTACAGAAGTGTTTTTGTTTTTGTTTTTGGTGTGGTCCCAGTAGTTTATTTTTGTTTTTGTTACCCTTGCCTGAGGAGACATATCTAGAAAAATGTTTCTACAGCTAATGTTGAAGAAATTACTGCCTGTTTTCTTCTAGGAGCTTTATGGTTTCAGGTCTCTAATTTAGGTCTTTAATCCATTTTGAATTTAATTTTGTGTATGGTATGAGAAAGTGATTCAATTTTATTCTTTTGCATGAAGCAGTCCAATTTCCTTAGCACTATTTTTTTGAAAAAATGATCTTTCCCACTGTTTATTCTTGCTGTGTGCATCCATATATTTATTGAAACATTATTTACAACAACCAAGATATAGGAGCAACCCAACTGTCCATCAGTAGATGAATGGATAAAGAGAAGTGGTATATATATGCAATGATATATTACTCAGTATTAAAAAATTATATCTGACCATTTGCAATAATATGGATAGATCTAGAGGGTATAAAGCTAAGTGAAATAAATCAGACAGAGGAAGAAAAGTACCAAATGATTTCACTCATGTCCAAAGCTTAAGAAACAGCACAAATGGACAAAGATTAAAAAACCAAAAAGACAAGTGGAAAAACAGACTCATAAATACAAAGAAGATGGTGATTGCCCAAGGAGAGGTCGGCAGGGGGAATGGGTGAAATAGACAAAGAAGACTGAGAGATACAAACTTCCAGTTACAAAGTAAATAAGTGATGGAGATGAAAAACACAGCATAGGGAATACAATCAAGAACATTGTAATAATGTTGCTTGGTCACCAATGGTGATTAGACCTATCATGGTGAACGTTGAATAATGTACAGAATTTTTGAGTCATTATGTTTGACACCTAAAACTAATATAACACTGTATATTAATTATACTTCAAATTTAAAAACATAGAAGGCAGAAAAGGAATCATCTAATAATATATAGAGGAGAGTTATAAACAGTTGATAGTAATCCAAACATATAATCATTTCAAATGTTGTCTAAATATATCAATTAAAATGCAGAGATTATTAGTATTTATTTAGAAAAAAACAAGAATCAACTATGTGTTGTTAAGAAGTTCACTTGTAAAATAGAGATAAGTTAGAAGTAAAGAGGTGGAGAAATATGTGCCATGGTAACACTAATCACAGGAAAGCTTGAATAAGTATATTAATTTCAGGCAAGACAGAATTCAAAGCAAGGCAACTGTCAGGGGAAAAGAGGAGCATTATCAATTATTAAGGGGTCAATTTACAAAGAGAACAGACAAACCCTAAATGTATGTACACCAAGCAAAAGAACATCAAGATATGTGAGGCAAGAACTGATAGAACTGAATGGGGTAATAGAATAGTCCACTGTTATATTTGGGGGAGTCATTATATTTCATCAGTAATTGAAAAATGAGGCATGCAGAAAGCAATAAAAATATATTAAGTTGGTCAGCACTATCAATTGAGTTGCTCTAATTGACTTTTATAGAATACATTAACAACTGAAGAATACACATTGTTCTCAAATTTGCATGGAACATTTATCAAGATAGACCACAATCTGGACCATAAAACACACCCATTAAAAATTTAATAGAATTGAATCAATAAAATCCTCTCTAAACTCTTTCAAAAAATTGAAGAAGAGAATTTCTTATTTCACTCTATGAAGGCAGTTACCCTGATAACAAAGTCAGATAAAAACATTATAAGAAAACTTGAGACAAATATCATTAGGGTTTTGATGTAAAACCCCTCAACAAAATATTAGCAAACAATTAAAAACTCCTTGAGGGCCCCTGGTTGGCTCAGTTGTTTGGATGACTGCCTTTGGCTCAGGTCATGATCCCGGAGTCCTGTGATAGAGTCCTACATCAGTCTCCCAGCTCCATGGAATGTCTGCTTCTCTCTCTGACCTTCTCCCATGCTCTCTTTCTCTCAAATAATTAAATAAAATCTTAAAAAAAAAACCTCCTTGAAAAGATTATATCTTTTTATGACCAAGTGAAAACTTTTTTCCTTTCAAGTGAGATTTATTCTTGAAATGCAGGGTGGTTTAACATATGAAAATCAATCAATGTAATAACCTCATTAACAGAGTAAAGGGAAAACAAGAGAATAGAGAGTGTACAAAGTTTGTTCTCAGGCAAAAATTGGAACTGAACTGAAAACAATAATAGAGAAATGCCTAGAAAATTCCCAAATATTTGGATATCAAATAGTTTACTTTTAAGTAACATATGGTTCAATGAAGAAATCTCCAGAGGAATTTGAAAATATTTTGAGCTAAAAGAAAATAAAAATATATTTTATCAAAATGTGTGGAAGACAGAGAAATCAGTACTTACAGAGAAATTTATAGTATTCAAGATATATATTATTTTTAAAATTTAAATTAAATTAACCAACATATAGTACATAATTCGTTTTTGATATAATGTTCAAAGTATATTTTAAAAAGAAGAAAAAATACTAGAATCAATAATATCTGCTATCACTTCTCAAAGAAGAACAATTTAAGTTTAAAGAAAGCACAAAAAAGAAATAATAAAAATTTGACCAATAACCAATGAAATTTAAAACAGGATAGTGATATCAATCAATGAAACAAAAAAAAATGAAGTTTTGAAAAGATCAATAAAAGTGATATACTTCTAGCCAGGCAAAACAAATAAAGAAAATAAAGAAGCAATATAAATAAATAAAATTTTACAAATATAAAATTTATAAAAATTCAAAATAAATAATATTTTATAAATATAAATAAGCAAGTAGGGACAACAAGCAAATTAACAATATAAGAAATATTGTGATCAACACTAATGGATTAGCCAGGAAAAATGTGAGCAACTCTATGTCCATAAAACTGATAACTAGATGAAATATGCCAATTACCATAGAAAGAAATCAATTACCATAACTCATACAAGGAGATAATCTGAATTGCCCAATATGTATTTAAGTATTTGAATCAATGATTAATAACTTTCTAAAAAGAAGTCACCATACAAAATGGTTTGCAGGTAAATTGCATGAAATATTAAGGAAGAAATTTTACCAATTCTCCACAATATCTTCTTAAAAATAGAAGCATAGGAAAATTGCCTAACTCATTCTAGGTGTACAGAATTACCCTAATACCAAAACCAATAAAACAGAACATTAAAAGAAAAGTAACAGATTCTCTCTCAAGAATGTAGATGCAAATTCTAAACAGATTATTAGCAAATTGATCTTAATTATGCACAAAATATAAAATACAAAGTAATGCATAAAATATTATACACCATGGTCATATTGAATTTATTTCAGGTGTGCAAATTTGGTTCATCATTAGAACATAAAGCAATGTAATCTATAGAATCAATAAAATAAAGGAAAAATCATCATAAATATTGACAGAAAATTTGAGAAAATTCTTTCATCATTAAAAAACTCTTACCAACCCTAAAACTGGGAACAATTTTGGTTAAAATTTTAACCCTAAAGTAAGGAACAAAGATGTCCTCTGTCACCAGTCCTATTCAATATGATACTGGAACTTCTACTAAGAGAAGAGAAAGAAATACATTATATAGAATAGGAAGGAAGGGGGCGCCTGGGTGGCTCAGTGAGTTAAGTCTCTGCCTTCAGCTCAGGTCATGATCTCAGGGTCCTGGGATTGAGTCCCATATCAGGTTCTGTGCTCAGCAGGGAGCCTGCTTCCCACCCCCTATCTCTCTCTGCCTGCCTCTCTGCCTACTTGTGATCTCTCTCTCTCTGCCAAATAAATAAATAAAAATAAAATCTTTAAAAAAAGAATAGGAAGGAAGAAATGAATCATTTCTATTTGCAGATTACACAACTACCTAGAAAATCCCAAAGAATTGAAAAAAAAAACTCCTGCAAACTAATAATTTTAAGCAAGGATGCAGCATACAAGGTTAATATTTTGAAAATTCAATTACTTTCTTATACATTGAGAAACTAACCATTGTAATTTGAACTTAAATATATAATACAATTTAAATAGCACATAGCACATAAATGAAATGCTTCAGTATAAAAACTAAACGTGTAGAAAGCCTATATCCAGAAAAATATAAAACACTAATAAAAATAAAATAAAATAAAATAAATTATATTCCATATTCATGATTTGGAGATTCAATAATAGTGAGATGTCAATCTTTCCAGTATTCAACTTCTAGATTTGACACAATCAAAATTGGTGTCCAAGAAAAATATTTTATATATCCTGACAAAATGATCTTTTAAAATGAAGAAGCAAAAGACCTAGAATAGCCCATACAAGACAAAAGAAGAAAAACAGAGTATTGAAGAAGAAGAACAAAGCTAGAGGACTCAAACTACCCTATTTCAAAATTTACTACTGATAAGGCTAAACACATTGATCAATGAACCAGAAGAGAGAGCCCATGAATAGACTCATATAAATACCATAAACTGATTTTTGACAAAGGTTTTCAATTCAATGCAGAAAGACAGTTTTTCAGATAAACGGTGCTAAAAAAACTGTTTATTTGCAAAAATACAAAACCTAGATCTTATACCTTTCACAAAAATTAGGTCAAAATGGATCATAGACCTAAATGTAAAATACAAGACTATACAGCTTCTTTATGAAAATACAGTAGAAAAATCTGTTACCACAGATTTAGTGGTAAGCTTTTAAATACATAAAAATTATGATCCAAGAAAGAGAAAATTGATAATTTGGACTTTCAAAATTAAAAATTTCTCCTCTGCAAAAGACATTGTTAATAAAATGAAAGGACAAACCACACAGTGAAAAAAAAATATTTGCAAAACACATATTTATTGAAAGCCTCATATCAAAAATGTGCAAAAAAAGCTATTAAAACTCAACAATAGGGCACCTATTGGCTCAGTGGGTTAAGCCTCTGTTCTCAGGATCTCAGGGTCCTGGGATCTAGGCCCACATTAGGCTCTCTGCTCAGCGGGGAGCCTGCATCCCCCCCTCTCTCTGCCTGCCTCTCTGCCTATTTGGGATCTCTCTCTCTCTGTGTCAAATAAATAAATTAAAAATTAAAAATTAAAACAACAATAAGAAACAAATAAGCCAATTAAAATGATCAAAGGAGCTGCATAGACATTTTTTTCAAACATGTACAGATGGCAAATAAAAACAAAAAAAAGTGCTTAATTTCATTTGTCAACAAGGATTTCAAATTAAAACTACAGTGACATATGACTACACACCTATTAGAATATCTAGAATCTGAAACACTGATTTAAACTCTAAATGATAATAAATAAATAAATAAATAAATAAATAAATAAATAAATACTAAATGATGGTGGGGTATAGAGAAATGGAAGTTTTCATTAATCAATAGTGTGCATTCTGATCACCACAGCCACTTTTTAAGGCAGTTTTATTAATTTATTACTTACTTTATTAAAGCTTATTACAAAGTTAATTATGGTCTTAACACACAATGCAGTTATTACACTCCTGTTTACCCTATTGATCTGAAGACCTATAGTCATACAAAATCCTATAATCTTGCTAGATTTATTCGTAATTGCTCAAACCAGAAGCAACCTATATGTCCTTCAAGACGTGAATGGGTAGAAATTCTGTGATTTAGCTGTACATGGAAATATTATTCAGTGAAAAAATATAAATAAGCTATCAAACCATGAAAAACATAAAAACTATAAATGTATATTGTTAGATGAAATAATCCAGTCTCAAAGTATTATATACTGCATTATTTCAATATATATCATCTATGAAAAACTTCGAGACAGTAAAAAGTATTAGTGCTTGCTAGGAGTTCAGCATGGGGGAGGCATCAAACAAAGCACAAGGCGGTTTATAAGACAGTGAAGCTATTATGTATGATACTCTAACGGTGGATGCTTATCACTATGGATTTATCAAAACTCATAGAAATTTACTGCACAAAGAGTAAACTTTAATGTATGTGAATTTTTACAATTAATTTAGAAGTTTCAGTGATCATAGGGTGGAATACAGAATGTGACAAAGGCATATGATAATACTAAAAATATAAGAAAGAGCCTCACTGATGGAGGCGGAATAAGTGATTGACTCAGATAACTTTGAAAATGAGTGGAGGGTACAAATTAATTTACAAAGAATCAATCACTTTCCTATACACCAGAAATGACTAAGGAACTATGAAAAAAAACTGTGCATAAGAATTTTATTTTGTTTGGTAAAGTTGTGTGTTTCCATAGAAATATAGGTTAATACTTCTGAAATCAATATGCGTTTGTATTCTGGAATTGAACAATAGAGTAAATGGATGATTGGTAGTGGAAGCCTGTTTTCTCATTGTTGGAGTGGGAGGTTGCTGGAATGATCCATATGGAAATGAACTAGAGTTGAAAGATACCTATGAACTCATGTTTACCTTAATATTGACAAAGAAAGTTAGATCATTTATGAACAGAGAACACACACACCCATATATATGTTATACATATGTTATATATATGTGTGTGTGTTCTCTGTTCATATATTGTGTGTGTGTGTGTGTGTGTGTGTGTGTGTGTGTGTGTGTGTATTCTTGATCTGTCAGCTGAGAGGACCTAGAAGCAAGGACAACCCAGGTCTCAGTTTTTAGCAAAATTTACCAACAAAAAGAGCCAGAGCTCTTTGGTGATATGGGTGATTATAGCGCTGCACAGAAAATATACAAAATCAGTCTTGAGTAGAGACAGAAAATAAGAAAGTGCCAAACACACATATACACACACATTTACACACTATGATGGGACTATGGCAAAGGAATATAGGAGCCAACTGAAAGACCCCCAATGGCCAAAGCTGGAGGAATTTGAACAAAAAACCAAACATGACAGTATTGGATGGTAACCCAAAATATAAAATAAGTATCCATGATTCCATGTTGACATAAATATATGATTAAATAAACAAACTGGGTATATTATACAAATCTCCAGTGGAGAAGAATTTCAAATAATTTAGAATATTATTAAATAATGTAGAAGTATGTGAGGCATGACTCCCCATTCCTTAAGTGTGGGCTGCATATAGTGACTTTCTTTCAAAGAGCACACTATGAAAAGCGATTAACTATGATAGAGAAAACAGACAAGGCTAACGTCAGCAGCAAGTCATACTGATAGTATGTATTTTGGACGTGATGTAGTAAGAATGACATTTTACCTCTATGTTCCTCCTCCATTATTCCTAATCCTGGCTTAATCATGAGGAAAACATCAGCAAATCCCAACTGATGGATAATTTACAAGGTATCTGACCAATCATCCTCAAAACTGTCATGATCATCAAAAGCAAAGAAAGTCTTGGGAAACTATCACAACCAAGAAGAGCCTAACGAGACAACTATTTTTTTTCAAAGATTTTATTTATTTATTTGACAGAGAGAGAGATCACAAGAAGGCAGAGAGAGAGGAGGAAGCAGGCTCCCCACCGGGCAGGGAGCCCGATGCGGGCCTCGATCCGAGGACCCTGAGATCATGACCTGAGCCACCCAGGAGCCCCTAAGGGGACAACTATTAAGGGTGATGTAGTACATAGATAAAATTCTGCAACAGAAAAAGGCCATCATGGGAAAATGGAGGAGGTATGAAAAATCTATCTATGTTAGTTAACAAAAATTTACCAAGATTTGTTTATCAGTTGTGACAAATGTACCATACCAATGTAAGATATTAATAATAAAGAAACTAGGGGATGGGACATATGGAAATTCTCTGTATTCTTTTTGCAATAATTCTGTAAATCTAAAACTCAAATAAAATGTTTTTTTACATTTTTTAAAAATTTAATTTATTTTTTTTATTCTTTGCCTCAGGGGTACAGGTCTGTGAATCATCCGGCTTACAACTTTCACAACATTTACCAAAGCACAAACCCTCCCCAATGTCCATAAGCAGAAAAATTTTAAATTATTACCTATCTTCTGATAAAATATAAATATGCGTATTTCCAATATACTGGAGATAAACCTATGGAGGTTTTGTACTTTTTCACAAATATACACAATTTTAAATTTAACTATAATAGGCAAAAGCATGTAGTTGTTAGCAATCATGACTATTCTTTTGTTCTAAATACCTGTATAATCCTAAGAGAAGCTGCATAGTCTCGTCCCAGGTAAAGAGTTAGGGCACTTCACTTCCCTTTTCTCCTTTGTTGCCAAGAAGTGTCTCAATTTCCTCTCTTGCAATTTGTGTTCTCAATTTTGATACTTTTATCTATTTTGGAAATCTATTTGACTATAGAAGTAGATCAATGAATAAATATGTATATTGTCATGAAATGACATGACATGAAATAGTCATTTCACTCTTCTTTGAAAATCTTTTGTTTTTGAACTTTTTTCTTAATGCACATTCATTTTATTTTTTGTATAATTGAGTATTTGTCATAAATTCTTCTATAAGCAAGAAAAGACAAAAAGCAAAGACTCTTCAAGGAATTCACCTTTAAAATGTTATTTTTTCATTCTAGGAAATCAAACAAAAGGGATGTTTAAGTACTTAAATAATTTTTATGTACTATTCACATAAGTCTACAAAAATGCTTGAATTCAACTCTAGGAGGTCAAGAATAAAAATTCCATGCTTTCTAAAGTGAACTATACTGAACTAATAGGTATTTTGAGACTATTATAGGTTATCCTCACATAGTGTAAGAGGTTTCTTGTGTATTTTTTGTGTTAAATAATCATTATTGATTTAAAGGATGTCACAAATTTATACCCAAACCATGCAATCAAACAAGTCATTCATATTCCTTGAAGAATGGGTTAATACTGTGCAGTCAAGTTTTTCAATCCCTTTATAATCTAAAACACCATTTTGCTGTGTTCCTTTCTAAATACTCTTTCTATATATACTAAAGTATATGTATACTAAAATACACTTTTATTGAACAGAGTAACTATGGAGTGATCAATGTCAATGGGCTAGAATTGTTATGGCTCCGGGTTCCATGATGCCATAGATGTTACTGTAGTAGTCAGTATAGATAGTGACAGGCCCAGGGATGAATGACAACACCTTTCAACATACTTGGGGAGCTAACAGACTTTATAAGTCTATATAAATCCCCTCATTTATTCCTAACACTCATAGATTATCCCCATGGTCTAGGTAACAAACTTAAGAATTTAATGTGAATGAGGTCAACCAGTGAATAAGTTGTATAGATGAGATTTGTTTAACTCCAGGACCCATGCTATTTGAAATTGAGCATGTTGCATTTTAAGAACTCCCACTTTATTTAAGTAAAAGTATTTGTTATCAGATAACATGCACACACACACACACACACACACACACACACACACAATCAAGATACAAATTTCTATACAAATTTCAATTTCCCTTTGACCCTTTCCGCAGCCAGTCACCAGTTCCCTACCACAAAGGGCTATCATTGCTATCAATTTATCAAATGTAAAAACATTTCTGTAGGTATTCTATTCAGCTTGCTTTGAAAATAAAATGTGCTTCTTAAAAAAAATCCATTTTGTTAATTGACCCAATGATATTCTTTGTAGTATTATTTTTCCTTCAGCAGCTTTTGATCTAGCATTTTCGGACATTTTCCCAGATTTCTGCATTGTGGGTGTAACAGCAGTGGGTGGGATCCTGGATCTCTATCAGAATTTTTGTTTATTCCTATTTATAGGTAATTTGAAGAATTTACTCTTTCCTATTTCCTGACATCATGGCTGTATGTGGTTTTGTTGTTGTGATTTTAAGAGTGCTCTGTTTTATTTTTGGGGGAAGAAGATTCAGAATCAAACAATAGCCATCAGTTCCCATGCTTGTGCAATTTTGAAGCAAATAAATTCTTCCTTAAATTGTGATTCCTCATGCTGTTCTTACTCAATTTCTGATGTCCTTATATTTTGTAGTGAATCCTACTGACTATTAAAGATGACTTCCCAATTATCTCTAATCAACCTCCCATTTTATATTGTATTTACTATATTCATTAATCATGGTTAGAAAAATATTTCAGTAATTCAAAATTTCATCTTCTCCCTGTATATATGTTCTAAATAACTCATTTGCTGTGTTTAGTTTGACCAATCTCTTTGATTAACTCCTTTTTTTCAGTACCTTCTGGTTTCCTCATGTTTTTTAAGGTTACTAAAAAGTCACTTGTTGCATATTGATCTGATATATAAACCATATATGCTTAATCTATTGTAACTCAAGCTTCTTATTCCAATTAACAGCCATTTAGTGTGTGCCAGACCTTGTGCCAAAAGCTTTACATGCATTATCTTACTTAACCCTAAAATGTTTTAATGAGGTAAAGGTTAGTACTGAAACTTTAGATATAAAGACTCCAAGCATAGATTAGAACCCAGGTATGAATTCAAAATCTAAACTCTTAACCACTTTAATGTCTGTACTTGTTAAGATTTTATTATATGCTTCCAGATTAATTTGGTGGCATTCTCTTGAATAATTAATCATAATATTTTCTTACCAAAAGAGAAACAAGAAGGCTGAAATAAGAAGTCATACCTTGATAAAGATGATCTAGACCTGCTCTAGAAAATACTAGCTCAACATCTTGAAATGGAACTATGGGAGAGTGGCAGTATGCTGGATCTCTCCCCTCATTCATCATCTGAAATCTGCTCCTTGCACATCTTCACCTTGCTCTCTATCCTGGGAGGTTGAGCCATATGGATGACATTAACAGGTTTTTTGCCCTATGGTATATGACTGGATTTGACCAAAAGGAATATGTGAGGGAGGGATGAAACTGAAGTTGGAGTTTATTTTCTGTGAGGTCACCCAGATGAATTACATTCCTCAACCAAAAGAAACAGCTTCTTTAAAATAACGAATGAACTTGAATGACATGGATTTTTTTCTATGTGCTTTTCAAAAATATAAGTAGATTCTACTTTAATAACAACAAGATAACAAAATTTTCTTTATTTTCTTTACTTTTGGATAAAGAAAATTATCTTATTTTTACAATTCAATTAAAATTCCCAAGTACATTATAATCATAAAAGATATACAAATACATCCTTTGTTCTAACAATATCAAGTATGAATAGATTTATTTTGTTTTATCTTAGACTAATATTCTTCCATCAATATATGACTATAATAAAGTTTTGAAACTGATTTTTATTAAGTAAATCATTTGCAGTTTATTTTATAACTGCAGTGTTACACATATATCATATCATACCATATATCATATCATAACAAATGATTTAATGCCTGGCTTTTTTGTGTGGAAATATTGGCTTACTAAAATAAATATCAGAACAAGGTCATGTGTGAACAAGGTCATGTGTATACAAGTAAGGTTAAAATTTTCATATCAAAGTTGATTCAACATCTATACTATTTTATAGGGAATGGAATTATGTCTACAGAGTACTGCAGGTTTTTCTACCAGTACAGCAAGTTGAGTGCTTTTAACAAAGTAGATGCAAAATAAATATTAAATAAGTTAATAAACATTCACACTCTCATTTCAAAAATCAATTCAGCAAGGATATTTTGAGCAAGTGCTACACATTTATCTCTGCATAAAATGTTACATTGGAACAAAAATAAGGATAATTTTTCCATGTTTATGAGAATTTTTGACATATGAATTAAAAGCCATTTTCTGTAAAGAAGTCTATGACTTTCTTAGGCAAGCAAGGGGACTCATTGATAGTATCTAAAAATACAAGACCATTAATTTATTCTTTATCAATAAGGCATACACAAGAAAATACCTAAATTTTATTGCCATTAAAAACCTGCCTATCTTTTAAATATTGAACTTCTGACCTCTAGAAAGTTTTATTTTCTTTTATGTTGAGACGAAACTTATATACAGGAAAGCACACAAATCTGTAGTATATATCTCTGCAAATTCGTACATATGTAAACACCCTGTAACTACCACACAGATCAATATATGGAATATTTCCTGTCCCAAGAAGGCACCATCATGACACCTCTGAGTCAGCTTCTAACGTTATGCAGACTGTTATCAGATAGAGTAGTTATGACTTATTTAAAACTTCTAATAAGTGAAATTATTCCTTATATGTTTTTTATGATATAAAATTCATTCGTGTTCTTGCTTGTATTAATCCTACATTTTTGTTTTGTAGAAAGCACTTGGTGAATATACACTTATATATTTATTCGTTTTGGGGTTTATAGACATAGGAATTATTTCCAGTTTTTGGCAGTTATGAATTATACTAATATGTGACTTATTTTGTATATCATCTGATGAACCTAAGCACTCATTGCCACAAGTGGAGGTGTTGGGTCTCAGAAGGTATGCAGATGACCAACTGACACTCCTGCCAAGCACCCTGTGAGAATTTAAATTACTTCACATTTTTATTACACTTGATATCATCTCTCATTTTTGTTTTAGCTGTTCTGCTATCTTTATAATGATATTTCACCCTCATTTTAATTTTTAATTTCCTGATAATCGATTTTCTATATTTTTGTGATTGATTTTTAGGAGTTCTTATATATCCTGAATATGAGTCCTCTATTGAATACATATTAAAACCATTTCCTCCAGTATGCCTTTTCTACTCATTCTCTTAATGAAGTCTTATTGACTTGTTGAGTTATTTATTTTAATAAGGCCATATTATTAATCTTTTATTGTTGATGATTTTTGGGTCTTGTTTAAGAAGTCTTTGCTTATCCCAAGATAAAGAAGGTATACTTTTTTGTTTATTCTAGACACTTGATAGTTTCAACTTTTGCTTTATGTATATGATCTATTTCTGTTTGCCAATATATGGAAGAAGCTATCCACAAGTTTATGTTGATGTCAGAGAATCTGCATTCCTACCACAAATTAGCTGGCATGGCATGAATTCTCTTGTTTCCGTAGTTCTGAGGAATTATCCCCAACTATGCAGCTAGAAAGAGAGAATTTGTTTAGGCAAATGAAAAGGAATTGTGTAATTGTATTAAGGCAAATTGTCTTGTGTAACAGAAACTACTAATAACAAAGCCTACAATGACTCTCCTACATTCATTAAAATGATTTCCTCCAACTGTGCTAGACAAATAATTATTAGAAAAGAAGTTAAAATATTTCTAATAAGAAAGTGTAGGCTTAGATCATTAGGTATAATTTATTTACGGCTAAGTTTGTTTTTGAGTCTAAGAGAAGATATCCCAAATACATATATTTCATATTGATTATTAATTTACTTTTTTCCTCCTTATAACTTTGTTAACAGTATCTGGATGTTAGTAAAGATTGCAAAAGCAAATTAGGAGACACTTAATTCTCCAAAGAGTTGACTACAATAAATACAATGGTTAGATTCTCACAGGGATGCAAAGAAGCAGTTTCTAGGAAAATGGCAATATGTTTGAATGCTTCATTCAAACATACCCAGTTGGCTAGTTGATCATGGAATTGTGTGTGTGTGTGTGTTGTTTAAAACAGAATATAAATTAAATTAGTAGAGGTTTACATGTTCTTTTTGTTCTTTTCATAATCCATCTGTATCAGTATCAAACTGTGTTTTTTTTAAAAAATTGACCCATCAAAACATCAACAAAATTAAATTGAAGATAAGTCTCTAAAACAGATGTGAGCAAATAAATATTATGTACAGCATGTCCCTACACTCTTAAAAAGTGAACACTAAGTCACGTAATTTCTCTTCTCTCAGTTTCATTGAAGAATTTAAGTTAAAGACATGTACCTCAGCATTGTTCAGTCTAGCTCTTCTGTCCATTAAGAAATGAAAAATGGGTTTGACAGAAATTACTATTTATTTATAAATAAATAAGTAAAACATGGCTCCTCCATGATGAACTTCATAAAGTTTTTTGTAAGTTCCTGATCTTCACTGCTTTTCATCATTATAGATATTCAACCCATGGAGGCTGCATGAATAAAAGTAGAGAAATAGGGGTCCAAAACTTTCACTTCCACTCTGAAAGAAAGCTGGATAAGAGAGGAAAAAGGCCTACTCAAACAAAGGCCTTTCTTTCTGGTACTTAGTTATCACCTAACTACATTTGTTACCTGTTGATCCCATGAGAAAGTAAGTCCATAATAGGCCAAGGCCATTGCCTAATTACTTCTCTCTTGAATCTCCAGCACTTAGAAAGTACCTTTCATGTAATAACATAAAAGCGCATGATGTTCATAATAGGGATAAAAACTAAGGAGTCTAGTTATGACCTTAAGATGTTCTTTATGGTAGAAATTATAAATTGTTAGATAGGTCATTGACATAAATTATTATGCATCAAATTAAACTATTCTTGTCAAGCCAACTTACTGTTTTTAATTTAAAATGAGATATTATATACTCTAAATGGGATCACTAAGGTAGAATGGAGTGCCTTCCAAATTTACCCAATTTCCTATTTAATGCTAATTACCTAGGAGATCAAGATTGTCCACAAATTACTAGATGGAAGCTGCCAATTGGAAATGATCTACATATATGAAATTTCTAGCTTCTTGACTGCCATGCAGTAGGGATTTCCTAAATGATCATTTCCTTTCCTTCTTACCTTTCTAGACTATATTTAATTTAAAGTAAATTAATAACAGAGTAGAGCATTTTTGAAGTTGATGACTTAATTTCAAAAATAAGGGAATTGTACCTCTCTGTGAAAATGCAAAATATGCAATTTATTAATTTTATAATAAAGTATATGGTAGAAAACATGTGAGACTAGGAAACTGGCTGACCTAAATTTGAATATAGGCCACATATGTACTAATTGATTAACCTTGGATAATCGTGTTTCTGCTTAGTTTTTTTTTTATCAATATGCAAAATACTGGTAATATTGTCAACATCACAGAGGAGCCAATAGACTAATGCTCTCCAAGAGGTTCAATCTGACTGATTTTTAAAGTTTAGCCTGGCATAAGAAGGGTTTAACAAGAACCTAGTGAAATTGTAGTAAAGCAAGATAAAACAAACAAACTGCAAACAAGCATGCAGAAAGAACACAAAAGAGACATGCCAAAGAAAATATTAAATTAAGAAAGCGTAGCTATAAACCATTAAATAAGACTGATTTGCAATAGAACTATTCCACTTTCTTTTCTTTTTTTAATTTTACTTATTTGACAGAGAGAGGGAGAACACAAGCAGGGGAGTGGGAGATGGAGAAACAGGCTTCCCACTGAGCAGGAAGCCAGATTCCATGCCAGAGGATCCCAGGACCTGGGAATCATAATCCTAGTGAAAGCAGACACTTAATGACTGAGCCACCCAGGTGCCCCAGAACTATTTCACTTTCAAACAAAATTACAGTGTTTCCTGTTCAATAAGAATTATCTAATTTGGATTATACATTTGGTCAACCAAAATAGTATTCTCCTTTCTAGAAATGTAACTGATTTGACCAACATTCCCCTAGATTGTTGTCACTGAAAGTTGTGTGGTCCTCAATACAGAGATCATTTTTTTAGGATTGTAGTAGTTGAGTGAAGTGATAAAATGAGTGTTCTGTGTAGAAAGGAAATCAGTATTCTAGATGGTAACATGGCTAACACAGTCATTTTTCATATAAAAAAGGAAATATGTATTATATTATCACACGTTGGGAAAATGTGAAGGTAAAATCCTTCAAAACAAATGTTCCACTGGGGCCTAGTAGTTCTAGTGAAAAGTTTGGCAGGAGATTTTGAAGCAGAAATCAATAATATATAAAAAAAGGAATCGACAATAGAAGATTTATAGTATGATTTAATTTTTAAATTGTTAAGACATAGTTTATGCTTCATCAAACTTCTCTGACACAAATGGATTTAAATGTATACATTTGGAGTGCTTGGTCTCATTAACATATGGCTGTCCCAGCTCCAATCCAGTACTCCATGATTCATACCAGCTTTCCCCTTTGCTTCTCTCTACAGAGCTATCTTCTACCTATATAATTCAGAAAATCTCTTTTCTGTGCCTAAAACCTACAAGCTTTCTCACTTCAGAATAAAATCCAAACTTATAACTCTGAGCTACTAGGTCTTAAGCTGCATTAGATGAGCTAAACTCATCATTTATTTTCTTAGTAATTAAGGACTCTCTGGGGGAGAGTAAAGAACCTGTCTCTAGCTATTTCTCTGTTTAGTCATTGGTTGAGAAAAAATAATAAAACAAAGACAATACTATATTCTTCTGCTTGAACTATAAATTTTAAAGCCAAATGCTTTTTGTTAATTAATAATCAATTAGTTAACATTTAATCAATTATTTTCAATTACATCAGTGTTTTATTGGTAAAAGTAAAATTATATTAAATTTGGAGTAATGTTTCTCAAACATTTGGCCACCATGGATTCATTAATCTTGTTTGTTCTACACAAGAGACAATGAATTTAAGAAAAATCAAACAAAGCCATAATAATATACAATTTGCATGTGTGTGCATGGTGGGGGAACACTCTCATATTAGGAAGTTATACTGCTTATAGTTCACAATTCATGCATCCATATCAAACTTAAGAGAACACTTGAGCAATAAGTAAGATTTAACACGCCATTAGTTTCTCTAACTAAACTTTATTTAAAGTAGACATTTCTAGGGGTTCCCGGGTGGCTCAGTCAGTTAAGTGTCTGTTCAGGTCATGATCCCAGGGTCAGCAGGGAGTCTGCTTCCCCCTCTCCCCCTGTCACTCCCCCTGCTTGTCCTCTCTTGCTCTTTTTCTCAAATAAGTAAATAAATAAAATCTAAAAATAAAATAACGTAGCTATTTCTAATCCCTAATTATGCTTCCAGGAAGAGGAAAAGAATGTGGCATACTTCATTAAACAGTTTTGGAAATTCAGACTTGTTGTTGACAACTTCAGAACTTTAGAGGCATTTTTCATTACAAATGAGTAAGTAATACATAAAAGTTGAAAGTTTAAAATTTAAGGTCAGAAGAAGGCAAGAAAGGATTCCTGATCACATCTTTGGTTTCATTCATGTCTGGACTATTCTACATGGTCTGTTGTGGAATTTAGACATGGTTTTAAATGTACTTAACAAGTGGGTTTAGCTTAATTATTCAATTGTCAAGATTCTCCATAGTTTCTTTCGCTAAGATAAATAGCTTTTTCTCAACATAGAGAAAGAAAAAGTCATCTCAGGACTGAAATGAAAGGTCATGTTTCACAGCATAACAAATAATATGGCTTTCTGAGGAATTAAAAAAAAATGTCCCTCATTCTGTGCCCAGGAGAAAGAATATAGCTAGGTGTGTAAGGCATACTTGACCTGATACCCTATTTCTGTTCATGGCATGACCAGGATGGAAAGTTAGACAGTTATGTCAATGATTTGCCAGAGTCATAGCCTTCATTATTTCTTTCAACCATAAAGTGTTATTTATGACCAATTGTCTGTGGATAAACAGACTGCTCTGGTGATTGACATTAAGGCACTTTCTTGCTGTACCTAGAAACGTAGCCACATAATATTTATGCTTATTCTAAAATATGATTTCAGTCCCTGCTATGGCTTACAAAACAGTTGTTCAATAAATAAAAAACCAAGTCAGGGCAAGATGGCAGAGGAGTAGGAGACCGATTATCAACCCAGGAATTCACCCAGAGAGCTATCAAACTATTCTTAACACCTACGAATTCTACCTGAGATCAAAGAGAAGAAGAGCAGCAATTCTAGGAACAGAAAATTGACCACTTTCTGGAAGGTAGGACGTGTGGAGAAGTGAATCAGAGGCGACAGGAAGATAGACCCCGGGGGAGGGGCCGGCTACCGGCAAGGGAGCGAGCAGCGGAGCACAGACTCAGAACTGTTAGAAGTCGGCTCCACTGAGGGACGTCACCTCAGAGACCAAGTGGGGGGTGAAACACCTGCAGGGACAGTGTGGTCTCAGGACCCATGGGGACACAAAAAGACCAGGGGTGTCTGAGTGCGACTGAGTTCCCAGGTATCAGAGAGAAGCCGGTGGGAGAGACGGAGCTGAGCTAAGAAGGGGTCTCTCAGCTCGGGGTTACCTTGGGCTGTGATCTGAAGCAGAGCCGGGCCAAGGCTCTGGGAGCGGGGACCCCACAGGTGGCTGACCCGGAGAGACCCCCTCCTTCCTCCTCTGGGAGGAGAGGTGTGGGAGCAGCTACAGGAATCTGCTGGGTTCGGAGATTCTAAATGGGGCCGCGCCAGAGACAGAGACACTCGGTCACAGGCCGGGTGAGCTCGGAGAGTGGCTGGAGACCAGGAGATGGGAGGGACTGCTTTTCTCTGAGGCGCACTGAGGACTGAGGCCTCAGGCTCTCAGCTCCTCCGGGTCGGAGACTGGGAGCCTCCAGGGAGGTAGGGAAAGTGTTCAGGGAACAAAAGCTCCCGAGAGCCAACCGGAGCTGATTACTTAGCCTGGCCCCTGGCGAGGGCGGTGGGAATGTGCCTCGGGCAGGGACACTTGAGAATCACAGCAACAGGCCCCTCCCCCAGAAGACCAGGAAAACAAACAAACAAACAAACAAAAAAACCATCCAGTCAAAGTCAAGTTCAAGATTCCTAAGAATTGTGGAACTCCAGAGCTAGGAGAAAGCAACGCAGAGAATTCATGGCTTTTTCCCCATGATTCTTCAGTCGTTCAAAGTTAAATTCATCAAAGTTTTTTTTCTTTGAATTTTTTTCTTACTTTTTTCTTTTAAATTTTTTCCCTTTCCCTATTTTAATGTTTTTAACTCTTATATCTTATCAACATATTTTAATCTTTTTAAATTTTCATTGTTATAATCATATTTTATCCCTTCATTGTTTTTAACCTTATTTTTTGTATACTTGTAGAGTCTGTTCAATTCACCAATCTAATAGATAGAGATAGATAGAGATAGAGTCATAGACAGACATAGATGTAGAAACAGAAATAGATAATAGATATAGGATTTTGTTTTTTTCATTTTTGTTTGGTTTTGTTTTTGTATGATATTGGTTTTTTTTTTTTTTTTGTATTTTTTCCCTCTTTCCTTTCTCCCC
>LNAC01000791.1:220892-265923 GCA_002007465.1 Ailurus styani | reverse complement strand
AGGAAGGAAGGAAGGAAGGAAGGAAGGAAGGAAAGAAGGAAGGAAGGAAGGAAGGAAAGATAGCTTCTGCAGCTGTTTAAATGTTTTCAGGAAGTCAGTGAGGAAGAATGAGCTGGAAGATTCTATGGTTTTTATTTTACTAATTTAATTTCAAAACTCATCTACCCCTGTGAGTGATAAATGGGAAGCATTTATCAGGTAGATAGGAAGTAATAGAGCTAGAAAGGTAGTTTTCAGCTTTGTTCAGAAAGATATTGACTTGCGAGAGTCATTTACATGTGAATACAAGTCCTAAAGGAGATCTGGAAGGGGATATGGAAGAAATGTTACCTTTTTCTAAGGCAATATGACAGGAATATGATTAAGGTTTATGTCAAGAATGAATCACTTTAAAATGGATGGAATATCAATTATTAAATGTCTCTTGGGGAAGATACAGTAATCAATGCATCATAAGTGGGTTTAAATAGCTACAAGGTTGCTATTGAATGAAACAAAACTACAACTAATGTTGGAAGTAATTGATAATCAGTTCAGGATGATTTTTAAGAAAATGCATAAGCCTGTTAGAAGGAAAACAAACTTGATCCATTATTTTCCTGCAGCTTGATGAGGGGATAAGGATGAAGAACTTGAATTTCAGAGTACAAATAATTAATCATTATAAACAATTATAATACCATTTTATGTATTCAAGTAATAATCTTAATTTTTAGAGCAGTTTTAGGTTCAGAGCAAAATTAAGTGGAAATTACTGAGAGTTGCCATATACACTGTGTCTGTGTCCCTATGCAGGTACAATTTCCCCAATTGTTAACATACCTTATCAGAGGGATGCATTTTTTACAATCGATGACCCTATATGGACATGTCACTACTAGTCAAATTTTGAATTTTTGCTTGTACTTAATATATATGTTGTAAGTGATTCATTTATATTTTTTACACAATGGTGGGTTCACATGCAGTTGTAAGAGATAATACAGAGTCCATATACTTTTTCCCAGATTGACCTGGTGGTGTCACCTTGCATAACTAGAATATGACATTATAACAGGAAATTGGTATTTATACAATTCACTGACTTTATTAAAGTATCATTTTTATATGTAGACCTGTGTGTGTATGTGTGCATGTGTGCACATGTGCATTTTATTCTTTACAATTTTGTCACGTGTGGGTTTGTGGAACCACCCCTGCAGTAAAGATCAAGGACAGTTTCATCACGAAGATCCCTTGTACTACCCTTTATAAGCCGCAGACACCTTCTTCCCTCATCCCTAATACCTAAGAACCACTGTTGCCTTATTCAAGTTTATAATCATGTTATTTCAAAAGATTTTTTGTAAATGGAATCGTAAAGTGTATAATCTTTTGTGATTGACTTTTTATTTTTAATTCAACAAAATCCCTTTGAGGTCTGTTCAAGTTGTGTGTATCATTAGTTTCTTCCATTTCATTGCTGTATAGAATTCTATAGTATTCATGTACCAGTTTTAATTAGTCAAGTGTTGAAGGACATAAGTATTGTTTCCAGTGCTTGGCTATTACAATAAAGTTGTTAGAAACATTCGTGTACAGGATTTTGTGCATGAAGATAATTTTTGTATCTCTGGGTTTAGTGCCCAGGGATATAATTTTTTTTAACTTAGCCATTCTGATAACGTGTAGTGGTATTTTACTGTGGCTTTAATTTGCATTTCCCTAATAGCTAATAATGTTGATCAACTTTTCATATGCTTACATGTTATCTGAAAATTTTCAGGGGAATGTCCACTCATGGCTTTGACAATTTTCTAATTGATTTTTGTTGTTATTTTTTCTACTATTGTTCACATATTCTAGATATCATTCTTCTATCAAAAATGTGGTTTTCGGATATTTTCTCACAGTCCATGGCTTGTTCTTTCATTTTCTTAACAGAGTAAAAAAAATAATTTCAATGGGGCCCAGTTTAACAAATTTCCCTTTCATGGAATGTGCTTTTATTGTCAAGTCTAAGAATTTTTCACCAAGCTCTAAGTTCTAATAACTACCCTTATTTTTTCTAAAATTTTACAGCTCTGTGTCTTGCATTTATGTTTGTAATGCATTCTCAGTTAATTTTTAAAATAAAATATGAGGTTTAGATTGAGGTACTTATCTGTTTTTTGTCTTTATGCTTATAGATATCCAATTGCTCCAACAACATTTGTTGAAAAACTACTCTTTCTCCATTGAATTGCTTTTGAAAATTTGTCAAAACTCAGTTGTACATATTTACATAGACCTATTTCTGTGTTCTCTATTTTGTCCCAATAGTCAATGTATTTATCCTTCTGCCAATACAATAGTCTTGATTACTGTAGCTATGGATTATATCTAATATCAGGTACAGTGATTATTTCCCCTTTAATCTTTTTCAATTTGTTTTATGACTACAAGTTCAAGGTCCTAAGAATGTAATAGGTCCATGTAAAGGCCCTATAAATTTTAGGATAAAATTGTCTATGTATGAAGTAATACTTTGCTGGGATTTTGAAAGGAATTATATCAAACCTATAAATTAATTTGAAAAGAACTGACATTTTTTACTAAGTTGAATATTCCAATCCATATACACAGTTACTTTCTATTTGGGACTTCTTTGATTTCTTTTACTAAAGTTTTTAATTTTAGCATACAGACTCTGTACATATTTGTTAGATTTATTTTTTTTAAAGATTTTATTTATTTATTTGACACAGAGAAAGAGAGATCACAAGTTGGCAGAGAGGCAGGCAGAGAGAGAAGGAAGCAGGCTCCCTGCCAAGCAGAGAGCCCGATGTGGGCCTCGATCCCAGGACCCTGAGATCATGACCTGAGCCGAAGGCAGAAGCTTTAACCCACTGAGCCACCCAGGCGCCTGTATATTTGTTAGATTTATACCTGTAAGTATTTCAACTTGAGGAGTAACTGTAAATAGAATCATGTTCTTAATTTTGGTGTCCATATGTTTATTATTATTATAAGAAAATGCAATTGAGGGGTGCCTGGGTGGCTCAGTGGGTTAAAGCCTTTGCCTTCAGCTCAGGTCATGATCTCAGGGTCCTGGGATTGAGCCCTCGTCGGGGTGCCTGCTCAGTGGGGAGCCTGCTTCCTCCTCCTCTCTCTACCTGCCTCTCCGCCTATTTGTAATCTGTCTCTCTGTGTCAAATTAATAAATATTAAAAAAAGAAAATGCAATTGAATTTCTAATAAACATTTTATTTTAAATAGTTTTATATTTCCAGAAAAATTCTGAAGAGTACAGAGTTTCCTCATACTTCACATTCAGTTGCATCTTGCATCCACCACCAACATCCCACATTGATATAGTATAATGTCACACTCAGTGGACCAAAATTGATACATTATTGCCATCTAAAGTCNTATATTTCCAGAAAAATTCTGAAGAGTACAGAGTTTCCTCATACTTCACATTCAGTTGCATCTTGCATCCACCACCAACATCCCACATTGATATAGTATAATGTCACACTCAGTGGACCAAAATTGACACATTATTGCCATCTAAAGTCCATACTTGGGCACCTGGGTGGCTCAGTGGGTTAAAGCCTCTGCTTTCGGCTCAGGTCATGATCTCAGCATCCTGGGATTGAGGCCTGCATCGGGCTCTCTGCTCGGCAGGGAGCTTGCTTCCTCCTCTCCTTGTCTCTCTGCCTGCCTCTCTGCCTACTTGTAATCTCTCTCTCTGTGTCAAATAAATAAATAAAATCTTAAAAAAATAAAGTCCATACTTAATTTAAATTTTCTTAATTTCAAACCAATGTTCTTTTTATATTCTAGGACTCTATCTAGGATACTGCTCTACATCTAGTGGTCATGTCTCCCCTGGCTTTCCCCATGACAGTCTCTAAGATAATTCTGAGGAACAATGGTCTATGGTGACATAAATAAAAGGTTGAATAAGTAAATAATACATAAATGGATAAAAGAGACAAACTCTCTGAGGAATAATTGAAAATAATTTATGAAGACACTTATTGCTGACCCTGAAAAGACTGCCCTTCCCAGGGCTAGCTAATTCCAAAAGTCAGTAAACAACCTGCCTGAGAGTACACTTCTCATATGTGAGTCAATTCTTCCAGAGCTCTACTAGTCCCTGAAAACCCAGTAAAATTTCTGTTCATGCTTCCCCCTTCATCCTTTGTTTCTCCTGACTGGCTCTCATACTTCTCCATGTGGTTTTGCATGTGTGGCATGTTCCCTTCCCTGGTGAACTGTAAGAAATAGACTCTTCTTTTAAAAGCATCATAATATACCTGATTTTTAAACACCATCAGGTATATTTTAAAAGAATAATCTTCCCTCATCAAGGTAGAACATAACAACTCACCTTGGAAATGTGGGCTGCATACACTGACTTCTTTCAAACATGTACTATAAGGAAATGCAGTAGAAAAAGTAACTTTAGAGTGGAGAAACTTGAAAAGCACTACTTCAGCCTTAACCAGCATGAGTTATTACTATTGAGATTTTATTTTTTTACTTTATTTTATTTTTTTAATTGTGTTATGTTAGTCACCATAAAATACATCATAATATTTTGATGCAGTGTTCCAAGATTCATTGTTTGTGTACAACACCCAGTGCTCCATGCAATACATACCCTCCTTAATACCCACCACCAGGCTCACCCATCTCCTCACCCCATCCCTCTAAAACCCTCAGTTTGTTTCTCAGAGTTCACAGTCTCTCATGGTTCATCCCTCTCTCTGGTTTCCCCCCTTCATTTTTCCCTTCCTTCTCCTAATGTCCTCTAAGTTATTCCTTATGTTCCACAAGTAAGTGAAACCATATAATTGACTTTCTCTGCTTGACTTATTTCACTCAGCATAATCTCCTTCAGTCCCACCCATATTGATGCAAAAGTTGGGTATTCGTCCTTTCTGATGGCTGAGTAATATTCTACTGTATATATGGACCACATCTTCTTTATTGATTTGTCTACTGAAGGGCATCTTGGCTCTTTCCACAGTTTGGGTATTGTGGACATTGCTTCTATGAACACTGGGGTACATATGGTGCCTCTTTTCACTATATCTATATCTTTGGAGTAAATACCCAATAGTGAAATTGCTGGGTCATAAGGAAGCTCTAGTTTTAATTTTTTGAGAAATCTCCACACTGTTTTCCAAAGTGGCTGCACCAACTTACATTCCCACTAACAGTGTAAGAGGGTTCCCCTTTCTCCACATCCTTTCCAACATTTTTTGTTTCCTGCCTTGTTACGTTGACTAAGGATCTGACTCTCAGTTTTGGCAGATCCCATGGGTTGTGGGATTAAGCCTTGAGTTGGGCTCCACACTCAGCAGAGAGTCTGCTTGAGATTGTCTTCCTCTCCTTCTGCCCTCCCCCCCTGCTCTCCCTCTCTCTCTCTAAAATAAATAAATGAATCTGTTAAAAAAAATACATTGCTGTGCAGTCTTCACCACTATCCATCCCCATGATTCTGTCTTGTAGAACTGAAACTTTATACTCATTAAACAATGACTCCCTTATTCTTGCCATAACTTTTCAGTCTCCATAGTTTTGACTTTTCCAGATGTCATACAGTTAAAAATCATATAATATGTAGCCTTTTCAGGTTGGTCTTTTACACTTAGTCTTATGCCTTTAAGTTCCTCCATGTCTTTTCATGGCTTAATAGTTCATTTCTTTTTAGTACAATATTCCATTGTCCAGATGTACCACAGTTTGTTTATCCAGTCACATAATAAAGGACATCTTGGTTGCTTCCAAGTTTTGACTCTTATAAATATAGCTGCTGCTCCTTTTGGTAAATACCGAGGAGCACAATTGCTGGATAATTTTGTAAGAAACTGCCGAATTGTCTCCCAAAGTGACGGTACTATTTTACATGCCATCAGTGAACGAAAGTTCCTGTTCCCCCCATCTTCTCCCTCATTTGATGTTATCAGTGTTCTTAATTTTTGTAGTGGTATATCACTGACGTTTTAAATTGCATTATCCTGATGACATGTGATGTGGAGCATCTTTTCATGTGCTTATTTGACATCTGTACATCTTCATCAGTTTGGTGTCTATTCAGGTCTTTGGGCCATTTTTTAATTAGCCTGTTTTCTTATTTTTTAAAGATTTTATTTATTTGACAGAGAGAGACACAGCGACAGAGGAAATACAAGCAAGGGGAGTGGGAGAGTGATAATCTGCAGGCTCCGCACCAAGCAGGGAGCCTGATGCAGGACTCAATCAGAGGACCCTGGGATCATGACCAGAGCCGAAGGCAGACACTTAACAACTTAGCCACCCAGGCACCCCTAATTAGCCTATTTGTTTTCTTACTGTTGAGTTTTAAGATTTTGATATATTAGGGATAATGGTCCTTTATCTATGTCTTCTTAAGATATTTTCACCCAGTCTATGAAAAAAAAATCACCCATTTGCTTTTTGCAATGCAAAGGAGTTTTTAATTTTAATGAAGCTCAGCTTATTAATTAACCCTTTCACTGTCATGTTTTTGGTGTTGTCTCTAAAAAATCATTAGCGAACTGAAGGTCATCTTGGTTTTCTCCTTTGTTATCTTCTAGGAGTTTTATAGTTTTATATTTTACATTTGGGTTTCTGATCCATCTTGGGTTAAATTTGTGAAAGGAGTGAACTCTATGTTTGATTCTTTTTTTTTTTTTTTTGCATATGGATGTCAAATTGTTCCACAACATTTGTTGAAAAGACTATCTTGGCTCCATTGCATTCCCTTTACTTCTTTGTCAAAAAGCAGTTGACTCTAATTATGTGAATATATTTCTGGATTCTCTCTTCTAGTTGTCTCAATTGTAATCTTCAATACATTGTCATCTCTTTGCATTTATTCATTATAATTATTTATTTTTCTTATTTAATTTTTCATGTCAGTTTATATTTACCTTGTTTTTATCTTAAGTATTTTGAGTTTGAAAAAACAAATCTGTCAGATAGTTTTGTCTATATGATTATTAGCACTGTTAAATATAATACATATATCAATCCTAATTTATCTTTTTATGTTATAATTGAATGTATAATGTTTCTTTCAGTATATTGATTTTATTTCTCATTTGTATTTGTGTACTTCTCTTCTTCAGTTCCTCAAAATTGCTCTAATAACTTCAGAAACTACAGTGAGATTTTTATTTTTTTATTGTAATTTAGAATGGCAATTTAATCCATGCCCAGAAATATAAGAAAATTATCATCTGGTTTATTTTTCATCCATGCATACCATACTTAAAGAGTACTGGACAAATGCAAGTTTATATGTGACCAATTATCACAAAGTGAATGTAAGCATTTAAACAACTCTTTTTTTTTTTTAAAGATTTTATTTATTTATTTCACAGCGGGAGAGAGATCACAAGGAGGCAGAGAGGCAGGCAGAGAGAGAGAGAGAGAGGGGGAAGCAGGCTCCCTGCCAAGCAGAGAGCCCGATGCGGGCCTCGATCCCAGGACCCTGAGATCATGACCTGGGCCGAAAGCAGAGGCTTTAACCCACTGAGCCACCCAGGCGCCCGCATTTAAACAACTCTTAAATCTCTAACCCCATGCTCTCAAACAGTACCAACTACCCTGACTTCTAGATATATTTGTTAGTGGTTGAAATTAACATGAATGGAATTACAGAACTTCCTCTTTTTGCCTCTGATTTCTTTCATTCAACTTTACATTTGTGAGATTTACTATGTTACTTTTTGTAGCAGTAATTTCTTTTGACTGCTGTATCACATTTTTGTAAAATTTTTTTTGAAATAGTACCTAGTGAGTAACAGAATTTATTAACTTTAATTTTAATGTGGTATTTTAACAATCTTTATCATTAAACCTCTTAAGTTCCTGTTAATAAATAGTTCTTCACATTACATTTTTGTAGGTATTACCTGTGATTGCTAATTTTATGTGTAAATATGACTTGAAGATGGGTGCCCACATTTGCTGATTTTCTATTGGTTCTATTTCTCTGGAAAACCTTAATATATTACCCATGCTTTATTTGAGAAGCTTTATTTTCATATCTTTTACAGTTATATCCACAATCTATCTGTAATTAATTTTTTCATCAATATAGAGTAACAATTCTCAGAAGGTTATTTAATAAATTTACATAAATTAAAGGAAACACAGGTAAACGTGCATAAATTAATATCCCATATAGTCTTATGATACTAGAAAATTTCTGGAAGGAAACACTAAGAAGTATTAAAAGTGACTATTTCAGTGGAGTAAGTAATATCATCAGGTGTGGGGTCATAATTTCTTACTTTATATGGGTCAAACAATATACAATGGTGGTTAAAATATGCTTAAAATCTGTCCCTTGCCAAATAGATCTCTAAAATCATTATTTTACAGAAGAGATTGAAATGAAAATGAAACAGGAATAGTCTCTCAGGAAATAAACACTGTCTTTGCTCTTTTCCAATGCTGTGCCAAAGATCAAAATTATAAAACATTTCTTCTTGCTGTGAGTCATTACCTCTTCTGTAAAATGTCACTTGGGTAGCCTGGAGAGACAGCATGATTCTTACTAGTTATACTGGGTTTTGTTAATAACTTGATGCAGAAAAAACATGCTGTGAATAGATGAAGTAATGAAGCCTGGAGGAATTAGGAAACTCCTTTTAATCCTGACTGTGATTTCTAATAGACAAAACTAATTAAATCAAGTCCAGCTCAGGTTTGATTTGATTACCTCGTGACCTGACATAGTGTTGAGGGTGTCTTTGGAATAAACCTATAAACACTTACTGTGGATGATGGACTTTCAAAGTCAATATTTTGATGACTTACAGCATAAAAGAGAAGATTTTTACAATATGATCTGAGAATACTATAATGTTTAGCGAAATACAAGTTAGCACTTCCTTTCCTCATTCTGATGTGTAGGAAAAAAAATGCATTTAGTCACCTAAAAATGAGTAACGCATCTTTGAGTCTAGACTAATCAAAATCTAGGTTTTCTGAAGAAAGATTTACAGCTGGTGGGAGAATGAAGAAAAAAATAAGAGTAAATAAATGATTTTCACCTAGCCAATACATAAATATTCTGTTATGTTGTTAAAATGATATAGTTGGTTGAGAATTTATCTAAAGATGAATCATGTCAAGATGCTAATGAAGAAATTGATGCAATGTTGATGTATAGTATTGCTAGCATTCAGGCAAAATTTAGAGTTTATTTTATATGGAATTGAAATTCATCATCTCATGTAATGACTGCAATTTGGGGTTCTATTTTTGTGTGAGTCATGGCAATGATTATTACTTTAATGAAGTTGAAATTGCTAACTCCTGTCAGCGAGATCAGTTTGCCAAGTGTGGGAAGTGGTAATCTGCTCTCAATGGAAAGTGTAGCATTGTGATCTTTGGTGAGGGTGCTGGTTATGTTACAATTAAGTGACTTGCTACTGTGGGTGTCACTCTTGAGAAGAACACTGCTCACATTGGCACAAAGGAAGGTGTCTTCTCAAAACAGTTTTCTAGGTTAGTGTCCTAATTTGAAGAAAAGCTTAATGCTTCAAAATAGTCATCAAACTTCAGTTTTTCACAAAAATAATGAAGAATAATAATTCAAAAATTAGTTTTATTTTGTGGTTCTTATTTGAATAGGGGATAATTTGTAGTAATTCATTTAAAAATAATATGAGACCATCTTTTCAAAGAATCAGAAAACTATACTTTCTGCAGTTACTCTCTTGTTCAGTTTTACTCTGACTCTTCCTCTTGCTGAGTTTCAGTCTTAAAAAAAATGTTGGCAAGAGCACCTGACTCACATTAGACAACCAATTAATGCTAGCTCCTTTTACTTTTTATATTTCCAGATAAATAAAGAAGGATGTGGGCATCCGCTTCCATTTTAATTCTTGAAGACTGAAATTACATACATCTTTGTCAAGACAAAATTTGAAGTATATATTATTTAGGGTTTTGTTTATCTGGTGTCTCAAATTAAAGTAACAGAATTTTGAATACAAATTAAAATTTCTGGTCACTCCTGTGCATGTGCTTCTCAAGAAAAAAAGTTTATTGAGAAGATTGAATGCAGCCTATCAAATAAACTATAGGCACTTTATTAGAGACCAATGAAAGAAAGTTCTCTAGTGTATTACAAATATACAGCTTTTTCTATGGTGGCATTCTGATATTAACCACCATTACTGCTTGTTATCATAGGAGTGAAGCCCTTAGATAGAAGACAAGGCTTTATTTATGGATTTTGTCAATTATGTCATTTTTTTCATTTATCATTTTTATGTTTGCATATTCTATGTGTTTGTGACATTTTTTAATGTTTAGCAGTATTACTCTGGAGTCACACTATGTGAGTTCAAATCCCTCTTGGTAACCTTAGCTAATTGTCCCATTAGCCAGAGTTTTATCTTTTGGAAGTGGTGATAATAGAATCTGTCATATGGGATGGTTTTGATGGTGAGATGAGATAATACATATAAATGAGTAGGACTCTACCTAGCACACTGTAGATTAATAAATATGTTATCTTATTGTTATTCTTGGACAAAGATAAATGTTCATATAAATTGTTATTCAATTGCAGATTAATATACCTCATTTTAATTACATTCACCATTACTATTTTGATCTTAAGTGAAGGTTGCACATATTTGGGAAATAGAATAACTACAAGAGCTTAATAATCCTTGTGAAACTCCTTAAGTATACAAAAGTATTCAGTCTAACTAACATATTGTTAATAGATACTCTTTTTAATGTACTGGGATAGAGTATATTTCAAGTTTTCCCTACAAACTGCCTCTGTTATTCACATAGTTTCTTCCTTTTGGTTATTTCTCACTTCCCACTAGTCCCCAGAGTAAATAAAATGCTGGATATTATAGAAAGAGCTGAGACCACAATGTTTAACAGCATGATGTCATAAAATAGGGAGTTATATATACAGACCAGAACTAAACAAAGAAGGTGACAAATGCATTATGGAAACCATCAATAACACTGTACTGTCACCAATTCTATCACCAACTAAGATAATTTAAAATTTAACATAGATTAGCTGGAAATAGGTTACTGATGAAAAAAGATATCATAAAGGAAGGTAACTAAGTTTAACTTATGCAACTAACAAATTGTTGAACACGACATCAAAAACTTATGATGTACTATATGTTGGGTAACCAAACACAATAAAAATAAATAATAAATATAAATAAATAAATAAATAACAAATAGATACATACACAATTTTAATCAGTGAAATTGAATAGTCTTAGTCTGGTGGAATAATCACCTGACTTGAATTTGAAAGATCTGTGCTCTAATCCTGACAATGCTATTTATTCCCAGTGTTAGTTAGGGTAGGGTCTATAAATATTCTATATGAGGAAACTGATGTTGTAGCTCACAAGAAAAAAAGAGCTATTCTTTAGGGCACCCCTCAGGTTTTTGAGTCTAATTGCTCAAAAGGACACATGGTCGTGGGGTGGCATTGTCTAGTGCCTGTTCCCAGCTTTAGGATTTCAGAAGTTGAGATTATTAATTCCCCACCAAACTGTTTGGTATACTTGCAATTGTATGCTGATGACACCAAGAAAATAGTGTATGAACTGAACTACAATTTAAAATATAGAATATAGGTGCACACAGGTGGCTCAGTCAGTTGAGCATTTACCTTCGGCTTAGGTCATGATCCCAGGGTCCCTGGGTTGAGTCCTATGTCAGGCTCCCTGCTCAGTGGGGAGCCTGCTTCTCCCTTTGCCTGCCACTCCTCCTGTTTGTGGTCTCCCTCTTTATCTCCCCATCTCTCTCTCTGACAAATAAATAAATAAAATCTTAAAAAAATAAAAAATAAAAATATAGAAAGTAAGAGGGGGAAAACAACTTCAAGTACACAAAAATTCCCAGGAAGTAAATATAGTTTGAAAGACAAATGTATGGGGCACAGATATTGGTGAGTATGTGTAAAAAAGGGAACCCTCTTGCACTGTTGGTGGGAATTCAAACTGAAGTAGCCACTGTGTAAAACAGTATGGAGGTTCTTCAAAAGTTAAAAACAGAACTACTGTGCAGGTCAGCAATTGCAGGTATTTACCCAAAGGATGTAAAAATGCCAATTCAAAAGGGCACATGCACCCTGATGTTTATAGCAGTATTATGAACAATAGCCAAATTACAGAAAGTGCCCAAATGTTCATCACCTAATGGATGGATAAAGAAGTTGTGGTATGGTATATATAATGGAATATTACTCAGCCATCAAAAAGAATGAAATCTTACCATTTGCAATGATGTGAATGGAGCTAGACTGTATGATACTAAGCAAAATAAGTCAGGCAATGACAAATACATTGCGATTTCACTCACATGTAGAATTTAAGAAAAAAAACAGATAAACATAGGGGAAAGAAAAAAAAGAGGGAGACAAACCATATAAGACTCTTAACTATAGAGAATGAACTAAGGGTTGTTGGAGGGGAAATGGGTGGGGGATGGGATAAATGGGTATTAAGGGGGCACTTGTTTTGATGATCACTGGGCGTTATATGTAAGTGATGAATCACTAAATTCTACTCCTGAAACCAATATTACACTATATGTTAACCAACTCGAATTTAAATAAAAACTTGAAACACAAAAACAAACAAACAAACAAACAAAAAACAAATAAAAAAAGCAGGCTAATAACCCAGAGGCAGATAGTAGGAGAACACTGATCTGAAAAATGCCCATATACACAGCAGAGAGATTTCTCATTCTTCTCAGAGTGATTTCCTGAGAGACAGTGTTCACAGAGATGCCTCTCCCAGAACAAAGGGGACCAGTGGGCACCATTTCCTTCATCTGTCCATCAGCATAATCACAGAGCCACCTCTGGAAAGCAGCATAGTGCCCTGGCTGGCTAAGATACTTATTCTGGGTCCCACACCCATGCACTCTGGTGGGGCAGCCCTTCTTAGTCCAGCTTGTCTCTGTCCCAGGACAACAGACCCCTCCCCAAGAAGACCAGCAGAAAGCCCTTCCTACACCACATCTCCTGACCAGAGAGTTCTGCAGGATTTCAGTTTTAGTGGAAGTAGTATCAGGTCTCATTTCACTAGTAGACCAAAGCACACCAAATTAAAATGTGCTGCATTGTGGCCAAGGACCAAACACTGTCCACTGCAGGCAAGAAGAGCTTATCCACATGACTGGCCTACAGGGTAGAACAGTCAAAAGACAGCAACAGAGTGCATGCAACACACACTGGAGACACTTCCTGAAGCACCAGGCCCTGGCCACTATATGATCTCTTCTTCATAAAGCCATTACTCTCAGAAGCAGAAAACATAACTGGGTTTTCTAACACAAAGAAGACTCAGCCAAATGCCAAGACAGAGGGATTTATCTCAAATGAAAGAACATGGAAAGGTCGTGTCCAGAGACTAAGTGAAACAGATATAAGTAGCAAGCCTGATGGAGGATTGAAAGAAACAATCAAAAGAATTCCCACTGGGCTTGAGAAAAGAATGGGAGCCGTCAGGAAGACTCTTACCATGAAGATTAAAGAGTTAAAAAGGAGTAAACCAGAAATGAAGAATCAAATAAATGGGATAAGAAACAGGCTTGATTCATCAAATGAACAGCAGGGTGGTAGAAGCAGAGGAATGAATTAGTAACCTAGAAGACAAAATAATGGAAAATAATGAAGGTGAACAAAAGAAAGAATTATGGAACACGACAATAGACTTAGTGAACTCAGTGACTCCATCAAATATAATACCATTTATATTATAGGAATACCAGAAGAAGAAGGGAGGGAAAGGCTATTATTATTTCAAGAAATAATAGCTGAAAACTTCACTAATCTGTGGAAAGAAACAGATATCAAGATCCAGAAAGCAAAGAGAACTCCCACCAAAATCAGCAAAAGCTGGACAACACCAAGACATATTGTCATTAAATTTGCATAGAGTAATAAAAAAGCTTAAAAGCATCGAGACAAAAGAAGTTCTTAACTTACAAGGGAAGACGCATAAGGCTAGATGGAGAGTTTTCAACAGAAGCAGAAACTTGGTAAGCCAGAAGAAAGTGGCATTATATATTTAAAGTGTTGAATGGGGAAAATCTGCAACCAAGAACACTCTATCCAGCAAAGCTGTCATTCAGAATAGGAGAGACTAAGAGTTTCCCAGACACACAAAAACTCAAGGAGTTCATGACCACTAAACCAGCTCTGCAATAAATATTAAAGGGGACTCTGAGTGGAAAGAAAAGATGAAAAGTGACAGAGATAAGAAAAGAACAGAGGAAATCTCCAGAAATAACCACAAAGCAAGTAATAAAATGTCCATAAATACATATCTATCAGTAATTACTTTGAATATAAATGGACTAAATGCTCTAAATCAGAAGACATAGGGTGTCTGAATAGATTTAAAAAATTCATATGCTGCCTATAAGAAACTCATTTTTTTACTTGAAGTCACCTGCAGATTGAAAGAGGGGGTGGAAAAACATTTATCACACAGATGGATGTCAAAAGGAAGCTGGGCTAGCAATACTTATATCATACAAACTAAACTTTAAAACAAAGATTGTAACAAGAGATGAAGAAAGGCATGAAATAATAAAAGGGACAATCCAACAAGAAGATCTGATAATTTTAAATATTAATTAACACTAAATGGGAGCACTCAATATACAAAACAATAAAAAACATAGGAGTAATTGATAAAAACATAATAATATCACGGTACTTTAACACCCCACTTACAAAAATGGACAGATCATCTAAATAGAAAATGAACATGGAAACAATGGCTTTGAATGACACACTGGACAAGATGGACTTAACATATATGTTCAGAACATTCCATCCTGAAAGAGCAGTATACACAATCTTTTCAAGTGCATGTGGGACATTCTCCAGAACAGACCTCACATATTAGGTCACAAATCAGGCCTTAGCAAATAAAAACTATTGATACCATACCACGCATCTCTTCTGACCACAACACTATGAAATTTGAAGTCAACCACAAGAAAAACTTTGGAAAGATCACAAATTGATGGGAGTTAAACAACATGAATGGGTCAATCAGGAAATTAAAGAAAAAAATTATATTTATATATATACATATGCATACACACACACACAAATAAAAATGAAAATACAACCATCCAAAACATTTGGGATACAGCAAAAGCTAAGAAGGAAGTATACAGTACCACAGGCCTACCTCAAGAATTGAAAAATGTCTCACATTACCTAACCTTATACCTAGAGGAGCTAGAAAGCAACAAATCCTAAAGCCGCCAGAAGGAAGGAAATAATAAAGATTAGAGCAAAAACAAATGATATAAAACGAAGAAAAGCAATAAAACCGATCAATGAAACCAGGAGTTAGTTCTTCGAAAAAATTAATAAAATTGATAAATCTCTAGTCAGACTTATCACAAAGAGAAAGAACCCAAATAAATAAAATCACAAACAAGAGAAGAGAGTAACAATAAACACTACAGAAATAAAAAAAACAATTTTTAAAGAATTTTATGAAAACCTATATGCCAAAAAATTGGACAAATTAGGAGAAATGGATAAATTTCTAGAAAGATGCAAACTACCAAAACTGAAATGGAAAGAAAGAGAAAACTTGAATAGAATGATAACCAGCAAAAAAAATTGAATCAGTAATTAAAAAAAAAAATGTCCCACCAAATAAAAGTCCAGGCCAGATGGTTTCACAGGCAAATTCTACCAGATATTTAATAAGGAGTTAATGCCTACTCCTCAAATTATTCCAAAAAATAGAAAAGGAAAGAAAACTTCCAAACTCATTCTGAGCCCAGACTTACCCCGATACCAAAACCAGAAAAATAATGCACTGAAAGAGAAAACTATAGGTCAATATGGATGGAAAATTTCTCAATAAAATACTAGCAAACTGAATCTAACAGTATATTAAAAAATCACTTACAGGATCAAGAAGAATTTATTCCTGAGTTGCAAGGGTCATTCAGTATTCACAAATCAATCAACATGATATATCACATTAATAAAGGGAAGGATAAGACCCATATGATCCTTTCAATAGATGCAGGAAAACCATTTGACAAAGTACAACATCCATTCTTGATAAAAAACCTCAACAAGGAAGCAGCAAGATGGCCGAAGAGTAGGAGACTGATTATCATCAGGTCCCAGAAATTCACCCAGATAGCTATCAAAATGTTCTGAACACCTACAAATTCTCCAGGAGATTGAAGAGAAGAAGAGCAGCAATTCTAGGAACAGAAAATAGATCACTTTCTGGGAGGTAGGACGTGCAGAGAAGTGAATCTGAAGCCCAGGGAAGACAGACACTGGTGGGGGGGGTCCCAGCAAGTGAGAGAGCAGCAGAGCAAAAACTCAGAACTGTTAGAAGTCTGCTCCACTGAGGGACGTCACCCCAGAGGCCAAGCAGGGTGTGAAACACTCACAGGGACAGTGTGGTCTCAGGACCCACAGGGACACAAAAAGACCAGGGATGTCTGAGTATGACAGAGCTCCCAAATATCAGAGAGAAGCCAATGGGAGAGACGGAGCTGAGCTGAGAAGGGGTCTCTCAGCTCAGGGTTACCTTGGGCCGTGATCCAAAGCACAGTCTGGACACTGCTCTGTGAGTGGGGACCCCACAGGCGGCAGACCCCTTCCTCCTCTGGGAGGAGTGGCGCTGGAGTGGCTTTAGGAATCGGCCAGGTTTGGAGATTCTAAATGGGGCCATGCGCCAGAGATAGAGACCCTCGGTCACAGGCCAGGTGAGCTCAGAGAGCTGCCGGAGACCAGGGACACGGGAGGGATGGTCTGCTTTTCTCTGAGGCACACGGAGGACTGAGGCCCTGAGCAATCAGCTGCTCCAGGGTCGGAGACTGGGAGGCAGCCATTTTCAGTCCCGTGCTCCAACGCGGTACGGAAAGTGTTCAGGGAAAAAAAAAATCCTGAGAGCGAGCCTGAGCTGATTACTTAGCCTCGCCCCTGGCGAGGGCAGTGCGATTCCACCTCAGGCAAAGACAGTTGAGAATCAAAGCAACAGGCCCCTCCCACAGAAGACCAGAAAAAAAGATCCAGCCAAAGCCAAGTTCAAGATTGCTGAGAATTGTGGAACTCCGGAGCTAGGGGAAAGCAATGCAGAGAATTAATGGCTTTTTCCCCATGATTCTTTAGTCGTTCAAAGTTAAATTCTTTGAACTGTATTTTTTGTTCAAACTCTTTTCTTTTAATTTTTTTCCTTTTTTCTATTTTAACATTTTTAACTATTATATCTTATCAACACTTTTTAATCTTTTTTAATTTCCAATATTTTTTTAAGATTTATTTATTTGACAGAGAGAGGGAGATCACAAGTAGGCAAAGAGGCAGGCAGAGAGAGAGGAGGAAGCAGGCTCCCCACTGAGTAGGGAGCCCAATGCAGGCCTCGATCCCAGGACCCTGGGATCATGACCTGAGCCAAAGGCAGAGGCTTTAACCCACTGAGCCACCCAGGCGCCCATTAATTTTCATTGTTATAGTCATATCTTATCCCTTCATTGTATTTAACCTTATTTTTTGTATACATATAGGGACTGTTCGATTCACCAGTCTAATAGATATAGATACAGAAAGAGATAAAGATATAGAGATAGAGTCACAGACAGAGATAGATATAGAAAAAGAAATAGATAATATAGATATAGATATAGGATTTTGTTTTATTCATTTTCGTTTTGTTTTCGTTTGTTTGATTTTTTTGTTTTTTGGGTTTTTTTTGTTTTTTGTTTTTTTCCCTCTTTCTTTTCTCCCCAGTTCCAGGTCTCTTCCGAGTAGGTTAGTATATATTTCTCTGGGGTCATTGCTACCCTTTAGTATTTTGTTCTCTCATCCATCTATTCTTATCTGCATAAAATAACAAGGCAGAAAAAATTAACACACGAAAAAAAGAACAAGAGCCAGTAATGATGGCTAGGGATCTAATCAATGTGGACATTAATAATATGACAGAACTAGAGTTCAGAATGACAGTTATTAAGGTGCTGGCTGGGCTCAAAAAAAGCATGGAAGATATTAGAGAATACCTCTCAAGAGAAATAAAAACCCTTTCAGGAGAAATAAAAGAACTAAAATCTAACCAAGCTGAAATCAAAAAAGCTATTAATGAGGTGCGATTAAAAATGGAGGCTCTTACTGCTAGGATAAATGAGGCAGAAGACAGAATTAGTGATTTAGAAGACAAAATTTCAGAGAATAAAGAAGCAGAGGAAAAGAGAGACAAACAACTACTGGACCATAAGGGGAGAACTCGGGAGATAAGTGATACCATAAGATGAAACCATATTAGAATAACGGGATCCCAGAAGAGGAAGAGAGAGAGAAGGGAGCAAAAGTTATATTGGAGCAAATTATAGTACAGAATTTCCCTAATTTGGTGAAGGGAACAAGTATCAAAATCCAGGAGACACAGAGAAACCCCCTCAAAATCAATAAAAATAGGTCCACACCCCATCATCTAATAGTATAACTTACAAGTCTTAGTGACAAGAGAAAATCCTGAAAGCAGCTGGGGACAAGAGGTCTATAACACACAATGGTAGAAATATTAGACTGACAGAAGACTTATCCACAGAGACCTGGCAGGCCAGAAAGAACTGGCATGATATATTCTGAGCACTAAATGAGAAAAATATGCAGCCAAGAATACTACATCCAGCAAGGCTGTCATTGAAAATAGAAGGAGAGATAAAAAGTTTCCAGGACAAACAAAAACTAAAGGAATTTGCAAACACCAAGCCATCCAGAGAGGAAAAACTGAAAGGGGTCCTCTAAGTAAAGAGAGCCTAAAAGAAACATAGATCACAAAGGAAGTNCAGGCAATACAATGGCTCTAAATGTATATCTCTCAATAGTTACTCTGAATGTAAATGGACTAAATGCCCCAACTAAAAGACACAGGGTATCAGAATGGATTAAAAAAACAAGACCCATAGATATGCTTTCTACAAGAAACTCATCTTACATGCAAAAACACCTCCAAATTTAAAGTGAAGGGGTAGAAAACAATTTACCATGTCAATGGACAGCAAAAGAAAGCTGGAGTGGCAATCCTTATATCAGATAAATTATATTTTAAGGCAAAGAATATCATAAGAGATGAGGAAAGACACTATATCATATTAAAAGGATCTGTCCAACAAGAAGATCTAACAATCATAAGTATCTATGCCCCTAACATGGGAGCAGCCAATTATATAAACCAATTAATAACAAAATCAAAGAAACACATTGACAAGAATACAATATTAGTAGGGGACTTTAACACCCCCCTTACTGAAATGGACAGATCATCAAAGCAAAAGATCAACAAGGAAATAAAGGCTTTAAATGACACCCTGGACCAGTTGGAATCAGATATATTCAGAGNTCTCCAGTGCACATGGAACATTCTCCAGAATAGACCATATTCTGGGTCACAAATCAGGTCTCAACAGGTACCAAAAGATTGGGATCATTCCCTGAATATTTTCAGACCATAATGCTCTGAAACTAGAACTCAACCACAAGAGAAAAGTTGGAAAGAACTCAAATACATGGAGGCTAAAGAACATCCTACTCATTAATGAATGTGTCAACCAGGAAATTAAAGAAGAATTTTAAAAATTCCTGGAAACAAAGGAAAATGAAAACACAACTGTTCAAAATCTTTGGGACACAGCAAAAGCAGTCCTAAGAGGAAAGTATATAGCAATACAAGCCTTTCTCAAGAAACAAGAAAGGTCTCAAGTACACAACCTAACTCTACACCTACAAAAGCTAGAGAAAGAACAGCAAAGAAAGCCTACACCCAACAGGAGAAGAGAAATCATAAAGATCAGAGCAGAAATCAATGAAATAGAAACCAAAAGAACAGTGGAACAAATCAATGAAACTAGGAGCTGGTTCTTTGAAAGAATTAATAAGATTGATAAACCCCTGGCCAGACTTATCCAAAAGAAAAGAGAAAGGACTCAAATTAATAAAATCATGAATGAAAGAGGAGAGATCACAACCAACACCAAAGAAATACAAACAATTCTAAGAACATATTATGAGCAACTCTACACCAGCAAATTTGACAATCTGGAAGAAATGGATGCATTCTTAGAGAAATATAAACTACCAAAACTGAACCAGGAAGAAATTGAAGACCTGAATAGACCCATCACCAGTAAGGAGATTGAAGCAGTCATCAAAAATCTCCCAACGAACAAGAGCCCAGGGCCAGACGGCTTCCCAGGGGAATTCTACCAAACATTTAAAGAAGAATTAATACCTATTCTCCTGAAACTGTTCCAAAAAATAGAATTGGAAGGAAAACTTCCAAACTCCTTTTATGAGGCCAGCATTACCTTGATCCCCAAACCAGGCAAAGACCCCATCAAGAAGGAGAATTACAGACCAATATCTTTGATGAATACGGATGCAAAAATCCTCAACAAAATACTAGCCAATAGGATCCAGCAGCACATAAAAAGGATTATTCACCACGACCAAGTGGGATTTATTCCAGAGCTGCAAGGTTAGTTCAACATCCACAAATCAATCAATGTGATACAAGACATTAATAAAAGAAAGAACAAGAACCATATGATCCTCTCAATAGATGCTGAAAAAGCATTTGACAAAGTACAGCACCCTTCCTTAATCAAAACTCTTCATGGTGTAGGCATAGAGGCTACATACCTCAATATCATCAAAGCCATCTGCGAAAAACCCACAGNGCTGTCCAATATCACCACTGCTATTCAACACAGTACTAGAAGTCCTAGCCTCAGCAGTCAGACAACAAAAAAAATAGAAAGGCATCCAAATCGGCAAGGAAGAGGTCAAACTCTCACTCTTTGCAGATGATATGATACTTTATGTGGAAAACCCAAAGGACTCCACTCCAAAACTGCTAGCACTCATACAGGAATTCAGTCAAGTGTCAGGATATAAAATCAATGCACAGAAATCAGTTGCATTTCTATATACCAACAACAAAACAGAAGAAAGAGAAATTAAAGAGTCAATCCCATTTACAATTGCACCCAAAACCATAAGATACCTAGGAATAAACCTAACCAAAGAGGCAAAGAATCTGTATTCAGAAAACTATAAAGTACTCATGAAAGAAATTGAGGAAGACACAAAGTAGTGGAAAAACATTCCATGCTCATGGATTGGAAGAGAAAATATTGTGAAAATGTCTATGCTACCTAGAGCAACCTAAACATTTAATGCAATCCCCATCAAAATACCTGCAATTGATTGCAAAGAAATGGAACAAATAATCCTAAAATTTATATGGAACTAGAAAAGGTCCCGAATAGCCAAAGGAACNCATCACAATTCCAGACTTCAAGCTCTATTACAAAGCTGTAATCATCAAGACAGTATGGTACTGGCACAGAAATGGACACATAGATCAGAATAGAGAGCCCAGAAGTGGACCCTCAACTCTATGGTCAACTAATGTTTGACAAAGCAGGAAAGAATGTCCAGTGGGAAAATGACAGCCTCTTCATCAAATGGTGTTGGGAAAACTGAACACCCACATGGAAAAAAATGAAACTGGATAATTTCCTTACATCACACACAAAAATAGACTCAAAATGGATGAAAGACCTCCATGTGAGAAAGGAATCCATCAAATCCTTGAGGAGAACACAGGCCGCAACCTCTTCGACCTCAACCACAGCAACTTCTTCCTAGGAACATCACCAAAGGCAAGGAAAGCAAGGGCAAAAATGAACTATTGGTACTTCATCAAGATTAAAAGCTTTTGCACAGCAAAGGCAACAGTCAACAAAACCAAAACACAACTGACAGAATGGGAGAAGATATTTGCAAATGACATATCAGATAAAGCGCTTGTATCCAAAATCTATAAAGAGCTTCCAAACTCAACACCCATAAAACAAATAACCCAGTCAAGAAATGGACAGAAGACATGAACAGTCAAGATACAAAGGTGGTGATCCTCAGGGGCACATGCACCCAAATGTTTAGAGCAGTAATATCCACAAGAGCCAAACTATGGAAAGAACTTAGATGTCCATCAACAAATGAATGGATAAAGAAGAAGTGGTATATATATACAATGGAATACTATGCAGCTATCAAAAGAAACGAAATCTTGCCATTTGCAACGACGTGGATTGGAACAAGAGGGTATCATGCTAAGTGAAATAAGTCAAGCAGAGAAAGACAATTATCATATGATCTCTCTGATATGAGGAACTTGAGGGGCATGGCGGGTGGGCTTGTTGGGGAGTAGGGAGGGGAAAATAAGACAAGATGGGATTGGGAGGGAGAGAAACCATAAGAGACTCTTAATCTCACAAAACAAACTGAGGGTTACTGGGCTCGGTAATGTAGGGATAGTGTGGATAGGTTATGGACATTGGGGAGTGTTTGTGCTATGGTGAGTGCTGTGAAATGTGTAAGCCTTATGATTCACAGACCTGTACCCCTGGGGCAAATAATAAATACAAAAACACAAATAAAATTTAAAAAATGACTGAGAATATGAAGAATAACCTTCCACCACAATCCAAACAGAGCTTTGTCCATGGCTGACACTTCATTCTAGGTATCTGTTTCCCTGCTAGTATCCAGAGCTACCAAATATCCTATAATTTAATGCTAATTCTCACTGAATAATTAAATTAGATATTAAATTCTCTTTCTTAACAACCATTACTTTATTAGTCAGGCTATTGGTTGCAGGCCACCAAATTCTTTCTTTTTAGCTTAAGCAGGATGGGATTTATTAAGTGATGTTATATATCAAACCTAAATTGAATGATAAAGTCATATTAATTAGTGGACATTGCAGAGATATTACACGTAGGCTTAAGAATTATGTGTAAGTAGGCATGCCTGGGTGGCTTAATTGGTTAAGCATCCAATTCTTGGTTTTGGCTCAGATCACGATCTCAGGGTCATGATCTCAGTGTTGTGAGATTGAGCCTCACATGGAGTTTTGTGTTCAGCAGGGACTCTGCCTGAAATTATCTCCCTCTCCCTCTGCCCCTGCTCATGTACTCTCTCTCTCACACAAATAAATAAATCTTAAAAAAAAAGAATCATGTTTAAGTAAAAAGATAGTCTATATATTTAACAGATACACTAACACCAAGTCTTTATATGAAGGAATATATCTTTGACATAAAATAAACAGAAACTTGTAGAATATTTATTTTATTATTGCATATATGTTCTAAATGTTTCAGTTAGGACCTTTTATTACAAAGTTAATTATACAACTCTTTATCAACTGATGGCTTGTTTGAATAGCCAAGGAGTTTGGAATACATACAAAGGATACTTTTTGATAACATGACTACCAAACTGAAATTGCTTAGGGACACCAATGTAACTATTATATCAGTGCTTCTAAAGCCTGGCATTTATTTAAAGTCATTTTTTTCTTGGGTGAAATCACTGAAATTGATACTATTTGACATCATCAAGCAATCCCAGAAACTTTGACTTTAGTAAGTTTTCATTTTGTTCTCTTACCTACTAAATCAGTGGGTTATGACCTGGAATCAAATTTTGACCCTCTTCTTGTCATAGATATGGATCAATAAGCATACACAAACCAATGTTTCCAAGAAGTATGACAAATGTTTTGTTGGTGGTGGTGAGAGAATGCCTTTAGTTCTCCACATATAAGACACCAAAAATGCCTTCATAATTAAAGTCAATGTATGACCAAACAATTAGCAAAAAAATATTTATTTTTTTTAAAGATTTATTCACATATTTCAGAGAGAGAGCACATGAGCAGGGGAAGGGCAGAGGGAGAGGGAGACAAGCACATTTCCTGAGGAGTGGGGAGCCTCAAGGGAGCTCGATCCCAGGTACCCGAGATCATAACCTGAGCAGAAATCCAGAGTCAGAGTCTCAACCAACTGAGCTACCCAGGCCCCCCAAAGTGTTCTTAATCTTTTTAAGACTCAACTCCTGTGAAGAGCAGTAATCATGTTTTAAAGAATTTGCAAGTGAAATATAAAAGTGGAAGACAAGGTACTGGTGAAGGCACTTAAACTACAAATGTCATCACTAAATAGCAGAGAAATGTATGTGAAATAGATTTCTGAAACATGCGACTTTATCAAAAAAGAACTGACAACACTTCTAGTGTTTCTAACTGGATAATTCAAGAAAAATTAAGAAGTTGAATAAGTTGGAAAAATGCTGAACATCTGTAAAAGCTCAATGTTGGGCTGAAAGTTGTCACCTTAACAGGTTCAGATGTTAACGTTGGTATGTGCAACATTGCTTGGTGTTGGTAGAAAGGCTTCGTGTTTTGATACATTGAGCTTCTGATTCTTGATTTCAGCTCACATCATGATCTTAGGGTCCTGGGATCGAGCCCCAAGTCAGGATCCTCATTCAGCAAGGAATCTGCTTGAGATTCTCTCTCTCCCTCTCTCTGCTCCTCCCCCTGCACACACTCTTTCTCTTAAAAAAAAAATTAATTTTTAAAAAAGCCCATTCTAAAACACAACATGAATAGAAAAAGATGTCATTGTAGTTGATAAAACTGCTATTGTACCAGGACTGGCTTGATGAGTTTTGATCAAACAAGTGGGTCTTCCACATATTAGAATTAATTTTATATAGGAAGGTTGTGAATTTTAGATCAACATAAATATGCCATTTGAATTTCATGTCACCACAGCAACTATGTCTGACCTACTCAGCTGCTAAATGACCACTATATATATATATATATATATATATATATATATATATATACACACTAAAGTGTTTCTCACTCACATTTCAAACCAAGTGTCCAATTCCTTTGTTTGTACTAAAAGAGGTAAGAATTAAAAAATACATTGTTTCCAAATATAATATTATATACATATAATATAAAGAAATAAGTCTATTTCTCGTAAATCATGCAAAATTAGTATTAAACACCCAAAAAAAAATAACATAACTTACAAGTAGAAAGAAGTGTGGCATAGTACAAAAGCCATAAAACTAAACTCAAAATATCTCAAATATGGTTTCTATTTTGCCCTTTTTTATTATGTAATATTTCCTAATCATAATTTTGCTCAAATTATAACAGTAATGACTATAAGTGTATAAAAAGCAAATGTAGTAATGGATATGAAAGTGCTTTTCAAGTTTTAGTCTGCTTAACATTTTAAATATCTGCTTATTTTCTATGAATGGGCATATTTTTTCCTGCTGTTTCAGGATCTTCTTGCCAAACCTTCAGAATATTAATGAGACACTCATCTATGAATAATAAGTTATGTTGCTCACATACACACATTCAAAATAAAGTTTATCAGTGTGTACTGATTATCAAATTTTTAAGTATTTATCAGCTCACAATTCATCAACTATTCTAAATGCTTAACCTGAAGACATTTTATGACCCTGCAGTGGGATAAGTTCATCCTATCAATATCAGTTTTGATTTTTCAAGTGGAAGGGAGAGTTAAAATTCTGCTTGACAGAATGATTAAAATTTTTACTGAATCATGAAACATTTATAAATTAGTTTTGAATCATGTTATCATACAACTCAGGAAATACTAAAAACTGATTTGTCAAATTTCTTATTTTCTCCCACTGTTAAAAATTTTACATCTCTGCTATTTGTTTAGGTCACTTTAGAATCCGATATATTGATGACATATTAGCAAATGCAATAGCCATCAGTAGCAAATTGCAATAGATGCAAGGTGATGACATTATTACACAGAAAGATCAAAGCCCTTGAAGAAAACACAACCAAGGATAATATCGTTAATTAGTAGCACATGGTAGAAAAACTAATAAGGAATTTATTGAATTAAATGAAATAATTAGAGAAATGTTTTAAATAAAATTAAGGTTTTATATATTTAAGTGTCTTTTAAAATCAAAACCACATTGTTTGTTGCCATAACTGTAAGACAAAAGTAAAACAAAAGATTCTTGTGTTGATCAAGACTTCACTTTTTTTCAGAAGAGCTTCTCATATTTATTTGAGTATTTCTAGTAAGTATATTCACCAAATGATCTTTGGGTTGCTTGGACTTTCATTTTTATGATACATGGAAAATAACCAGCACATCGCATTATTTGCTCAATATAAGCACATGACTTAAGCCTGAGTAAGCTTGATTTTTCTCTGGAATAATTTCGGTTGGAGATTTGAGACTGGCTGTCTTGATTGCCTGGATTACCAAGTGGAAGTGTTCAGGCCTGTGGTGTTGGAAAAACACCTGTCTTTCCCACCACCAAATAGAGGAGAGCAAAAGGAGAAACAGGAGAGAGAGAGAGACTCACATCTACCATCACCGGGTGCCCAAAGTCTGAAGCACTAGTTCCTACACTACTTCCCCTTCAATGAGTTCTCCTGTTGTTTTTATCTGAGCCAATAAACAATCTTTTTCTTAAAAACAAAAACAAAACTTGCAGCAGTATTTTTAAGAATTTCCAGACGAAAGCATGAAAACTCATGTGGCATTTGAAAGAAAATATAAAAGATTATAATAGATGTACACTATTAGAACAGAACTGATACTAGGCTTTAAAAACATGGGTTAGAGATAAGGGGTCTGGTATTATAAAACATGGAAGCTGTGGTCCCATTAGATGTGTAACCACATCATGCCAGGCTTCCTCAGCCTGCCTAATAGAATCACAATAATAGGATGACAATAAATATAACAATATAAATTCTATCAGTCTCTTCATCCATATCCCTGAATAAGGTGGTATTCATGCATTTCTAAAGTGTTTTTAATGGAGTGCTTCATAGGAGTTTATGAAAAATCTCTTGTTGTTTCCCATGGATTATCTTCTGAGAACAGGTGTTTCCCACTAGATAGTCTGACAATGACCATCTGTGCCTTACCACCATCGCCTTTCCTTGTATTTCTTTTTTGTTGTTGTTGTTTCAAGTTTTTATTTAAATTCTTTTTTTTTAAAGATTTCATTTTATTTATTTGACACAGAGAGAGAGATCAGATCACAGGTAGGCAGAGAGGCAGGCAGAGAGGAGGAAGCAGGCTCCGCGCTGAGCAGGGGACCCCCTTCCCATGTGGGGCTTGATCCCAGGACCCTGAGATCATGAGCTGAGCCCAAGGAAGAGGCTTTAATCCACTGAGCCACCCAGGTGCCGTATTTAAATTCTTAGTTAACATATAGTGCAATACTGGTTTCAGGAGTAGAATTTAGTTATATATCACTTACATATAATACCCGCTGCTCATCACAATCCCTCTATTCCTAAAGTATGGGAAAGCCCAATGGCAACATTTTGAAGAATTCTGTTGAAAATATGTAAGAACTTTCCCCCTTATATGTTACAATTTGATAATTTGATAGACAATTACCTTGGCAGTGCTCCTTGAATCTCAAGGTCTTACTTTGTTTTTATAAAATCGTTCTTTATGCCTTTTATTACAATCCCATTACTCAGACAGGGCTATGGTAAACCTTACTTAGGAAAACAAATAGCAATGATGGGCCCAGTGTTCAAAACCACCCTCCTCTCCTAGACTAGGGCTCTCTTAATGAGTCAAGCTTGTTGTTTCTTATTCTTTCTTGCCTTAGGCTAAGTTCTCTTTGAAGATGCTTTCAGCTTCTCTGAAAATAAGTTTAAAAGGAAGGTTTGCCACACACGCTTGCCAGACATATTTGAATTTCCTTTAGATTCAAGCTGAGTCATCCATTTTTGAATGCTTTGGCCAAAGAGTCCTAGAATAAAAACCACACTGATAGAATGAATATATGGACATATAAAGCTGTTTTAAAACATAGAAATTTTGTTTCAAATTTTCTTAAAGGAAATAGAAGTTTCCAAAATAATCATCCTGCATTCCTTATCAGACAAAAAACCTACAGTGTCTGACCAAGCAGTATCCTTTCCTGCCAAGTTTTCTATAGGAACAAGAACTTATTTGTGATATCTGTGTCATTTTCAAGTGAGTTACAACTTCAGATGCTTTACAACTTCATATGCTTTATATGTTCTTGATTCTAGTATTACTTGCAGGCACATTATAAGAGAAGATTAAGAAAAATAATGACTATATTCCTGTTGAAAATAATGGCTATATTTTTGTAGAAAATAATCTAATCTATTTTGATATTATTTGGACAAGAGTCACTTCACTTTATTTGTTACTCACCTTGAACTATATAATGTTGCTTGGCAAAGAAAATTAGATTTGCAGTATAATAAATGTTTCTCATTGTTAAAATGCAATTCTTAATGTACTATTCAGGTTTATTTTTTAGTTGTTCATTTGCATTATTTAGTGATTAATACAGTATTATTTCTTTATTTGTTTAATACTCTTTTAGGCCATTATAGAATCATATACTGCTGGCTTTGCCTCCAGAACACAGAAACAATCCTTCTGAAGCTTAATGGCATATTTTACCTTGAATCTCTAGTCTATTTTTTCTTGAATCTCCATTACCATGTAATTTTGTACATGTTCTGCTCATTCACATGGCTAATGGATATTGTTATATTGTCAAGTAATGAACATACAGTTAGTCTCATTTCAGTGGTTATGGATTTCCATTTGCTAGGTAATTAAAGTAACATTCTTGTTTTCTAAAATCACTAGTTGGGTCATAGTTAAGCACTGATGTGAAATCATTTAATGGGGTTCTATTCTAATACCAGATTCAAAAAATGCAGCTTCCCTGATTTTTTTTTTATTTACTCACTAGGATTTAAAAATAAAGACAGTAGTCTAAGGTCACAGCATTGTTATATTGTTTCTATAATCTTGGTGAATGACTTTTATTTATGAAATCAGTCCATAAGTGAGAAAGGCTTTCAGTAAGTTTGCCCTCCCCAGCCCCCAACCCCCAAATGGAGGCTCCTCATATTCCATGATGCTGAGTCACCTACAGATACAAAGCACATTTGAAATGCCTTGTAAGCCTTCAGGCAAGTCAAATTAACTGAATCATAACCAAGATGAATAGGAGAACTGAAAATTGGTTTATCAGACTCCACACCAAAACTCAGATTGGAGGTTAATTCCCATTAACTAAACACTATCCTAAGTAGATACCTTAGGAACATTAATTAGCAACTTCTCAGGGTGACATTGTGTACAGTGCAGAAACAAATAGAAAGCTTCTGTATTGTACTATCATCACCTCACAATAATTATATCTAGAATATAATTTGCTTTATAAGTCTTATGATATAGATGTGAGGTAGCATGTCAGTTCAACAAAGAATGAAAAATTCTCTAAAATATTTTGCAGGTCTATAGGCCCCTGTAGTCCAAAATTTCTCAGTGATGTACTTGGATTTTTGAGGCAACTAAACCCAAAATCAAAGGGTTTTGTTTGTTTGTTTGTTTTAATTCTGAACAGGGGCTCCTGGGTGGCTCAGTTGGTTAAGCATCTGCCTTCAGCTCAGGTCATGATCTCAGGGTCCCGGGATTGAGGCCTGCATAGAGCTTCTTGCTCAGTGGGAAGTCTGTTTCTCCCTCTCCCTCTGGTCTTCCCTGTCACTTCTGTTCTCCCTCTCAAATAAATAAAATCTTAAAAAAAAATAAAATAAAATTCTGAACAGGATTCTTATGTAGTTAGAACCAGTCAATTCACAGAGAAAAATTGGAGGTTCACATGATATTTTAACAAATTGAGGCCTTAAAAAAATAATTGAGAGGTGCCTGGATGGCTCAGCTGTTAAGTGTCAGCCTTCAGCCCAGGTCATGATCCCAGGGTCCTGGGATTGAACTCCACATCTGGCTCCCTGCTCAGCGGGGAGCCTGCTTCTCCCTCTCTCACTCCCCCTGCTAGTGTTCCCTCTCTAGCTGTGTCTCTCTCTGTCAAATAAAGAAATAAAATCTTAAAAAAATATTGGTACTGCTCTGTTCATTTCATATATTGTTGAGTAAGAATTAAAATAGGAAAGAAATCAGCTTTATAGTCAGTTGTTAGAGTAATATTATTTAGTGGCCAGTTAGTAGAAATAGCCAATAGAGAATTGTACTATTTAAAAATGAATTTTTAATTCCTTTCAGTATGAATATAGATCTTTCATGAAATTATTTGGAAAAAAGTGGTTAAGAGTTAGCCTTTTGAAAATGATAGATTAGGGATGCCTGGGTGACTCAGTCAGTTAAGTGTCTGCCTTTGGTTCATGTCATGAATGATCCCAGGGTACTGGGATCGAGACCCCCAGCAGGCTCCTTTCTTGGTGGGCAGACTGCTTCTCCCTCTGTTTGCTGCTCCCCCTGTTTGTGTTCTCTCTCTCTCTGACAAATAAATAAATTAAATATTTAAAAAAATAAAATGATAGATTATATCATATTTTCTCTCTTTCCTCTATGTGATAGGTGAACCTGTATTTTGTTATGTAAAAATAAACACACACACAGACACACACACACACACACACACACACACAGAGGCACACTGCCACATCTCTCTCAGGTATACATAAATATTTCTTTTACTAGAAGCAAAACTAGATGACCCAATAAGCAAACAAAACACATATATGTCTAGAAAAAATAGCAAAAGAAATAAAGAGGAGGATTTAAATGTTAATGCAATATTTTTTTAAAGTAATAAATTTGTCATCATAAGAAAAAGTAGTTTTCCTTACTCTTAAGTAATATTTTTCATTTTATTTTTTAACAGACTCTTTTTTAAATTTTTATTTATTTATTTGACAGAGAGAGAGAGAGAGAGATAACAAGTAGGGAGATAAGCAGACAGAGGCAGACCCTCCACTGAGCGAGAGCCCAATGCGGGGCTCGATTCCAGGACCCTGAGATCATGACCTGAGCCGAAGGCAGAGGCTTAAACCATTGAGCCACCCAGGCTCCCCTATTTTTATTTTAAATTACACATGGGATTGCCAATATATTTTTGGTGCCTGAAGATCTTAATCTGGCTCTACGAAGGAGATAGTTCTGTGACCACATAACAGATTTACTCTTTGAAGCCCTATAACCACTGCCCCATAAAACTCCTCTTGTTCTCTTTCCCCTTTTGGTGGGTAGACCCTCAGAAGGTCCACCTGATTCTGTCCTCTGGTGTTTATGCTCTGTACAATACCCTCCTCTTGAATATGGGTGGGACCTGTGACTTTTTTCTAGGTACTAGAATAAGGCCAAGGTGAAAAGATTTTGCAGATGTAATTAAGGCCCCAAATGAGCTGATGTTAATCAAAAGGGAGATCATCTTCTGTGGGCCTGATCTAATGAAATAAAGGCTCTTGAAAGAAGGGTTGGGAACTCCATGAACTGAAAGATTCTCCTTGCTGACTTAATGAAGTGTCTTCTAGGAACGGTGGTGACCTCCAGTTCACAGTCAGCAAAAAGCCTAAGTCTTCAGTCTCGCAGCCACAATGAAATAAATTCTGCCGACGAAACGAATGAATTCTTCTCCAGTTCACCTCCAGATGAGAATATATCCCAGAAAAACTTTGACTGCAGACTCATGAGACTGAGCAGAGGATCCAGCAAAACCGTTCCTGGACTTATAACTCATGGAAAATGTAAGATAATAAACGTGCCTTGTTTTAAGAAACTAAATTTGTGGTGACTTATTGCAGAGCAATAGAAAGCTAATACATTTTCCTTCTTGTTCCCAGCCTTCAAGTTAGTCTATTTTTTTCTTTTTGATCTAATTAAAACTTGCCAGAATTATGAGTCTTAGGAAATTAGCCATTTCTCTCTAGCAGCTCCTAAAGGGAAGGTTCTCACGTCTGTTGAACTAGAATGAATCTCTTCCTCTATGAATACTCCTTGACTCATTTTAGCAAACAATCACTTTCTATTTTTGTCACCACCATCACAAATACTGAAAATCAATAGCGTTCTCTTTGCTCATACTGAGTCACTGATTTTCTTATTATTTTGCCCATCCAATTAATAAATTATACAATTTTTTTGGCAATGTACTAGATTTCATTTAGCTGAAACATGGAAAATTTTAAGAACGTACTAATTATTTATTCCTCAAGAACAAAGACATCACTTTTCAGATTACATACAAATACTCTCATTAAATGAAAACGCAATTCTCTGCAATCATTGATCTACAATTTTAGTAGATTATTTTCTCTTTGTGACTTATTTTCCTATGTAAGTCTATGCCTTTAAATATAGATCTTCTTCAACTTACAATGTGATTGTGTCCCAATAAACCCATCACAAGTTAAAATATAGTAAATAGAAAATGCATTTAATACCTCCAACCTACAGAATATCATAGCTTAGCTTAGCCTACCTTAAACATGCTCAGAACACTTATATTAGCCTACAGTTGGCAAAATCACCTAACATAAAGGCTATGTCACAATAAAATGTTGAATATCTTATGCAACTAATTGAATACTATACGGCAAGTGAAAACCAGAATGTCTGTATGGGTGCAGATGGTTGTCAGTGCATTGGCTGTTGATCCTCTCAATTATACAACTGACTGGGAGCTGCAGCCACTGCCAACCCAGCATTAGGAGAGAAGATCATACCATATATCAATAGCCTAGAAAAAGATCAAAATTCAAAATTCAAAGTATAGTTTCCACTAAATGTATTGTCTTTTCGGTCATTAGTCAAAAAGTCATAAGTTGAACCATCATAAGTCAGAGACCATCTGTGTATGTTTTCAATACTGAGTTGTTATTGTTGCTTTTCATTAATTTCCCAAGGAAAATAAAGCCTTTTCTTCTAGTATTCTTCAAATCATGTATGCACAGAATAGATGAATTCATCATGAACTTTCATGACATCTCTAGAAGGTCACTGTGAAATGGGATAAAATCAATATTAAAATAGAAACAAAATTGAAAGAGATAAGCTGATTTTGTATCATCATAAGTAAAATATTTCCTTAATTATTATCAACCTGAGGGGGTACTTGGTGGAACTTGCCTAAACAGCTCCACTGAGTGCCAACTATTACCTGCTGGTTCCAGTCCAGTAAGGTTTTTTTCTTCTCCTTTTTAACTGATCTTATTCACAATGCAAAATCATTTCATACTGCCCACTTTTCTGTTTGTCTGCTGATATTCTCTGGAGTTTTCTTATTTAGTGAAAAGAAAAAGAAAAAAAGTCATCTGTTTTACACTGGAATGATCTATTTGTATTGATGTTTCCTTTTGATTATAAATTATGCATGGTACATTGTTAGTTATGCTCTGTAATTTCCACTTAAAACTCAATAATCTTGTATAAGGAGATAGATTTTCAGGCTCATTTACTTTGACAGAATATGTAATGCACAATGAAACAGATTCATTTGTCCAAGCTATTCCATGATATAGAAGTTATACAATATAAACCCAATCAGAGCAATGGCACATTCTTCTGGTTATTTCTTGTTTAAGTGCAGTAAATATTGAAAGACAAGAGGAAGAAAGGGAAGTAAAAACTAACATTTATTGAAAGCAAAATACATGCCAGTCTTTATTAGCTATTATCTCATTAAATTCTAATAATAAACCAGTAATTTTAGCCCTTTTTGAAGTTAGGAAATGAAACACAGAAAAATAAAAGAAATACATTGAACAAATATGTGTGAGCATCTTCTCTAGGTCAGATGTGGTAGGCACCGCCTATTTCAAAGTCATAGAACACCTGAGCAACCAACTGGAAGTTTGATTCTGAAGTCTAACTGTAAAAGTGTATGTCCTTTCCACGATGATGAGTTCACAAAGTAGAACTTGGTTTTTGAAGCAGGTGAGGCTTGTTTTAAATTTCTGCTCCATCATTTACAAGACGTGGGACCTTAGTCACATAGCTTGATCTTTCTGATTTTCAGTTTCCCCATTTAATTCCTGAAGTTAATTCCTGAAGTTGTTCATGGCTTTCTTTTGCTCCTTCATTGTGGAGCTAGAAAGAATGTTGAGAGAGTATAGCATCCATGTCTGGGCCCACCAGATGAAACTCAATGTTGTGCTCATTGCCTGGCAACTTAGACCATGCTCATAGTTGTACTGCCCAAAATGCTTATTGAATAATTTAATAAATGCAACCTTACTAATAGTAAAAGCAATGATTAAAATAATGTATATTCTGCTTCATGGAGAAATTGTTTAATTGAATAATGGAAAGAATAGAAATTGAGTAATAATTGAATAGTTATTGTACCACATTCTTTCTTGTATAATATATAGTAAACAGGCACTGTGTTATTGGCACACTTTATCCGTTATCATACTATCCTCTTTTAGGGTGTTCTATACTCTCTATTAGATAATTCTTCCACCAAAAAGTTAATTGACAAGAAAAACACTCTATAATTTATCTTTCAGGACCTAATACTGGGGAATGGGGTAAGTTTTAGAGAAGGAGGTACATGCACACACAAATGTCCATGCAAAAGGGAGCATGCCTTGTGTAGCCAGGCTCTGCCTTAACCAATGGCTCATGCGCAGCGAACTGGGCCCTGAAGGGAGAAACTGTAAGCAAGACAAAGGCATGGAACATTCCTTCAGCTTTTCCAGAAGTCTACTCAGAATACTTTCTGCTGGAGACATGAGCAATTTGTTCTAATCGACAAAGGTTTTAAGAAAAACATGCATCTAACAGATGCGAAGCACTCTGTAAGGTAGAGTCTCATTTTCTAGATTTTTTGAAATGTTTTCCAAAGTTTGTTTGCAATATTAGCATTTTGCAAATCTGTGAATGGAAAACCAACTATAAGTTTGGGAGTTTGTATAAGTAACCATCAGAAGGATATTTTCCAGGATTCAAGATGGAAACCATAAGCTAAATTTACAATTGATAAGGAAAAAGATGTACTTTGTCTTGTCCTAATAGTAAGTTCAAAGTCTGAGTTTTGAGGTCATTCACTTACTATAAGGTGCCAGAAGCCCCTTACATTCCTGTTTAAAGGGGACATACCTTTCAGAAATAACACACCTAATCCTGCTTATCTGAGGCATTGGGTCCTAACAACAGAAAGGTGGACACTAACAAATAGCCTGCAGTGAGTTTTAGTGGCTGGTTGTAGGTCATTTGCACTCAAGGGACACAATAGCTTTCCTTAATGAAGAGCATTATGAGTTATACTAGTTTCATGAGGCCGCTATAAAAAAACACCCAAAATTGGGCACTTTAGAACAACAGAAATGTATTTCCTCACAGTTCTGTATACTAAAAGTCTGAAATCAAAGTATCAACAGGGCCATGCTCCCTCTGAAACCTTTCAAGGAAGGATCTCTCTTGCTTCTCCAGCTTCTGATAGCCACAGGTAACCCCTGCCCTGTGCTTGTCTCTGTGTCCAAATTTCCCCTTTTCATAAGGAAATTAGTCATATGGGATTAGGGCCCATCTTAATAATTTCATCTTAATTTGTTTACCTCTGCAAAACCCTTATTTCTAAGTAAAGTCACATTCTGCATTCCTGGGGGTTAAGATTTCAATACATCTTTTTGGGGGACACAGTCCAACCCATAACACTAAGTTATGGGCAGAGCCTCCCAGTCTCCACAAAGCTTTACTCTCTTTGGAGAAGGGTCAACATTACTAAGTTAACTTATTAACTTCTGCTCTCCATCTCAGAGGAAATGGTTGAAACCATCTTGTGACTGTCGTCCCTTTCTCCCCTGCAAATAGCTAGGCTAGGCAGGAAGTCAGGAGACAAGCACATCAGTCAGAGTGCTGCTGCTGTAGGAGCTGGGTCTCCTCATTGTCAAGGCCCTGGAAACAGGAGTTCCTGGAGGTGGTGGCAGTGATATGGATGGGTGGGAAGCCACTGTGTAGTGATTCTGCTACACATTTCCATTAAATCTCCTCCTGGGAGAGAGGTCTCAGAAGAAACTGGAACTCTGTAGGGCTCAAGTCACTAGTTGAGATTTATGTCTTCCTTTTTTAAAAAAAAANAGTGCTGCTGCTGTAGGAGCTGGGTCTCCTCATTGTCAAGGCCCTGGAAACAGGAGTTCCTGGAGGTGGTGGCAGTGATATGGATGGGTGGGAAGCCACTGTGTAGTGATTCTGCTACACATTTCCATTAAATCTCCTCCTGGGAGAGAGGTCTCAGAAGAAACTGGAACTCTGAGGGCTCAAGTCACTAGTTGAGATTTATGTCTTCCTTTTTTTAAAAAAAAAAATTCACTTGTTTTATTTAAGTGTACAATGCATTTATTTTTTGATGACATTTCCAACACCCCAAAATATTATGTCTTCTTTTTAAATAAATGTTTATGTTTCTACCTAATTTTGCACATGTAATTTTGTATTCTTTTCCTGAAAGTGAATTCACCAATTTGGAAACTTCAGGTATAAACCTGGATCCACCTCTGGGAGGAGACCAGTCTCAGTCAGGCTATAAATATTAGGGAGATGTTCTGGGTGCCTGGGTGGCTCAGTGGGTTAAAGCCTCTGCTTTCGGCTCAGGTCATGATCTCAGGGTCCTGGGATCGAGGCCCGCATCGGGCTCTCTGCTTGGTGGGGAGCCTGCTTCCTCCTCTCTCTCTGTCTGCTTCTCTGCCTACTTGTGATCTCTCTGTCTCTGTGTCAAATAAATAAATAAATAAATAAAAATCTTTAAAAAAAAAATTCACTTGTTTTATTTAAGTGTACAATGCATTTATTTTTTGATGACATTTCCAACACCCCAAAATATTATGTCTTCTTTTTAAATAAATGTTTATGTTTCTACCTAATTTTGCACATGTAATTTTGTATTCTTTTCCTGAAAGTGAATTCACCAATTTGGAAACTTCAGGTATAAACCTGGATCCACCTCTGGGAGGAGACCAGTCTCAGTCAGGCTATAAATATTAGGGAGATGTTCTGGGTGCCTGGGTGGCTCAGTGGGTTAAAGCCTCTGCTTTCGGTTCAGGTCATGATCTCAGCGTCCTGGGATCGAGGCCCGCATCGGGCTCTCTGCTCAGCAGGGAGCCTGCTTCCTCCTCTCCCTGTCTCTCTGCCTACTTGTAATCTATCTCTCTCTGTGTCAAATAAATAAATAAAATCTTTAAAAAATATATTAGGAAGATGTTCCTTAGGAAGTAATTTTCTCAAGAGCAAAGCTGAACTGGTTGATGTCCTGTCTGAGATGCTGCAGGTTCCTGCCCAGCCTGCAATGAAGGCCTACCCTGGTGGGCCATGTGTGCCTGCCCCATCACTCACCCTCCCTGCTGGGCACTCACCCTTAGGGCCCATCACTCTGACCTCTTGTCAGAATATGACCATATCCTGGTCTGTCCAGGATGGCACTGTCATGCACTGCTGTCAGGGTAACTAATTCCCAGTAAGTCCCCTGGTCCCACTCCGTGAGCCCTGCAGACATCAGCCCAGGCCCAGGACAATGCGTGTCATGTAACAGCTGCACTGGCTGTTTTCTAAATAAATGTAAGGTGGTGTCTGGATATTATGATAATGACTATATTGTTCAGCAACAACCACTCCTTATAGTTTTAATGATTTTCCTTTACTTCCTCTCTTTCTCTTCCAGGAAAGTAGCTGATAGTTGCTCTATTTTAGCTCACTCATATCTCAGGTTTTGCCCATGAGCAATACAGTGTGTACACATGAGCCTTCTGCTCTTGTTCAACATTAAGCTCTCAGATTTTGTCTTTAGGTTAGGCTTCTTTCCCTCCAACCAAGTATATGTGCTCTTTATTTCCCTATGGTATAAATTTATCTATTAACAGCTCATCTTGGTTCTTTTCTAAAGGAAAACAATAGCTAAGCAAATAGTCATTCCAATCAAATATACATTCTCATTATTAACTATTAAACACCATCTACTTCTCTTCATTAATTTGGATAATCAAGAGTTTACATATGGGATAATTTTGTCTACACATTATGTTCAGGGGCACCTGGGTGGCTCAGTCAGTTAAACACCTGCCTTCATCTCAGGTCATGGTACCAGGGTCCCAGGATCAAGCCCTGCATCAGGGTCCCTGCTCAGTGGTTCTTCTTCTCCCTCTACCTCTGTCCCTCACCCCTGCTTGTGTGCTCTCTCTCTCTCTCTTTCTCTCTTTGTGTTAAATAAATAAATAAAATATTTAAAAATAGATTAATAAATATTATATTCATACTTCATGTATCAACTAATATGATATTCCATTAAGAGTTTATTCATTCATTTTAAATCATGATTTTTTGTGACTGATGTCATTTCCACATGAATTTATTATAAAATTTCTTTAGAGGAATGAGATTTGATTCTCCCCCAATAGAAATAACCCCCTAAATCTCACTATACTATTTTGCAGATATATTTAAACATTAAATTACAGTAACATTTTCAGTGAAGTCTTGAAAGGATAGCATTATTTGGGAACCATTTTTCAATAAAAGAGTGTGTTAGTAGTAACAGATGATACAAGAAATACAATCACTTTTATGATTTCTGTTATCTCCTAATGTTACCATGTGTATCAACAAGGGAGATAGAGACACAGCATCCCAAATGAGGGAAATAAATGTGACTCTATTTCATAGTTATTCTGTCCCAGGGACTGCTGCACCCTGGCCTCCCACTGCTCTTTACCACACAAGTTCAGAATTTGGGTCCACAGCTCATTCATGATAATATTTAAGTTATGTTTTAATGTCCACAGTGGCTTTGCCCCACAAAGGCAAATAAAAGCCTTTCTATCAATCACATTTTCTCCTGAATCTCTTTAATCATCAGTTAATATTAGTACTTACTTCCATCTCAATATGCTCTTGCCAACTTCTCATTTGTAAATTAGACCTTTCAAATTAAGTAATTATAATTGATTGGTAAAGTATCTATTTACATTTTTCATACTCTGGTTTTAAATGATTTTTCACTGGTTGAATTCTTGTCATTCCAACTGGAACTATATTAGACTAACTTAATTCATTTTTGTTCCTGATACATCCCAATGCAAACCCACTTTAACCATCCATTGCTCATGATATTCGAGTGCAAATTATTACTCATCAGAATGTTCCTTTTATTCTTTCTTTTGCGTCATAACATTAACCTGTCTTTCTGTGCTGATAAGCATCACTCACATCTTCACATCACAAAACTCTAGTTATACAATGTGCATGAAACCAAACATGAAACCTTTATAGTAATTCATGCACATTAACATGTGACTGTTAATCTATTATATAGATACAAGTCTGACCAAGCTAATAATCATCTTCAAGTTCTGTAAAAATGATAAAGGCCAAAATAGGTTCAATAAAAATTATCAATGCATTTAATTCAGTGATTCCATGTTTCTGTTTTGATTTGTTTTGCTTTTACTCCTTCCTAAAGATTAGGTACCTCCTATGTAGCATTTTTGAAATGTTTGAAATTAATTATTAATCTGTGATGCTCTAGTAAGATGCACAATAAGCTTTTTGAAAAATATTTTAAAACTTAAAAAGTCCATTATTCAGACTCATAAAGATGTAAAAGCCAGATTAAATTTTATCTTAGTATACTGTTTAGGACTCCTGGAAACAGACATGATGATGCCCATCTGACCAAGAATCTTTATGAAAACCTGTGTCTACATCTGAGGTGGCTGACAGAAGACAATAGGATTATCTTGCCTGAAGCACAAACAGAAGTCTTCTATATATATTAGGAGTTACTGGATCCCCTCTTAGAACCCTGAGTATCCTCTGGGATATATTCTATTTAAGGAATATTACATTAAAAACAAAATACTGCATAATTAAGTGATAATTTGGCACCAATTCAATCATAACATAAATACAAATGCACTAACCGCATGGCAGTGCTCAAGAAAGAAGTGAGTGTTGAAATGATCCAAGATGGGCACGCACACATGAATGTATGCATCTGTGCATACACAGGTATACACATCCATGCATAAACACACAGATTAAATTAGTAACAAAAAAAAAAAAACAAAACTGTTCTTACCAAATTCCTGGATCCCTAAGATATGTATTTAGAGGATCCATTTTGAGAAACTCTAATGAGTGTAAATAAAATATAATCAAATAATCACAAAATTGACGACTCTATCATGGTATCACTCAATTATTTAATAAAATTATGTTAGAAATAGCACTTTGATGATGAGATTGCTTTGGCGTTGACAGGCTTGGGGGTACTGATCACAGCCTCTGTCCACCATCTCCGTTTAGCTCCAACTCTTTAAAGTGCTGGAAATTTTCAACTTATTAAGGCTTTGGTGTTGTTTATCCATCTCTTTCCAAAAATTTTGATATCTAATGAAAAAGTACATTCAATAAGTATTTTGTTCACAACTTTTCCTTATATAATAAACATTTCACTCTGTTTGCCTTTAGTATTTATTTAATGTGAAAAATCATTTGTCTTTTTATCATGTATACATTAATTTTGCATAAAAATGACTGACAAATACAGGGGTATCTTCTGACTGGGTGAAAGAAATTGATTTCATATTTTGTTGTGTCAGTTAAATATTTAGTTAGCAATTGTGTTTATTTATTTTTTTGCTTGCTTATTTTTCAATTAACCACCTGGTTAAACAAGGATATTGTATTAGTCAACTCGGGCTTCCATGACAGAATATCACAGTCTGGGTGGCTTAAACACAGAAACTCATTTCCTTACAGTTCTGGAAGCTGAAAGTCCAAGATCAAGGTGTCAGCAGGGTAAGTTTCTGGTGAGAGCTTATTTTTCTGGCTTATAGATGGCCGTTCTTCTCACTGTACTCTCACATGGCCTTTTCCCTTTGCATGCCTGGAAAAATGGCCTCTGGTAGCTCTTCTTCTTCTTCTAAGGACACGGGACCTTTTGGATTAGGGCCTCACCCTTATAACCTCATTGAGCTTTAATTACCTCCCTAAAGGCCCCATCTCCAAATATAGTCACATCAGGTGTTAGTGCCTTAACATATGAATCTTAAGAGGGGTATGTGGAGAGGTACCATTCAGTCTGAAACATATTTATTACATATTGTTAATAATATTTAAAATAATAAATTACTAACTTTGGGTAATTCAGTAAATGAGTCTGATTCCCAGGAAGCTGACTCTGAAATGGAGATCCACATGCAGGAAATTTGCTGGGCAGAATTATCCGAGAGGGAGTGGAAAAAGAAAAGGGCTTTGCAAAAGACCCAGGCTGTGATGCAACCAGCCTTGCTATCTGGAACACAGGACAATTAACCCCAGCAAATTAGACTTTAGTGTTATCATTCCATGGGAAAAATGTCTGATGAGCATAGAGCAAGCTCCAACAGGAAAATTATAACATTTACTCCTGAAGTATTGAAGCAAGGTCATCCTATCTGCAGTAGAGAATTATACATTAAAAAACAAAGCAGAGCAGTTTTTGGCATGCTACTGCCCCTTGCAGATATGAAGTGCTTGGCCATGGGGAATTAAATGACCTTGTAGTCAAAACTTCCCATCATGAGTTGAGTTATATGAGATACACCAAGTCATAAGATCATGTGAGCTTAAGAACAATCCATATGAAGGTGGAAGAGGCACCTGCCACATAAGAAATAAACAAAGCCAGAGCAAGAGGAAGATGCGTTAACAAGTGACCCAGGCTCAATATCCCTCACTGCTGCACCAAGGCTCTGCTTCAGGGAATGGGGTCACAGAGGACCATTGATGGGAAAGAAACAACTAAGCTTGATTCACAGATTCTTCATAGAGACAAGCTGAAAACAGAAAGACAATGCATTTGAGCTTCACCCAGAGGTATTACAGAAGACAGTGAAAAGTAGCAATTTTCCAGAGGACATTATTATATGCCACAGCTTTTCACACACTGTGAATAAGAAGTGGTGTGAAGTAGGAACATATGCATGAACATGGTTTGTCTTTCCAGGCAGGGAAATTGGAAGATTGAAGACAAGAAGGAGTGGGAATGATTAATATAGAATAATTTCTCAGAATGGGCACAGAGTATGGTGGGATATATGGTGTTCTTGGGGCTATTCCCTAGAGGGAATCTACTGTAAGAAAGAAGTTTGTTAATCAGGTGGAAAATCAGGAAAATAAATAAATAAATAAATACACTTGACCTGTGGATGCCAGTCAGCTTTGGATCCCTGCTTCTCTCCATATTATGTAACTGATTTATATACACATTGGTACTGCCATGAAGGAGGCCAAGCATGCATTCAACAACATGGTCTTTCTCTCACCAGAACAAGTCCGGCAATAACTCCCAGTGGAGGTTTGCACATAATCCTTGATATGGCACAATTCCCTGTGGGTAGGTAACCTTCTGGGAGTATTTCCATATATTAGACAACTTCCATCCCATATAAAAAAACAGTGATTTTCTTATAGGGAAAGACAAGATTTTTATGTATATTTATTTCTTTGCCCATAACATTTCTACCAGCACTGATATCTGGATGCATTCAGAATGGACAACCAGAATATTTGTTTTTTGTTTAATTTATATTTTTTAATTTAAAATTTTAATTTAAAAATTTTAATTTTAATATTTAATGCCAAGATGGTATTACACAAAACATTGTTTCTGAACAAGGAATTTGTTTTCCAGGGAAGGAGTATACAATGGTCCCTGTCATTATATTCATTCATCTTATTACAAAATCATATCACTCATAAGTCACTGACCTGATAAATCTCAGACTCAGACTATGAAAGGCTCAGTCATGGCACAACCTAAGGGATGCTATGTGACAATTTCAGTCCTCCAGGAAGCAGACTGTGAAAGAGTGTTTAACATCAGGTGTGTTTCTCAGTGAGGCTCCTTAGGATTGACACCTATAGAAAAGAAGGGAGGAAGCATCATTGGGTGAAAGAATGTAACCTGTGATTCAGATCTCATGGTTTCAGCAATCCCATAAGGAATTCTGGAGCTGAAAAGGGCTGGATTGTTCCATGTTGGGCCAAAATAGCCAGAACTCCAAATCCATTTCAATCAGTCACTCAACATGACTTATAAAGGGAAAGAAAATGACTTGGAGTAGCTCTCCAGAGCTAGAATAATCCCTGAAATCACTGGCTGGTGAAGATTCTAGTTTGATAACACTTCCATCACTGAGATAATCAATTTTCCTTGAAGGTGGAACTTGGTAGCATATCTCCATGTCCACCATAATCTACAACTTGAGTTTGAAATACGACCAAATTGGATGGAGTATTTTCTTTAATTATGTGACAAGTACATGGTGCTGCTTTCACCCATCTCCAGAATATGAGTACAGGACTGGTGGCACTGCAGAAGAGTTAATACTAAGTGCTCTTTCACTATTTTGCCTTTCAGCCAGTAAGGGGTTTTTGCTTCCTAGCTCACCCTTGGACTCAATGGCTTTGAAGGTCTTGGTTCCCAAGAGAAAATCACTTCCATCAAGAAAGGTGGCATGGAAATGGAAGCTGAGATGCTCTTCAGGTCATTTTGGACACATTATGCCACTAAAAGAGTAGTCAGAGAAGAGAGTGACTCTATAGGCTGAGAAGATTGTCCCACTTGCTATGAGGAACCCAGGTTACTTAAACAACTTTGGGCCAATGAAACTATACCTAGAAGTCAGAGCACACCATGAATTCCTGCATCTAAACGTAAATGAAAATATCTTGACAAAGATAAGACCACTGGGGACTCAGGTCCACCAGGATTGAAGATTTGTATCACACTCTTGGTATAGAACCTCAGTTAGTCAAGGTATTGGCAGAAGGTAAGGGGGACATAAAATAAATAATGGAAGGAAGATACTGTGATTGTCAATTGTTATCTAGTGATCATTTATGGAGACTGACAGTGGCAACTCTGGGTTTTTTATCTTAACTATTTCTTCCTACTTCTTCTTCAATATTCTGTTTGTGCATAAGTGGAATCTAATATCATAATCTAGGAAGGGATTATTGAAGGGAGCATATAATATTTGTATCATATTGTGACACTCCATGGCTAATGACCCCTTCCCAGATTTTCTTCATGGGAAAGAATGATGAGTGGAGATGTGGTTAAGTTTTACTCCATTTGCCTCTCCCAGATGTGTTCTGCTTTCTGCCTTCTTCTACCCATCTCTGTAGCCTACAAGACTCTCCTTGAAGTTCCCTTATCATCCCAGATCTTTTGCCAGCTTGCTTTCGTTTGGGAAAGAACATTGGGAAACACAGACATTGTATCGGAAGGTAGAATAAAACAGAGGTCATAGTATTTCTTCCTTGCTCTGTCCATGCTGTAGTGGCAAAAGGTTGCTCTCTTAGATATTTCAGCCTGTGTTGTTATTTTCCTCAATCTAAACTGTATTCATAGCTCCTTAATTAAAAACTCAACATTTAAACAATCTGGGATGGATTCTGTTCCCTGCTATGACTGTAATTAATACAGATATTTGAATTAATAGTATCCATACAATGTAACACAGTCACCTTTAAATCAGTTAAGCTCTTTATACCAGTGTATCTATTGGCCACATTTAGGCATAGCTATACTGTTGATGCTTCTATAGTGATGTGTTTCTAGATCCTCTGAATGTGTCACTATACAAATTAATCAAAGTCCATCTGTTCCTGCTTAATTTGGTGTTGTTCTCAATGGAGGTTTTTAATCAATAGCCTTCTTGAGTGAGTTATCCGCAACAGAAGAAAATCTTTGGAAAGGAACTCTTGTAATAGGAAAGGGAGGCAATGGAAGTAGCTTATGACAAGCAATGCCCTCAGAACAACCCCACATTACAATCTATTTTGATGTCAGTTTTATATATAAGAAACAACCTTAGAGAGTTGAAGGGATGAATGCTGGTTCCCACACTTTGTAAGAGGCAGTACATAGCAAATGCAACCAGTAATGTCATTATCTGGAGATCCTTAAACACTGTTCTCACCATTTCTATTCCATGTTATGATCTAGGATTTTTTTTTTGCCACCTCTATTTCTAATTACCAATTCAAGGAGTAGAAATCTGGGTGTTTGTTTTTTTCTTTTTTTCTTTTTATTTTATTTTTATTTTTTTTATTTTTTTTAAAGAATTTATTTATTTATTTGACACACACAGAGAGAGATTACAAGTAGGCAGAGAGTCAGGCAGAGAGAGGAAGAAGCAGGCTCCCTGCGGAGCAGAGAGCCCGATGCGGGCCTCGATCCCAGGACCCTGAGATCATGACCTGAGCCGAAGGCAGAGGCTTTAAC
>LNAC01000791.1:177005-215851 GCA_002007465.1 Ailurus styani | reverse complement strand
ATGCGGGCCTCGATCCCAGGACCCTGAGATCATGACCTGAGCCGAAAGCAGAGGCTTTAACCCACTGAGCCACCCAGGTGCCCTGGACCATTGTGTTTTCATTTTCATTTATGTCAATGTATATTTTTGATTTTCTCTTTGATTTCTTGATTGATCCATTCTCGTTTAGTAGCATGTTATTTAGCCTCCATGTATTTGTGTTCTTTCCAGACTTTTCTCTTTTTCTTTTTTTTAAAGATTTATTTATTTATTTATTTGACAGAGGGAAAGATCACAAGTAGGCAGAGAGGCAGGCAGAGAGAAAGAGGAGGGAGCAGGCTCCCCCGCTGAGCAGGGAGCCCAATGCAGCCTCCATCCCAGTACCCTGAGATCATGACCTGAGCTGAAGGCAGAGGCTTTAACCCACTGAGCCACCCAGGTACCCCAGACTTTTTTCTTGCAATTGATTTCTAGTTTCAAACTATTGTGGTTGGAAAAGATGTATGTTATGATTTCAATCTTTTTGAATTCATTGAGAGCTGTTTATGGCCTATTGTGTGATATACTCTGGAGAATGTTCCACATGCATTTGAAAAGAATGTGTAGCAGCACCTGGGTTGCTCAGTTGGGTAAGCATTTGCCTTTGGCTTGGGTCATGATCCCACAGTCCTGGGATTGAGTTCTGCATCAGCGTCCCTGCTCCATGGGGAGCCTGCTTCTCCCTCTCTCTCTGCCTGCTATCCCCCTTCTTGTGCTCTCTCTCTGTCAAATAAATAAATGCAATCTTAAAAAAAAGTGGATTATGTTATTTTTTGATGTGATGTTCTAAATATGTCTGGTTCAATGTGTCATTCAAAACCACTGTGTCCCTGTTGATATTTTGTATGAATGATCTATTCATTGATGTAAGTGTGGTGTTAAAGTCCTCTACTGTTATTGCATTACCTTATCAATTTCTTCCTTTATGTCTGTAAAGAGTTGCTTTATGTATTTGGTGCTCCATGCAAGGTGCATAAATATTTACAATCATTACAGCTTCTTGTTGGATTATTCCTTTTATGATTATGCAGTGTCTTCTTTGTCTCTTGTTACAGTTTTTTTTCTAAGTCTATTTTGTTTATTTATTTTTTTCTAAAGATTTTATTTATTTATTTGACAGAGAGAGAGAGATCACAAGTAGGCAGAAAGGCAGGCAGAGAGAGGAGGAAGCAGGCTCCCCACTGATCAGGGAGCCCACTGTGGGACTTGATCCCAGGACCCTGAGATCATGACCTGAGCTGAAGGCAGAGGCTTTAACACACTGAGCCACCCAGGTGCCCCAAAGTCTATTTTGTTTAATATAAGTATTGCTACCCAGGCTTTCTTTTTGCTTCCATTTGCATGATATCCTTTCACTTTCAATCTGCAGGTATCTTTAGACCTAAAATGAGTCTGTTGTAGGCAGCATATAGATAGGTGTTGCTTTCTTATCCATTCAGTCACCCTATATCTTTTGAATGGAGGGTTAAGTCCATTTGCATTCAAAGGTATTATTGATAGGTGTATATTTATTACCATTTTGTTACTTGTTTTATTTATTTATTTTTTTGTAGTTCTTCTTTGTTCTTTTCTTCTCTTCTCTCTTTCTTTGTGGTTTGATGGCTTTCTTTAGTAATGTGTTTGGATTCCTTTCTCTTTGTTTTATGCCCATCTATTACAAGTTTTTGACTTGTGATTACCATTAGGTTTATAGATAACATCCTATGTGTATAGCAATCTGTATAAGGTTGATGGTCACTGATATTTAACACATTCTAAAAGCAATAAATTTTTACTTCCCCCACCCAATTTTATGTATATGATATCATACTTTTATTCTTTGAATCACTTGACTGATTTTCATAGATATAATTGATTTTATTGTTTGTGTGCTTTAATCCCCATACTAGATTTATAAATGATAATCTACTACTTTTATTATGTTTGTATTTACCTGTGAAAATTTCCCCTTTCCTGACTTTCTTACTCATCATTATGGACTTTTCTTTCCACTCAATGAATTTCTTTTCATATTTCCTTTTCATGTTACAGAGGTGAAATATAGTCTTTTAATTTTTGTTTGGGAAACTTTGTATCTCTCCTTCTATTCTGAATAATAAGTTTGCTGGATAAAGTATTCCTGTTTGTGGTTTTTTTCCTTCTGCTGAATATATCATGCCACTTTCTTCTGGCCTGCAAATTTCTGCTGAAAAATTCGCTGCTGAAAAATTCACTGCTAGCCTCATGGGATTTCCCTTGTTTGTAACTGCTTTCTTTTCTCTTCCTGCTTTTAAAATTCTCTCTTCATCACTACTTTTTATCATTTTAATATCTATGTATCTTACTGTGGATTTCCTTGGGTTGATTTCACTGGGGGCTTTCTGTGCATTCTGGATCTGGATATCTATTTCCCCCTCTAAATTAGAGAAGTTTTCAACTATTATTTCTTCAAATAAATTTCCTGCTCCTTTTCTCTTTATTCTCCTCCAGGGATCCTTATAATACAAATGTTATTATGCTTAATGGCATCAATGAGCTTCTTTAATCTATTCTTATTTTTTATTATTCTTTGTTCTTTTTACTGTTCAACTTTGTTGCTTTCCATTACCCTGTCTTTCAGTTCACTGATCCATTCTTCTGTTTCCTCTAGTCCACTGTTTATACTCTGTAGTGTATTTTTTATTTCTGTTAGTGAATTCTTCATCTCTGATTGGTCCTTTTTTATGTATTCTATCTCTTTGTTTAAGGTTTACTGAGATCCTACGCTCTGTTCTCAAGTCCAGTGAGTATCATTATGACCATGATCTTGAATACTTTATGAAGCATATTGCTTATCTCCTTTTCATTTAGCTCTTTTGTTGTGATTTTATCCTGTTCTTTCATTTAGGACATATTCTTCTGTCTACTCATGTTGTCCAACTCTTTGTGTATGTTTTCATGTACTAAGAAGATCATCTATGTCCTGATCTTGAAAGTAGGGCTGTATGAAGTCTTGTGATTCCCTGTAATCTAATATCCTTTGTTCACCAGAGCCTGACACTTCAGGGGTATCTCATATGTGTGTTGTGTGTACCTTACTATTGTGACTGATCCACGTTTATCTTCAGTCCAGTTATCTGCAATGGCCCCCTTTGCCTGTTGTAGACAAGGTTTGGTTCTGGAGATGTTAAAGGGTCAGTCTGGGGCCTTCTTGGCTTGTAGTTGGATCAGACCAGTGTTCTGCCCTCAGACTGTTTGCCAGGGCTGTGGATACATCAAACTGCAAGACACTTTTCCTGCATTATCCTCCAAGAGGCTTTTATTGGTGGGCAGGGTCTGCAGTTAGACTAGATAGATATCTGTCTGCTGTTGTTCCCAGACTGTCTGTTGGAGTTACAATGGCTCTAATAAGAGGGCTTTCTCCTTGTATTGCCCCTGTGAGGTTTTTTTGGTGGGCAGGGCTGGCCATTAGGTTAGTTGTCTGCCCCCAGCCTGCTGCTGGGGCTGCAATCAAATTGTCGTGTTAATCTTCCCCTTTCCCCAGGGCAGGAGTCATGTTGGAGTGGTGCTGGCTGCTGTTGGGGCTGCTCACAGAAAGAAACCTGTCAGGAATTTCTTTGGAGGGACTTCTGAGTGGCATGGGTTGGATGGGCTGGCTCCATGGAAGAATATGGTATAGAGCAGAGTGAGTAAGCAGGGTGGATAGTGTTCATGCTTTTTTCTGCATGTGTCTGGTTATATAAGCTGGGGTTCTGCGGGGGTGGGGAGAAATGGTGTTCCCCCAAGTCTTTTGTCTTTGGAGATGTCTCCTAAAAATCACCTGTTCCTCCAGCACACATTCTGAAATTGGTAAATAAATCTCTTTCCCAGATACAAGGGGCACTTTTAAACTATACTTTATCTGGGTGAGGGTTTTGTTTTACTTGCTCTTTAAAGGCAAGGACTCAATTTCCTATCACCCTCTGGCTTTCCCAGAGCTAAGCCCACTGATTTTTAAAGTACCCAGAGTTAAGACCCTCTGGTTGTAAACAAAACAAAACAAAACAAAACAAAACAAAAAACTCATGGAGTTAAACCCCACTGTTTTTTGTTCATTTGTTTTGTTTTGTTTTGTTTTGTTTGCCCCAGGGGTACAGGTCTGTGAATCATCAGGCTTACACCTTTCACAGCACTCACGATAGGACAAACCCTCCCCGATGTGCATAACCCATCCACCCTATACCTACCCTCCCACCCTTCAGTAACCCTCAGTTTGTTTTGTGAGATTAAGAGTCTCTTATGATTTGTCTCCTTCCCCATCCCATCTTGTTTCATTATTTTTCCCTCCCTACCTCCCAACCCCACTGGTTTTTAAGGTCAAGTGTTATGGTGACACATCTTCCCAGTGGGGGCTCCTATTGCTGGGGATGCCTATTGTGGGGTCTATTCCTCTCCCTTCTCTGTGCTTGTGCTGTCCTTCTTCTTTGTGCTTAGTCTTGCCAGGAGTTTAATTTCCAACTGTGTCTCTGCCCTTCCTACTCTTTTCACTGTGAATTCTTCCCTGTGATTAACTGTGGAGAGTCTGTCCTCCCAGTCTCCAGATTGTTTTCTGGGTTAGTTGCACTGAAGTGGCTGTTATCTAGGTGTATCCATCGGATGAAGTGAGCTTAGGATCATCGTATTCTACCATCTTCCCATGCTTCTCCTGAAAATCAGGTAATATTTGAGTTTTTACTGAGAAAGCAAGTTCAGTGCCAAAGAGTGCATGTAACCTTGAAAATAATATTGCACAATGTTCGATGTGAATTTGACTGCTTTATAATCTAAATCTTCATTTTCTTGTATTCTTATAAATGAGCCTCTTCTTCATTTAGATTTTATCTTCCCAATAAGGCAAAATACAAAATATATAGCGTGTTTCATGGTCCATTAGGGATAGTATACTTAGCGATGACTATTTATAATAATTAAAAATTCTGGCATCTGTGGAACACTGCCATTCTACCATGAATTGTAGTTATTGCCTTCTTACAAATGAAGCAACTAAAGCTAATACATGATATGAAGCTTGTCTAAGGTCCACAGGGTGTATCATTGGGTGGCATTAGGACTTTAACAGATGTTTGCCCTCAAAAGCGGTGCAGTGAAGTGAGCCCGAATGTTCATTCACATTTCCTGCCACTGTTCACTCCAAGATAGCAGTGAAGGCAGAGGCCTGTGCTTGTCTGGAGCTCCTTTTGCCACAATGACAGGGTGATGGTGGCCGTTGGGTAAACTGACTCTCCAGCAAAAGGAGAAAGAAAGCACTCCTACTGCACTCAAAGCAAAATGGAAAATTTCATGAGAGAATCATCTCAAAGGAAAACAACATACAGGTAAAAGTCTTGTCTGCAATGGTAAAGAACAGGAATCTAGACTCCAACTCCAACTGATCACTTCTTTTACTGACAATTTGTCTACAAATCCAATAAGTAAAATTCAGCATAACCCCTTCACCATTATCAATATCTTCTTTATACAAAAATAATTTTCCTAACCCATTATTGATTTTTTAAGAAATATCAGACAGTTGCAAAAGAGCACATTTATTAAGTTTTATTATCAAAAGAAAATGTATTTACACAGAAGGCTAGAATTTAACTTTAGAGATGTTGGTCCTTTTCATTAATATGAATTAACAGCATGACACAAATCACTAAATAGCATGCAATTATTTGGTAATGAGTTATAATCATAAGTCATTTCTCAAAGAGTAAATTAGGTATTCATTAGGAAAAAATAATCACTATTAATCACATTAATCATTTCAATTAAAAGGCAGAGAATACTTTTTTATATGAATCTTTTATATGAATCTGAATTTCCATCTTTGGAAAGTCTCAATTCTCTGGATTTTTTTTAATTCTCTGGATTTTTAAAAAATAAAAATAAAACGAACATGTGAACATATGGAAATTTATATACATCGTATTTCTACAATGTTTGAAAACTAACTGAAGTGATTTATGTGGCCATTATTAGTCTTATGTGACTAACTTGTAGAGCCTAGAAAATTAAATCAATATTTCCAAAAAAATGTAAAAAATCTTTTTCTGTAACCATGCAGTGGTTTGTAAGATACATCACTCACATCTTAACATTTACATCTGTATGATGAGTGGCATTCTAATTTCCTCAGCACAATTTTATGATAAACTGATAGTTAATTTTGTTTATCAAATTGACTGGACCATGGGATGGTTCCTGATATCTGAAGAAGACATTTTCTGAATGTGTCTTGAGGGTCTTTCTAGAGGAGACTGGTATATGAATTGGTGAAATGAGTAAAGTAGGGTGCTGTCTCTCATGTAGCCTTGAATACTTAAATGGAATAAAAAGGTGGAGGAACGGAGGAGTTGCTCTCTTTGTCTGAAGGTTGATTTGGGATAAAGATCTGTCTTTAGCACTCCTGATTCTCAGGCCTTCAGATTCAGAATGGGATCCACACGTTTGATTCTCCATCTTTCAAGGCTTTGAACTACACCACTAGATTTTCTGGGCCTCCAGCTGGCAGACAGCAGGTCTTGGGACTTTCCAAGTTCCATAATCTAATATCTATGGGTTCTGAATTTGCTCTTAGTATGATTAGATTTTAAGACATGAATGGCACTATTTCTTTTAGTAAAGAGAGCATTGATGATCCATGGCATGAGACAGCAATAGTGACATGGGAAATATCTGCATTGGACATGCCTAATCTATCACTTTTCAGAAACAAAGAGCAAGGTGACTCTATATATAACACTTTAGAACATTTAGCAACACATATAATGATGTTGGTTGATTTTTCCTAATGTTTTGGACAAAGTAGAGAATGAAAGGATGAGCTCGGGGATTCAAATTCTTAGCTCAAGTGCCACATAAATGACTTGAAGGCCTATGTGTGCCCTGAAGGAAACCCTTATCTCCTGTAGCTAGCTGCAGAACTAAAGTGGTGAAAATCAAATGCAGAATTCCACCTTTGATTGGATGAGTTATAATGAAATTTGAATTTTTAGCCTTACAAAGTATCTGCTATTAAAGAAAGAGCATCAGTTAGGAAAGAATGGGATCAGGGCACCTGGGTGGCTCAGTCAGTTAAGCATCTGCCTTTGGCTCAGGTCATGATCTCAGGGTCCTGGAATCCATCCCTGTGTCAGGCTCCCTGCTCAGAGGGGCGTCTGTTTCTCCCTCTCCCTCTGTGCTTTCGTCTCTTTCTCACTCTCTCAAGTAAATAAATAAAATCTTTTTTTTCTTTTCTTTTTCTAAAGAGAGAGAATGGTATCTTATAAGCTGGATGGGAATATGCAGGAAGACCCTAGTGAAGCTGAGGACATTGGGACGCTAAATTTCAATGCGGCTTCTCCCTCACGGAAAGTGTCCTCACTTCCACCAGTGGCAATGGCATCCCCACCTGCAGTGATATCAGATGTCTTCTCTAGCTCTGTCTATGGTGTCTGAGGGGATTAACCTTGTATTGCTTGAGGAAATGGTAATGGACTCTCCTGAGGCAGTTCGCTTGCAAGGAAAGACTGGTTCTTCTCACGATGCACCACACCACCTCTCTGCTTCTAGACACTATAAGGAGACTTAAGTCCCAGTGGGCCCTCAAAGGTGACCAATAAGGAGACAGGCTACATGCAAAAAGAGCTACTTGAGTTTAATTTACACAGACAGGAATCAGGAACTTGTGTAGAAATGGATATCAAAGGTGTGGGATAATGGTGGAAGAAATTAATTGTATCAGACCAAATTTATTGATATGGATTTACTAAGCTGAGATTCTGCATTTAATGGGCTAGCTTGGTGAGTTAGAAAGCACTCTAAAATTTGTTTGGTTGGCTAAAACATGAACCAAAAGATGGCCTTAGCGATAAGTGAGATAAAAGGATAGTGAGAGAATTGGAAATTCCCTGTGGTTTAATGTAGAGAAAGGGATGCAAAGGCCTAGGGAATTTGGAATATTAGAGCGGATTTTTCATTTAATACTTGCTCACTCACACTGGGAAGATCCAGAAAACAGGCCTTCTGTCACAATTGTAAGAAATTAATGTGTGAAGCGTGCCCTAGCATCTTTAAAGAGCCCCATGATTCCTCTTCTCTGTAGGTGAGACCTCACAATGGGAACTCTAGCCACTCAGTTGGGAAACCTAAATACAAGGAGGGTAATTTGATGGTGGGTTCAGGGGCCAAGAGGAGACACTGGGATGCCAAAGGCCAGGTGAAGGTAATGGACAGCAGAGTCAAAGCAAACCTAAGGTGGTAGCTAGTTGATCACTGTATTCCTAGAAGTGAATGGATAGGATGCCTGATGAGGGAACAGAAGGCAAGCTGAGCTCATTTGCATGACAATTTTTAATTGATACAAAATTTACATAACACTAAACTGACTGCTTTAAAGGGAGTAGTTTAGTGAGTAACACTTAGTGAACTTACAGTGTTTGTACAGCAAACATTAGATCTGTTTAGTTCAAAATGTTTCTATCACTCTGAAAAGAAACCCAGGATCCCTTAAACAGTTGCCCCCCCTTCCTCCCTCTCCTCTTCTCACAGGAGCCAGTCTGCATCTGACTGTATGGATTTGCCTATTCTGAATATTTCATATAAATGGAATTATAAAATATGTGATGTTTTGTGTCTATTTTCTTCCACTTAGCCTAATTTTTGAGGTTTATCACAGTATAGCATCTATCAGTACTTCATTTTTTATGGCTGAATAATTGTCTACTATCTGAATAGACCACAATTTGTTATCCATTCATCCACTGGTACACATTGGGTTGTTTCTACATTTTGACTGTCGTTAATACCACTGATATGTATGTACATGTATTTATCAGTTTTCTTTTCTTGTGGGCATATACCTAGGAGTGGAATGACTGGGTCAAATGATATTTTTCTAACTTTGTTGAATTTCAGTATAGGTAACACACAATGTTACATTAAATTCAGGTGTATAACGTAATGATTTGACAAATCTGTACATTGCGCTATGCTTACCATTAGTGTAGTGACCATCTTTCACCATTCAAGGATCTTAAAATTACCACCGATGATATTTTCTGTGCTGTACCTTTCATCACCATGACTTATTCATTCCATAAGTGGAAGCCTGTATCCCTCCCCATCACCCATTTTGGCCATCCCCACACCTCTTCCCCTCTGGAAACCACCAGTTTGTTCTCTGTACTTATAGGTCTGAATCTGCTCTTTGATTGCTTATTCATTTGTTAACATTGGGAGGAACAACCACCTCTTTTCTACAGTGGCTTCACAATTGTATAGTCCTATCAAGAAAGTAGGACAGTTCCAATTTCTCCATACCCTCGCCAACACTGGTTAGTTTCCACTGCTCTGAGCTGGAATAATCTTTCAATGCTAAGCCAGACTATTATAGTTGTGCCTTCGCCATTACCTCCTGCTTCTGCAGTGCTCACGTGCAAGCCTAGAGTCCTCTCTCATTTTTTTCTGAGCATATATCCAGTGCTGGGCAAGCATACTGCATTCTCTATTTCCCTGGTGTATGTGGTGATTGTTTTGAATCTTTATTTCTGCAAAAGTCTTTCCCTGCCTCCACTTTCTCATGTTTGGGTATACTTGATTTTTGCCCTGTATGTTGTTCCTTGCCAGATGTGGGCAGAGATAGTATATGTCTATAAAACTTTTGACAACCTGGGCTATTGCCTGGAAAGCTGCTCCAGCCTAAGGGAGTAGGGAAGGGGAAAAAAGTCAGTCTCTGCCTGTCCCTCAGGGAAATGCTGAAAGGTCAAAACACAACATTTTAAGCGTATGTGTTTTAAGAACCACAAAATTTAAAAACACCTGTAACCCACATCAGGAACATAGGTCATCAAACCTACAGCTACAGACACTATCACTGCCTGAAGAATGGGTGATGATAGGCAAGTGAACAGAATTGTCACACTTTCTTTTCAAAAATCACCCCCACTCCACTTTCTTTTAATTAAGCAGCTCTCTGATTGCAGCAACTTTAGGGTTCAATTCTAGAGTTCCAGAAAAAATTGATTCTAAAATTCTTCTTTGATATGAAATTCTCTTTCATATGCTCAAAATGTATTCTTTGTTTTCAAGTTTTAAAATTAACTCTGACTGAGCTGGATTCTTGTTACACTGCCCCACAAGTCAGGTTTTTCTAGGTCTTGCCCATCTCAGTAAGTGGTAATTTTATTTTTCCTGTTTTATTTGTTTCCTGTTTTATTTATTTTTTCTGTTTATTTTTTTATTTACTGTTTTATTTGTTACTGTACTAGAATATAAGGTATATAAAATCAAAGCTTCTGTTTAGTTCATTTCTATGGGCCTTACATTAGAAAATATGATAGGCATTCAATTCATATTTGTTGAGTAGGTGTAGAATTATCATCTTTTCACAAACTTTCACCAGTATTCTTCTTATGAATAAATCACTCTTCATTAGATTGTAGTTTTTGTCTCATTGCATCTTATTACAATCTGTCTCATTCAGCTACTGTGTATGTTTTTAAGTAACTATAGTATTAGTCTGCAAGTGCCGTGAGAATGAGGTTTTGTTTACCTAGCACAATACCTTACCGGGAAAAGATATTCAACTATTATTAATGGCTTTTTAAACCTCCAGCTGGATTCTTTGAGAATCCAGGAGTGCTATTTTTAACAAAGCCATGAGTGGGCATTGTCTAAATAGCATGGCTTGTCCTCCAGAATGTTTCTATTCTATAGGTGGTCAATTAAAATACTCTATGTTCATTTAGTACTAGATTCTTAATTATTAGTAATTTTTACTACTTACTCTTCTTCCCTCATAAAATAGGGTTCAACAGAGTACTATTATATTTATCTATTAATTAAATACCTAATTAATTACTTAAACAATTAATTATTTTTATACCATTAATTTTTTGTCTATAACTCTAGCTACATTGCTGTGTACAATACTTATTTAAAATTATGCAAGACCTGGGGGAAATGAAGCAAAAATTCATTTCAAGGAACTAGAATATAAATGATCTTTTCTTTGTTTTTACTTGTAGAGTTCTATTGTTCAGAAATACCACAGTCCTTTTTTATGGGCTGAGAATAAAACCTTTATATTGATATTTAATCCTTTTTAGTCCTCTTTTTATTTTTGGTGGTTTTTTAGTAGTAGACTGGTAACAAAGGAAAGCCAAATGCAACTAAGACAAAAATGTAGTTAGGAGATAACCAAAACAAACATATAGACCACAAAATCTATCATATTATTATTAGTGGGACAAAAATGAGAACAAATATTTACGGTATGGAAATTGCCAATAAACATTGATGTACTGATATTATGAGTATTAAAATGGTGTATTTTTTAATTGAGTTGTTCATTATATAATGTTAATTTAAAGGGATCGAAATCAAATATGTTTTGTGATACTTATTTTGTTTGAAAATTCTTAACACTTAATAAATTTGGAAGAAAATGCATCAATAATTCTAAAGGTACTTTCGGGGACCCTGAAAATATAGATAACATTTATTTCATAATTTCACATTATTAAATTGTCCAAATCATTTATAACGTACATTCCTTATTTTTTTTCCTATTTTTTCCGTCCATTTTCTGTCCAGTGCTTTGTCCATATTGAGCACTCTAACACCAAATGTGGGCCTGGGATCTTTACGTTCATTTTTTATTGAATCTTGTGAACTAAATGAAAACCACAAATGGAAACAGAGGCTATTTATGCAGAGCTTGGTATTTCATGAGCCATGCCGCTTGCATTTGGCAGAACCTGAAAGGTAGGAAGATGAATGGGAAACGTTTAGATTAAAAAAAAAAAAAAGGAAGTTTCTGATATGCTCTGATTGGAGGTCATTGACATAGGGGAGCAGGGAGTGGGCTAAGTAGAAGCAACGTTTGGTTTAAGAAGTGTCTTTGACTTTCTAATGTTGATCCTGAATTGTACATAGTGGCAAAAAATAGGAAAACTGTCAATTTTGGACCAAATGCTGATCATCCCGGGCTGGTTGCTACAGAAGTTGTTGGTCAAATTTCCTATTATCACATACGATCTGTCATTGTCCATTTGTGTGTATACTGTCTCAATCTTTACAACTAAAGGTACATTTTATGTCATGTATGTTTTATGGCACAAACATAACGTACAGTCTTGTTTTTATTTTTAAAGAAAAAATATTCAAAGTATACAATGTATGTACTTGTATGGGTTATTGATCTAAGCTAAGTAATACTATATTAAATATGTAAAGGCTGCTATAAACTTCGTTATGCCCATAATTTATGTCTTCTTTCATTCAATGTAGCAAATATTTTCTGAATATGTGAAGTATGACAATTACTATGCTAGATACTGGGGCTATATTGTCGAGGGAGATAGACATGAGCCTGCTCTCACGGACGTGCATTTCTCATGACTGTTAAAGCCTGACTATATCCTTCACTTGCTGGGCCTTAAGTCAGGGCTATGCCAGTAAGAGTTGTATCTCTAGCACTTGACATTGGCAAATTCAGTGGCTACATGATTTTTAAATGAATGTATGAAGTAGTATTTTTAGAACTCTAAAACTCAGTGTAAGTTTTCAGGTCAACCCTGGCCTACTGATGGTATCAGTAGGAGGTAAAATAATATTGTAAGATATGCACAGGTAGCACTTGCTGCATGGACTTCTTAAGGTGCCAACTCTGATTTCCTTGCTGTGAAAGAAAATTGTTCTTATGCTGCACTAGTATGATAGATAAGAAAGTAAGAGTGAGGGTCGCCTGGGGAGTTCAGTAAGTTAAGTGTCTGCCCTAAGCTCCTGGTATGGAGCCCTGCAGCAGGCTCCTTGCTCAGGAGGGAGTCTGCTTTATCCCTCTCCCTCGCCTAGGTGGCTCAGTTGGTTAAGCAACTAACTGCCTTCGGCTCAGGTCATGATCCTAGGTCATTTCTGGAAAGTCATATTGAAAGGAAAAGCCAAGTCCCAAGTTATAAATTTTATGAGTTTATAATTCTATAACATTTTGGGAAATGACAAAATCTAGAAATGGAAAGCAGCTGAGTAATTACCAGGAGTCAGATGTGGGGTGAGGGTTGGTGGCAGGGAGGATTAGAATGTGACTATACAAGGGCACTGAGGGAATCTATGGTGCTGGAAATGTTGTGTCTTACTGTATCAATGTCAATATCCTAGCTGTTGTATAGTTTCACAAGATGTTACCAACACAGGATTGGTGGGGGGGAACAGAGTAAAAGGGTACATAGAACCGGTATTATTTCTCACATGGCATATGAACTTATAAATACCTTAAAATAAATATTTTAATTAAAAATATATTGCTTTGGATCTGAAATCAATGAAAATATGTTTTAACCCTGGTAAATCTGTTAGCTATAGGCAATAAGAACTTTACTTAAATTCTCTGGGTCTGAATTTTCCCATCTGTAAAACGAGAATGTTATAGGGCTCTTGACATGATTAATGAGATTACTGATATAAAAACTAGATTTTAAAATATTAAAAGTTTAGGTGGGGGGATGGGTGAATTAGGTGATGGGGAATAAGGATTGCACTTGTGATGAGCACAGAGTATTATATGGACGTATTGAATCAGTACACTGTACACTTAAAACTAACAATATACTACATGCTAAAATTAATTTAAATAGAAACGTGTGTGTATATATATATATACATGTATATATATAAGTTGTATGGATTCAAAATATATAGATTTTGAGATAAGTTCTTTTAAGAAAATACAATATTTTTCAACTTATATGTTACAAAAATGTTTGCTTACATCCGTAAAAGTTATAATAATTTATAACTTGGCAGCAGGATCCCAACATTTCAGAACTCCCTTAGATTGAATGAGGGTTAATGTTGCTCATTTAGCTTCCTTTTCCCCAACTCAGTAGTCTCTGAGGCTCTAAAATATACACTTCAGTTTTTTTAAAAAAGATCTTTATTTATTTATTTTACAAAGACACAGAGAGAGAACACAAGTAGGGGAAGCAGCAGGCAGAGGGAAAGGGAAAAGCAGGCTCCCAGCAGAGCAAGGGTAAGCCCGATGTGGGACTTGATTCCAGGATGACCTGAGCTGAAGGCAGTCGCTTAACCAACTGAGCCACCTAGGCACCCTAAAATATACTCTTTAAAAATGACTGATTTATAATATATACTATCACTATTTAAAACATATGACAAATACTATTTAAAGCCATTTAGACTTAATTTATTTGGTTGATAGAAGGTAAAATGGTATTGAATGTAATTTGAATTTTTAAGTGAATTGTAACAGAAACTTTGTAAGGATTATCTCATTTAATTCTGATAGCAATTTTATATAAATTTGGTATTATTCATACATCCATATCTAGATTTTAAAATAAGGGAGTGAGAAGTTAAATAACTCTTCTAAGTCAAACCCCAGTGAATGAAAAGGTGTTACTCAAACCAAGTAGGCCTTGGTCTCAGTCAGTTTTCTGTATGCATTTCTAAAGTCTAAGTGTAGCACATGATTTATTGAACTTATAATTTTGGTTTCTTATTTTTATCATTGAAATATTTGTGTTAACTGAGGATACCCTTTTGTTACCCTTGATTTAATATGGCTAATGACTTCATTGGAGGATGTAAAATGACCAGTAAGCAGACTATTTTCAAAGACCAGTCTAACTTCTGTGCCTACAGTGATAGCAATTCATATAAGCAAAGGAAAGGCACTTTAATACTTAGATGACTAGGTTAGGTAGCAGCAGAGAGGTCAGTGTGAGAACAGACGCAGAAGATCAAGGCTTCAGTTTCCTCATCTCTCTTTCTGGAAAACTGAGACTCCAAGATTCAGTTCTGGCATCACCACCCCCTTGGTAAAGACTGGTTGGCCTGCTGGGGTAAGTGGGCCACTTTCTCCACTACAATTTAGTTCCAACTTCCATTAAACCAAAATGCAAAAACTGTGGGAGAATGGCTGATACATAGAACATGAATATTCCAGAGTAAAATTACAGTATGTTACTAAGCAGTATCAAGACTTTATCATTAAGTGAATTTAATAGTTTCAAAGCTCCAACATAGTAAGCAAGTGCTTATAGGATGTAATGCTTTAGATAAAGTACTTTCACAAAAATCTTCTAAAGGAATAATTTTATGTCTTGACTCATTGTTGAAAATGATTTAATAATGAGATCAGTAAAAAAAAGAATCTTCTTCCTATATCCACGAATTTGTGGTCAGGAGTGTCAGTATTAAAGGATCTCATTAAAAGAAATGGAAGCTATAGGCATTCACTTATTTGAGGGAAGAGAAAGAAAGGGCAGGAAAACACAGGATGTGACTGAATCCCATAAAATATCAAGGAAGTGTGTTAAAAATTAATTCCTGCATGCCACGAGAAACGATATGGATCAGGGGTCTTTATTTTAAGTTCACAGATTCAAACTTAATACATAACTTACACTTTATCTGTTCTTGGGAGGGGGGAGATTTTTGTCTTTAATGATTGTCAAAAAGCACTACTGATGGAAGAAAAAGTATGGTAGCTGCTTGAACAGGCTTCAAACACACAGTAAAGAGATGGCTGGTCAATTTTCTGATTAAAATCATCTTTGGATATCTGAGCCCAAGAACCCATTATCCCATGAAGGGGATAATGATCTCCCTATGGGCTCTGAGATAGACCAAGTAAATGTGAATACCAGTTTTATTTTATTATCCAATTCCATTGACCTTTCAGCAATAAAAAAAAAATCTTCTGAATTTTTTTGACAAAGTGAATGTGTATTCTGGTTTTCATTCTTTACGTAGATTTGGAGATAGACTGCTAGACAGTTATCTTTTAGCACAGAAGCCCCCATATTTATAAACACATCATATTACAATCAGGGAAAATAGAGGTGAACTTGGAGAACGGGAACTTGAACACTGGCAACAGAGAACAATGGAAGAAGAGCCTAAAGTTGGCTGCAAAGGCCCAGGAAGTGGGGGGGGGAGGGTGGTAGTCATACATAATTGTACATAGATAAATGTAATCACTACATGTACTGATTGTGCCTGAGAGCTAGACAAAGAGTGATGGGGACAATACTACCTCAGGACAGAATAACACATACGAGGGTATCCTTGAAACCAGATATTCAGGGAGGAGTTATTAGAGAAATGGAATAGCACCAGAATTAAAACAATGGGTAGCCTTGAGGAAGATCTTTTGACAAATGAAGCTAAAGCAAAAACTACATATTATTAAAGAAAGCATTTCTGCCTTGAAAATATAACTGAATTCTGAACAAAAGAGCACACTCATTTTTTAGTGAATTAGCCTAAAAAGGACTTGAATCCAAGCATTTTCAAATGGGCTCAGAGAGTGCTGAGTAATAAGGAATTGTGACTCAGGAGTTCTGTTTTCAGAAGTTTATATTTAATGGTTGAGGTCAGCAGAAAAATTTCTTGGGTATGGAAAGACTCTGGAAATGCATGTCTTGTTTTAAAAGAATTATTGGAAAACATATTCCATATGCTCATAATATAAATCTAAAGGAAGGATTTAAGACTTTTCAGTTACATTAAAAAATCGGCAGCATTAAAAAAATCTGAGTCCTGAGATCAAGCCCTGTATCGGGCTCCCTGCTCAGCGGGGAGCCTGCTTCCTCCTCTCTCTGTATGCCTCTCTGCCTACTTGTAATCCCTCTCTGTCAAATAAATAAATAAATAAAATCTTGAGAAGAAAAGAACTACCCTTTGCTCACAGAGGTTAATCTCACTTTAGGGGGTCTTCTCCTTCCTCACTTAGGTAATTTACAGATTTCTAAAGCAGTACATCCCTAAAATCCAGTCATTCAGAGAAGGTAAAGGAAAGTGAGAAAAACAGTCTAAGGGAAACACTGTAGCAATTTATGTCTTAAAGTTTCACCACTACAGTAAGGGGAAAGTTTTCATCAAATCCACAGAACTATATAGGTGCTTCTTAAATCAAATGCCCGCACACACACACACACACAGCCTTCATGAAGATGGAATAAATTTTCACTGACAATATATCTAAATCCATAATATAGACAAAAAACATTTTAGTACAGGCTGGAAAATCTGCAAGCATTTCCCCAGCTAGCAAGGCACTAACCAGACAGCAGAAAGCATCTTTTTGATTACAGTTTTCTTTCAACATGGCTGCATCTGATAACTTCTCCCTCCAGTCTGCATAGATGGAAGAGGAATATTCCTCCAACACTCTCAGAGACCATGAGTCTTTCTTTCTTTGTTTTCAGTTACATGTTAATGCAAATAAACCCAACACAAACTAAAAAGTGACAAGTCTGTGAAAGCTGCAACATGCAAACAGATCAGTAGAGATCACTTTCATCTGCTAATAAATAGGTTGCTCTGGGTTTATGGGTTTATCCCCCATACAAAGTACTATTAAAGCTCTTGACACCTGTAGATGTGGACATTGGGGAGGGTATGTGCTATGGTGTGTGCTGTGAATTGTGTAAAACTGATGATGCACAGACCTGTACCACCGAAGAAAATAATACATTATATGTTCATTTAAAATAAATAAATAAATAAATTCTACAAGAAAAACAAAGTACTAATGAACCACAGAATGAGCAAAAATAATTTATACCGCATTTTCTTTTTTTTTAATTTATACTCACGCACAGTGGTAAAAAGTCTCCATTCACAGATACTCTTTTTGCATGCACAGAATTTGGGTTACAAACAACATCCCAATTCTGTATTTAATATTATCAGCTTTTTGTGATGTAAGGAGATCACTCTTTAAAAATTACTTTCAAAAAGTAATTTCCTCTATAATAGTAATCAAGTCACCTTCTCCAGCTTTGATCTATTATAAGCTTAATAACTTCTTTTTGTATTTACTAAATTAAAATTTAAAACTACATATCTTCCAAAATTAGTTTTTCATTTTATTTTCATTTATTTTTTAGGTATAGTTGACATATAACATTATATTAGTTTCTGGTGTACAATGTAGTGATTCAATATTTGCATGCATTGTGAAATGATTACTACAGTAAGTCTAGTTTTAATATTCAACACCACATATAGTTATAATTTTTTTTGTTCTTGTAACAAGGACTTTTACTCTCTTAACTTTCAAATATACAATACAGTATTACTAGTTATAATTACCATGCTCCATATGACTTGCTTCTTTTATAACTGGAAGTTTGTACATTATGACACCTTCACTCACTTTACCCCCCTCACGTATCAGTGAGATCATACAGTACTTGCCTTTCTCTGACTTATTTCACTTAACATAAGTCCTTCAAAGTCTATCCATGATATCACAAATGGCAAGATTTCATTTTTTTATGGCTGAATTGTTTATATGGCTGAATTGTGTGTGTATATATATATATATATATATATATATATATATATATTCACACTTTCTTTATCTATTGATCACTTAGGTTTCTTCCATGTCTTGGTTGTTATAAATAATGCTGCATTAAACATGGGATGGGTTTATTTCTGACCTCTTTGTTCTGTTCAATTGGTCTGTGTCTATTTTTATGCCAATATCATATTGTTTTGATTACTAAAGCTTTGTAATATAGTTTGAAATCAGGGATAATGTGATGCTTCCAGCTTTGTTTTTTCTCAAGATTTCTTTGGCTATTCAAAGTCTTGTGTGGTTTATACAAATTTTAGAATTGTTTTTCAAATTCTGTGAAAAATGCCATTGGGATTTGATCGGTTTGGGTAGCATGGACATTTTAACATTTTACATTTACATTAAACATTTTAACAATCTTCTTTCAATCCATGAACAGAGAATATCTTTTTTATTTAATTTTGTCTTCTTCAGTTTCTTTTGTTAATATCTTATAGTTTTCAGTGTATAGCAATTTTACCTCTTAGGTTAAATTTATTCCTAGGTATTTTATTCTTTTTTGATTCAGGTATAAATGGGATGATTTTTAAAATTTCTTTTCTGATAGTTCCTGATAGGTTCAGAAAAGATTCTTGGTAAGATTTCAATCTCCTAAAATGTATTAAGACTTTTGTTTTGGCCTAACATCTGATCTATCCTGGAGAACGTTCCATGTGCAATTGAGAGGAATGTGTATTCTCCTGCTTTGGGATGAAATGTTCTGTATATATTTAAGTCCATCTGGTCTAAAGTGTTGTTTAAGGCTGATGACTTTTTATTCATTCTCTGTCTGGATGATCTATCCATTGATATAAGAAAGGTATTAAAATCCCCTACTATTATTATATTACTATTTCTCCCTTTAATTTGTCAATATTTGCTTTATATGTTAGGTGCTCCTATGTTGGGTGCATAAATATTTACATATGTTACATCCTCTTGTTGGAATGGTCACCTTATGTAATGCTCTCTTCTTTGATCTTTATTAGAGTTTTTGTATTACTGTCTATTTTGTTTAATATAAGTGTAGTTATTCCAGTTTTCTTTTTGTTTCTCTTTGCATATAATATCTTCTTCCATTCTTTCAATTATGGTCTGTGTGTGTCATCTGAAGTTAGTTCTTTATGGTGATTGAAGAGAGGGTTGCCCTTCGAGGTTAGGATGGCTGGAAGGTATACTGATAGTGTGACAGGTGAGCAGGTATCTGAGTGACAAGATATAGGCAGCCATATGCAAATCTTGAAGAAGACTTGCAAGTTGAATGGCCTGAACTTCAGTGACAGGGACCATGTTTGCTTTTTCATCATTCTCCTCATTACCTTTCACTTCCAGGAAAAATGGTGGTGTTCAACAGACATGACTTGATGGACTTATTCACTATGTCCTTTCAAGGACTTTCCTCATCAGTCAGAGCTAATAATTAACATCTGTGTGATTTCCACACATACACATACTGCTGATAGACCACAACATCTACAGCTGTCTTTCCTTTCTTGCTTGCAGGTACAGCCCAGCTCTCAGGGAAGGAATTGCCAGTTACTCACCTTCTAAACCTGGTTCCTAGCTAAGGCATAGCTATGTTCTACGTTAATCACTCCTGACCTGAGGCGGTTCAGGGCTCCTGGTGAGTATCTGTACCCCTTACCATTATCTGCTCCACCAATAAAACTGATGAGATAAGAGAAGGAAGAATGTTGCTTCACAACCCTGGAAGCTTCCTGTGTGTGATCTGAAACTGACTCCTATATGCAAAGGGCAGAAAAAGGCGAAAGATAAAGGCAGTCCATTTAAGATTAGTAAGCAGAAATTTTAATAAAAGCAAGGGAACTTACATATGAGGCTTGTATTGCACAGGTACAAGTCAAGTAGATCTCTGCACCTGCTCACCAAATTGTTATAGTTTTTACACAGGCTTTAACTGGACAGCTTCTGGGAATGGGAGAGGCAAGTGGAACATACATTCTAAAGATAGAGGAGGGGTTGGGAGCTTCCAGCTGAGCAGGCCCAGCTCTTGATTCAACTAATGGTCACATCTTTTCAATTAGCTCTCCTAACATTTCACTTTTTGTGAATAGCTCTTACAATCTCATTTGCCTCCTTTTTTTTGTGATGTGCCATGAGCAGTAAGCAGAGTTACTAGCACAAAGGTGGCTCATTTGGTAGCTATCTGGCCACATTGGTGGCAGATGCCCTAATCACAATACATGGACATATAAGAGAAAACACAGATTAAGAAAATAATTCCCCAAATCAGTGACAGAATTTTTACTCAGAACCCCATGACCTAAACCACTGATTTACTAAGTCCCCTAGGCAGGGGGTTAGGTTACTCAGGTCATTCACTTTTGTCTTTAAAAATTTAATAAAGACAAAACATCAAAAGACTCCTTAGGTATAAACACAGAGCATTTTGTTGGGATGTCACAGATGTCCTCTTGTGAGGCAATAACAATGTCTAAGGCCATTTTATTTTGGAAGATAGCTTTTTAAAATCAGAGACATTTCAGTGTTTAGTAAAGATAAGCTTTATTGACTATCATTTGAGACTTGCTGGATTCAGTCAGGCCTATAATGTTCTTCTTCCAGGCCAATGGAGGAAAGAAAGGTGTCACCCATATGATGGTACCAGTGGAAACAGAGCATCCCCATCTGTCCTGGAGAACAGGGAGGTTGGCAGCTTTAGAAACTTGACCTGGTTGTACACACCATATGAGTTGGCAGGGAAGGCAGCATTGTCAGGTATGAGGAGATATGGCATATGGGATATGCCAGAGACCAGGACCCCCACCTTCTCCCCTCTTTCAATGGTGCATCCCACATATAGTATGTTTCAACAGGTCCAATTTGCAGCAGAACAATAGGATCCCAGTTGAGACTGAGAAGTTCCTGTTCACCCAGTGGTACAAAGGAACTCACCCATCCTGGTCAGACAGCTCATTATAAATTCCATTAGATAACTCTTTCCCCAGGCATAATGGGGTTTGTTACTCTCAGCAGCATAGCACCCTTGATCCAAGGTGAGAGAACAATGGCTGTTTCCTGCAACTTCCACACTCTTAACATATTGGGTGTCTTGGTGATGTGGGAAACAAAGGCAAAAGAAATGTAGCTTAAAATAAAATCTCCTCCCAGCTTGCAGCCCACTGACAGATACCTGAAACATGAAATACCTCTTCAGATACCTCTGAAACATGCAGAGGATGACCTTCCTCAAGGAACTCGTGGCTGACTTAGTGCCTTAATGTTTACAAATAACATTATCTTGGCAGCAGCTGACCCCTCAAGTTCTGGAAAGATTTGCTTCCAGATTCCTTGGAGACTTCTGCTATCTCTAACCTCTCCTAATTAAAAAGTATACAATCAATCATTCCTCACTATCCCAGTATATCTCTTTCTGTCCACAGGTCCTGTCCTGTGAGGAGGGGGAGGTTAAGGTCTAGGCAGCAGAGACAGGAGGCTCCTGACTCCCTTGACTAGGCTCCAGAACTATTCCTGGCAGGTGGAGACACTGAAATAGAGCAGAACAAGGAGATAGAGAACAAACCAAGAGGGCACAGAAATCTCAAGGCCACAGCTTCCCAGGCAGTTCTCAATAAAAGACAGCCACTAAAAGCCTTCGGTGGCCACCAATTCAGGACCTTTTTCACTCTAGAAAGCTTCTTTCTTTCCTTTCTCTTCTCAACTTCACTTAATAAACTTTCATTTCACTTCATCATTTTGTGTGCGTGAATTCATTCTTCAACTCCATGAGATAAGAACTCTGCAGTCCTGCAACATTGGCAGGGGTCCCCAGTGTGGTATATGGGTCTATAGGCTCTGCTGGTTGATCACTGAAATGTATTAAAGTCTGGCACAGCACTGCAGTCCACTCAACTGAGGTCTTTTACCTGTTAGCAATTGAATCTGCTGCTTTATTATTTTCCTTCCCTTCCCTTCTCTACGCTTTCCCTTTCCCTTCTCCTCTCCTCTCCTCTCCTCTCCTCTCCTCTCCTCTCCTCTTTCCTTTCCTTTTTCCTTTCCTTTCCTTTCCCTTCCTTACCTCCTTTCCCTCTTCCTTTTTTCCTTCCTCTCTTTCCTTCCTCCTTTCCCCTTCTCCTTTTCCTTCCCTTCCCTCCCTTCCCCTCTCCTCTCCTCCCCTCCCTTTCCCTCCCCTCCCCTCCTCTTCCGTTCCCTTCCCCTCCATTCTCCTCTCCTTTCTTTCTCTCTTCCTCTCTTTCTCTCTTTCTCTTTCTTTCTCCTTCCTCTCCCTGTTGCTTGCAGGTTAAAGGGGAGATGGAGCTTCCATTCAATGTCATCATTTTTTTGCCCAGTCTTGTATACCATAAGCTTTGAAATCTCTATCTATTCAAAAGGGGTTTCCACACATAATACTCATTCTTTTTAATTTCCTAATGATAGCAGTCTCATTTGCACAGTGACAGGGTAGGAATAGGTTAAGCCACACAAACCAAAGGCATACTTAGAGCCCTCACTCACAGACAGGAGGCCAGTATAACCAATATGCCCATCCCTTACCAGTTGGGAATTCTGATGGATGGTCCTAAACTCCTTTGGTATTTGCCATGGACATTGTTTAGAACACAAAGGACATGTTGTTACTGCACTAACTGACTCACTGTATTTTAAGAGCTATCTGGCATTCTTGACATCCCACCTAGGCATTGCACTGGCCACACGTTCTATGTAGCCAGATCTACTGTGTCTACTGAAGGTCAGTTGCTAGGGTTCATACTGGAACGAGGGCATCAGCCTCCTGATTGCCAGGTGAGGGGTGTCAGTGCCTTATGGAGTGGGACATGGAAAACAGTGAGGAATGTCTCCAGCTCTTGCAGGCAAACCCAAATCTCCTTCTTGTATCTTGACCCCATAAGGGCTTACTGATATATCATGCATTCCTCTGCTTTCCATTGTCTAAGTGACAAGGTTAATCTCTTTAGAGCAGCCCAACTTCAGTGCAAACAGTTCATGGTCAGTGCTCATGAACAATCACCAGACAGACCTCTCTGCAATCAGCCCACTGGCTGCTGTGGCTCCTTCCTTCCTGAGAGGCTTCACCTGAAGTAGCTCTCTGCACACTGCTAGGAGCTTTTCTTCTATGGGTGCGTATTGGCTTTGCGGCCTCTCCTAGAGCTGGGGCCGAGACCTGAGGGGCACTCTCCCTTTTTTTTCTCAACCAAAATGCCTGACCCACACCTTCCAGAGTCACAGACACATCTAACTTAAGTGATAGCTCTGCTTGGGGGATGCCCAGAGATTTCATCTGCTTCACTGGTATTGTTGCCTTCTCAGAGGTGGTTTGCTGCTCTGATAACCCAGTTCCAAACGTCTTTTTTTTTTTTTAAACTGAATAGTATTAAGGGACAGAGGTACTGGGGCTGGTGGGGAATAAAAGTTCTTTAAAACCCCGGCGTGCCTGGTTGGCTCAGTGGGTTAAAGCCTCTGCCTTCGGCTCAGGTCATGATCTCAGGGTCCTGGGCTCAGATCATTATCTCAGGGTCCTGGGATCGAGGTCCACATCAGGCTCTCTGCTCAGCAGGGAGCCTGCTTCCTCCTCTCTCTTTGCCTGCCTCTCTGCCTACTTGTGATCTCTCTCTCTGAGTGTCAAATAAATAAATCTTAAAAAAAAAGTTCTTGAAAACCCCAAAATCCCTATGAAGTCTTGTATTGCCTTTACATTTTTAGGGCTTGGATATGCTTGTATCTTATAAAACAACTTCTGGAAGAACACGTGTCTTACTCAACCACACGATTCCCAAAACCTCATGGCAGTGCCTGGGCCTTGAATTTTCTGTGGGTTCACCACTCATCTTCTCCCTTGCAGATGTTCCAACAAAGTCTGCAGGGGGTCAATAAGTCTTCACATGCTGATATTATATCGTTCATGTAATGGTCCCATTTTACTGGTGTGGGGAAGATGAACGGGGACAGGTTCTGGGTTATTATCTCATGACATTTGGTGGGCTGTGCAGATAGCTTTGAGGAAGCACTTGAAAGGTTCTTTGTTGTCCCTCCTACATGAAAAAGAATTGATCTTATTAGGTTATCAGAAGTTTTTTCCATGAATTTCCTTAAAGATGAAACACTTGCAGAAACACTTTCAATTAAAACATCAGAGTAAAATAACTGTAAATGACAAAACACTTACAAATCATCATTAAAGAACTAATGAGTGTATTATAATGCAATCAACAAAGGAATTTCATTATTTCTGAATTATATGACTGATAACTTTATAGCAGGACAAAATAGATTTTTAGGAATTTTGTATAAATGATACCCTACAAAAAGTTTAGCTTCGCTTCTTATTTTACTATGCTTCTAATGAAATTTAGCATGTATAAAAATTACATAATTGCAAGAAGCTTAGCCTTTTTTTTTTTAATAAAGAAGACTCAAGTTTTTTAAGTGATCAAAGACCTGAGAAAGACAAAAAACAGAATCTTTGCCTCCTTGGCAGATTACATTAAAGATATAAAAAACCTTTGCTTATAGTTTTTTATTAAGAGCAGACCAATGATCTAAGACCACTTTGTTCTTTTAACAGAGAGAAAACCAAATTCTATTTTTACGTCAATGTACTTTTGATTTTAAATTTTATTTTCTTAACTTAAATACATTTATTTTAGTCTTAGCTTGACAATACCCAAAGTTTCTTTTAAAATATTTTTCAGACTTTTGCAATTTTTATATCAATTTAACTTTTGTCCTTTTTAAAAACAATCCTATAATATTTATGTTACGATAAGATTATTTTTTAATGAATCCCTCTCCTACCCTTTATATCTATTGTTATTAAAAAAAACACATTTGCTTTTTCTAAACCTACTTTTCATATTCAGTCATGTTTTTTTACCCTTATTACTTACAGTAGTTTTGTGAAAAACCTTAGCTCTTTTACATATCAATTTTGGGAATACCTTCTAGAGCTAAAAAAAAAATCATTGCATATACACAATATGCATCATAACAGACACAAACAGAAAACCCACAGCTTCCATTTTAAAAGTGTTATCCATGAAGTAGGTACCCACTCATATGGCTAAAGCTTTTCACTTTTTCGTGAACTCTTGGAGACTATGGACTAGGCTTTTTGGGTAAAAGGGAACTCCTACTGCAGTCCGTTTTTTCAAAAGTACTACCCTGCCCCACCTCACACCACTCCCACCCTGCCTGTTTTGTTTTGTTTTGTTTTGTTTTTAGTCTCCATGAGCAATGTTATCTGGCGGGGTGCTTATATCTTAAAGACATGATAAGATTTACAACTTCAAGGGATAGAGAAAGAATGTAAGTTTTTTTCCTAGGTGTTTTGGGGTAAATGTTATTTAATGTTTTTTGTGTTGGGGGTCAGACAGCATGGGGTTGTCCATTTCTCCATCAATCACCATACCATCTCCCCTCCATTTTCATCACTTTTTGAGAGATTCTGCCTTTCAGTGTCCCAATCAGGCTTTGTCAGTCACACTGCTCAGATCTTCATCTGAGGCAACTTGTACACTCCTAGCCTTGCAAAATGGCATGCTAAGGTCTCTAAACTTATCATCCCACTCTCCCACCTTGTCCATTAACCCCAAATCTAGCAAAGTAGTGTACACGTCATGTCATTCTCTAGTTTCAGCTCTAGTCTTCAAATTTTTTAATTTGAATTTCAGCGCCTAGTTGGGCATCAGTGTTTAGTGGAACTGCCCACAGTAGAGGCCAGCCCCCTCCCCCAACCCAGGCATGAGTTTCCCTTCTTTGTGGTAGTGTGCTATGAGCAGTTCCTCAAACAAATGCATTAAAGAAGCTGGCATTTTTAGGGCATTTCCATACTCACATGGTAGTCCACAAGCATCAGGCATATCAGGAACCCCTCCCCACAGAGAGGTCAATGGCCAAAGCAGAATGTCATCCACAGACCCCTTTACCAAAGCCCCCCCCTCCTTTTTTTTTATTGGGTCTCCCGACTGGCTTATCAATTGTTTCATAACCAGGGAGCTTCCTGGGTGTAATTTGAAACTGGCCCCTATATATGGGGGCAGGGAAAGACCAAAGAAAGAGGTAAACCACTCCAGATTGGTAGGTGGCAGTTTTAATAAGCAAGAGAACTCATTTATGAGGCTTGTCTTGAGTGGCCAGAAGATGAGAAAAACTCTGCATCCACATGCCAGAGTCTTAAAAGCTTATATAGAAGCTCTACCTGGGTTCAGACATATAGGGCATCCAAGGAGTCTCAACAGCACAGTTCTATCTCAATGCTGTGTCCTTGGGGCAGCACCTGGGAGCAGGGAGTGTAAGTGGAATGCACATTCCAAGGACAGGCAAAGGGGGATGGGAAGCCTCCAATTTCTTGGGTCCAGCCTGGGGGTCAACTGGAGGTTACATATTTTCAGTGACCTTCCCCAACAGAAAACTACTTGGGACATTATCATATCAGAAGAAGGTACTTGGTACTGCTTCCATCCCCACATAAGTAGGACCTGGAGGCCTATGAAATTGCATTGCAGGAGACCCACTACGAGCCTCTATACAGACCTGGAACTGTCTAACATGAACTTTCTATGAAATAGAAGAAATAAACTCTATCATGTTAGCCTTTTTATTCAGTTGTTCAGCCAAAAGCAATATAATACAGCACATAACTGTACAGAGAACTTCTCACATTTCATTAGTGAGATTTGTTGTTCATTTTCTCCTGTGTGTCTTTAGCATCTGATAGAGGAGTTTATGGCTATTTATCCTTCTTTGCCCATAACGATGTTAGCAGAGTGAATGAATCCACACATTTTCCGTTTTGGGGATTTTCTGATCCTAATTCTTTCTGCCAAGTCACGTTGCTCTTTTTCTGTAAAATTTATCTTAAGGCAACAATCCTCCCTGCAGTGCTGCCTGTTTACCCTGCCCTGCAGAACCACAATGCTCTGTCATGTAACCCCACAATACTTCTTTATAGCACGTACTTGTGGATTTAAAACACCTGTACCTTTTGTACAAAGCTTGTAGTCATTGAGCTTTCCTTGTTTGTTTCAAACTCCACTCCGCAGATTGCAAAGGGAGATCAAAACTATGGAAGAAACTGTAGGGGCCATTTGGAAAGGATGCAAGTTTTACATTTATTCAACACAAAGTGAACAAGGTAAATAGTGAATAAAACAGATATTTTCTGCTCTCAAAGGATCTGCTTTTAAGTCAGTTCTACACATATGGAACATCTATTCATCACTACAAGGAGTTCTGCAAATGAAAATACTCTACAAGAATGTACATTAGTCTGACTTCGAAGAAAGTGTCCTAAAGACCTAAGGTGTGGAAGGTGAATTAGTGAATCACAAGTGGAGAAAGAACACCTAAGGCAGAAATAATAGTACAACCAAAGACCCTGAATTGAAAGTATACAGCATCTTTGAGAAGCAAAGAGTCAGATTATACAATGCCAGAGATTCCATGGAAGAAATTTGAATTTATCCTTAGAGAAAAGACAAGCACTTATGGGTCATCACAATAGGGTGGGGACTTGGAAGAAGAGAAAGAAAGATATGGTCATCTGATCAGATTTGTGTTTTAAAGTGAAGATTCTGGGAGGAAGTGGATGGAGGTGATAAGGCTGGATGTTGTTACTTTTATAGTTCAGGGATTTCCAACTTGAATGTGTGGATGGTGGCACTATTTTACAAAGATAGAAGTCACAAGAGAATTGTGTGAGAAGGCCATGAATTCAGATTTGATCCTATCGAATATGCAGCATCTGTGAGACAATCTTAGGAAGTCATGTGGTCTGCGGCCTTTAAAAATGGATTTGGCTAGGGATGCCTGGGTGGCTCAGTCAGTTAAGCCGCTGACTCTTGTTCTGTTCAGCTCATGATCTAAAGGTCCTGGAATCAAGCCCTGCATCAGGTTCTTTGTTCAGCAGAGAGTCTGATTATCTTCCTCTCTCTCTGCCCTACTCCTGCTCACAATATTCTTCTCTCTCTAAAATAAACAAATAAGTCTTTGAAAAAAAAGATGGATTTGACTAGGGTGTGAGATCTTAATTAATTGACATTCACTGTGAGGTCACTCACCTGTGCTCCTTCATTAGAAATCAAGAAATTCCTCTCCTCACTAGTGTTCTTATGCCTCTTCAGCTCCACAACTTATTTCTCTTCTCTTAACAGCTCTCCTATCAAGCCAAGCCAATTGCATATTTTAAGCACTAATGTAACTCCTCAAATTTATGTTTCTCTATGAATTAGTTATGATAATCTAGGTCTTCTGGCAATTAGTTATAGACCTCAAATCAAAATGCACAGTGGTTCAAGCATAATATAATTATTTCTTGCTCACTAATAGCACCTGCAGTAAGTAGTTTCTTACTAGACACTCTTCACATTGAGGTCTCAAGATGACAGAATCCCTGTCTCCTTTCATCCATCCTGGGTAACTGGAGGGGAAATGGGCAGAGAAGGGCATGAATGGAAGAGATTCACATGCTCTCTTTATCTTCCCCCTGATTTTAGCTTAGCCACAGAGATATACTGAGCTGCATGAGAGTCTGGGAATTGGAGTCTATTTGTTGGGTGCTAGGAAGAAGTGAACAGAGATCTTGGTAGACAGCTAACAGGCTTTTCCATAGTCAATCGTCATATTTTAACAGAAACCTCATTTTTTCCTAAAACATTTCTTCTGTGAAGTGCTCTTAAATGGAGGCTGATTATTCTCATAGGTGCTCAGGTAAAAGGGAGTACAGAGAGCCAATATGAGTTATCCAAACTTCCTTCTCCTCCTGCCTTGTGTATGATGGAACACAATCGAGAAACAGCCATCGAGGGAGCCCACGTGTTGCAGTCTGCACAGTAGGAGACAAGGGCAGAAGAGAGACATAAAGTACACGTGTTGCCTTTGGACTTTACTTTATATACATAGAAATTTTAGTCTATTACTCTATAATACCCTGTATACTTTAAATCTCCATTTTTGTCTATGTATTATAAATNTGTGTATGATGGAACACAATCGAGAAACAGCCATCGAGGGAGCCCACGTGTTGCAGTCTGCACAGTAGGAGACAAGGGCAGAAGAGAGACATAAAGTACACGTGTTGCCTTTGGACTTTACTTTATATACATAGAAATTTTAGTCTATTACTCTATAATATCCTGTATACTTTAAATCTCCATTTTTGTCTATGTATTATAAATCATTTAATAGCTTAGTTCCTCACCTGATTTCCTTTCTAATTTCTAGTGATATTCCCTGATGCCTTACTTTAAGAGCCCACATCCATGGTCTGTTTGCTTGTTTCTATCTGATTTCTCTCTTCCCACACTGGAATGCGAAGTCCACAGGGACAGTATTTCTATTTCTCTTTTCTGCTCTGTCATGTTTAAAGAGTGATCAATATTCCTTGACCAATAAATATATTGAAAAATAATTTTTGGGGGAAAGAAATGGATAGGAAATGGCTTGGCAATAACTAAGCATAGGAAGAAAGTGAAGATTGAGAATATGTGCTGCAGGTGGTAGAAAAGGCGATTCAGTAACACTTAAAAAATAATTATGGAAAGACATGGAAAGAGAAGTTAATGTTTAGAAATGTAATAATTGGGGTGCCTGGGTGACCCAGTTATTAAGAGTCTACTTTTGGTTCAGGTCATGATCCCAAACTCCTGGGATTGAGCCTTGTATAAGGCTCCCTGCTCGGTGGGACGCCTGCTTCTCCCTCTCCCACTCCCCTTACTTGTGTTCCCCCTCTAGCTGTGTTTCTCTGTCAACTAAATAAATAAAATCTTCAAAAAAGAAAGAAATGTAGTAATTAACCTTTTAGAATATTTTTTTCACAAAGTTAGGAAACCTGAGTACAATAGTGGAAGCAAAGCATTTTTGAATTGTCTTTTAAATTCTGTTTTTCTGGAAAATTGGAGAAAAACCACAGAACTGGAAGCAATTTGAGGGTTTTGATGATGGGTTTAAATAATTGTTCTTAGAGTCAAATCTGATTAAAGAAAGAAAGTAGAAAGTGACATTAAAAAGAGACTTAAAAATGTCAAGGTCAGGGCACCTGGGTGGCTCAGTGGGTTAAGCCTCTGCCTTCAGCTCAGGTCATGATCTCAGGGTCCTGGGATCGAGTCCTGCATGGNCTGGGATCAAGCCCTATATCAGGCTCCCTGCTCAGTGGGGAGCCTGCTTCCCTCTCTCTCTCTGCCTGCCTCTCTGCCTACTTGTGATTCTCTCTCTGTCGAATAAATTAAAAAAAAAAGTCAAGGTCTCACACACACACACACAGAAAACCCCTAGAAATATCAAGGAGCTCACCCATATTAGACGAGACAAAGGAGACATGATTACTAAATGTAATGTGTGACCCTGGATGGTCCTGGGCTAGTAAAAGGACACTGGTAAGTAAGTGATGACATTTGAATAGGGTCTATAGATTAGATAAGACTATTATATCAATATTAATCTTGTGATTTTAATCTTTGGTTTGTGTAAGTTGTTAATATTTGGGGAACTCTCAGTGTATATGAAAATCTCAGCATTATTTTTGTATGTGGAATTATTTTTAAATGGCAATTTTAATATAAAAATAATTAGAAGAGAGCTGTTTCCAAGAGAGCCAAGAAAAGTAATACTAAGAGTAAGTGGATGCCATTATCAGAATAAGAAGTTTCATAAGATAACATGATCTTAGAATTTATTATTTCAGTTAGAATGTATTATTTTTAAAGTAAATTTTTTTGCATGATAGTACATTTATTACTCTCTATTTTTGTGTAATAATGGTAATAATGACCAGATTATGGAGTAGAACATTCCAATTTTTGTAGCTTATGTTCTCCCAAAAAGCAGAACTGGCAATAAGGACTTGTATGCAGATAGTTTAATTTGAAAATTTATCACAGATTATAGAATTGGGGGGATTTGGAATAGTGAAATAAGCAAAGGAAAGCAAAACCAGTGGTTAAGACTGAGCTGATTATCACTGTGAAGAAATCTGCTTCAGTCCTAAAGAGGACCCTCCGAGGAACTGTCATCTGATGTGCACACAGGAGAGATTTGTCTAACACACCTGTTTCTACACTGGTCAAGGTTTGCCAGAGAAGTGTTACCTAAACACTTCCAGATTGGTGCATATGCTTGAATGGCTCAGCAGACTTTTTTATTTATTTTATTTTTTTTAAAGAATTTATTTATTTGAGAAAGAGAGCATGAGCAGGAGAGGCAGAGAGAAAAGAAGAGAGAATCTCAAGTAGACTCTTCACTGAGAATGGAACCAACTCTGGGCTCAATCTCACGACCCTGATATCAGGGCTTGAGCCCAAACCAAGAGTCGGACACTTAAATGATTGTGCTGAAGGACCCCTCAGCAGACTTTTTTAGGTTACCTGTGTGGCAGTAAAAAACAAATTTCCAAAACAGAAAGAAAGCAATATATAGTAAAATTGAGGACATATGTTCTTAACCTATCCTTATGCTCAGCTGGTGGCTGTAGCATTTGCCAAATATAAACATTAGACCAATCGACACTTCAACCAGTCCTTGAAATTTTGGATCCACTTGTGTCCTTCCTTAAAGAAATCGGGACCATCACAAAGTCTGCAAGGTGGTAGATGGTCACAATCTCTACAAAAGATTTAATACAAAAAGAACAGTAAAACAATTACAGACCCACCAAATATAACTGGTCTGAGACTATAATTTGTATTCATAATATCCATTATCTATTATCCATTTCAGAATTTTCTTCATCCAGGGTAGATAAATGAGTAAGTCCAAAGGACTGAAACCCCCTTTTCCCTTGCCTTTATTAGGATACAACTGCCATTTACAGTTATCGCCAGACATATAAGCACCATAAAATCAATCTGTGAGCTTGCTGGGTTCCAGGTATAACCCTTCCTATCTCCCTTGTGTAGCATCATAACAAGATCCTCATAATAATTAGTTTCAATTAACTCCAACAAAGTAGTAACTTCCTTCACTGCCTATTGGTCAACAACCAGCATGGGACCCCCAAAATTTTAAGGTTAGAATCACAGCTTTCTCTTCGGTGGAACTCTTACTGCTTACCTATAGGGAAGTTAGCCCCCCCACCCCACCCCCGGCCACACACACAAGCACTTATAATTCAATATAATTGTGAACACAAAATGTACAAACCTCTACTATGTTACTGGTAGTGGTGTTGAAAGACCTGATTGTCCCTCAAAGACTTATTGTTAAAATATATGCATTTCAGTTACTATAGATGCTGTACAGCATTTTATTTGTTGATTCGGTGCATACACTATATCTTGAAGACAGCACCAAAAAGCTAAGCAGATACTTTAGCTGGGCATTTAATAACCATTCCATCACTATACTAGGCTAGTTATTTCCAAGTAATTCCAGGTATGAATGGAACACTTGGTTAAGTGCCTATTGTCATACATCTACCATAAAAAAGTTCAGGGTCCCTTGTAAGTCAAGTATTCTGTAAACTGTCAGGTGGTGATACTGATAGAGCTATTTTCAGCAGGAAAGGCAAGTCCATTTCTAGAGTTGGTATGAATTACCTTATTACCTTACCAAATCTCCATTACCATCAGGATGGAACATATCCAACATAATCACTGTGCCCCTAAGAAGCTGGCTCATCTTGCTGAGAAATGGTGCAATATCAGTTTCTGATCTTCATAGGTTGATCCCTTGGTAGTGGCAGTATTAGGTTGGCTATTGTTAAATAGAGTCTATACTTTTGAACCAGCAACAGGCTCCATTCAGTCATCAGGAGCACTCTGTAAGAAAGCCCATCATACTTAGAGTGATTTACTAGATAAGGCACCCTCATCATCCATAGGACAAATCATCCTATTTGTTGAGTGTTTCCTCTGCACACTGGTTTGATATAATGGTGAACAAGGCCAAACCCCATCTTTTTTTTTAATATTTTATTTATTTATTTATTTGAGAGCGAGCGAGCGAGCGAGCGAGAGAGATAATGCACCCAAGCGGGGGAGAGGGAGAAACAGGATCTCTTCCAACAGGGAGCCCAATGCCAGGCTCAATCCTGACCTGAGCCAAAGGCAGACACTTAACCAACTTAGCCACCCAGGCACCCCAAGGCAAGACTTTTTCACTCCTCTACACAGTTATTTTGGTAGACAGAGTCAGCTTTCTTTAGCAGAAGATTGGAGTAAATAGATTGTACACATGAAGTAGCACTTGAGATCATTCCCCCAAATGGAATGACACTCTTTTATTGTAGATGTCTTCTTAGACCATTGGCTTAGATTTGGAAACTGGGTGAAGAAGTGCATTTTTTCAGGCACTTGGCTGGTTCAGTCAGCTAAGTATCTGACTCTTGATTTCAGCTCAGGTCATGATCTCAGAGTAGTGAGATCAAGTCCCGCATCAGGCTCCACGTGGAGTCTCCTTAAGATTCTTTCTCTCCCTCTCCCTCTGCTCCTCCTCTCCTCCCTCTCTAAATAAATAAACAAACAAATAAACAAATGCATTTGTTTCATTTTTATGGTTGAATTCAGTATTCTGTTTTTGTTATTGTTATTTTTCTCTATCAAGTCAAGTAAACCTTATTTTCTTACCCATCTATCTCTGTATGACTTGGAATAGGAAACACATCCATCTTGCCTTTGTCACTTAAGTGCTACCACCTGGCCTACATAGGTGGAATCTTGTCAATTTCACCAATGGGAAACATGTCAAAGCAGGGTATTCTCTCTCCTTGGACCTTAGCCACTCTTACAATTACATTCTGGACTTAATTTTTAGCACATTCCATGCCCTAGCTGAAAGAGAAGAGTCTTTTTAAATGCTGTCCTGGATGATCTTTGACTTTTTCAGGGTGAGCAGAATTAATAGTTGGTAAATCTCAGTATGCTATTTTCTTCTTCTAGGCTTCTAAAACCTTTAACAACCCAGGAAATTGTCATGGTCATTATACTGTTTAAATGCCACACTAATACTTAAACCAATGTTTCATTTTTTATGTGTACCTCATTATAATCAACAACTGGTCAGGTCTTAGTAATTTCAATTTTATTATACTTGAAGAATTATCAATTCTCTAATTTTACCTGCAGTCAGGTGTGACTCTGTGACTCTCTTCTGCCCAACAGTATTCCCATTCTAGAATCTCATCCCGAGAAATTTCTCCCAAGTGTACAAATATATATAACTTGGGTTTCTCCCAAAATTCAGAGCATGAGACAAGGGACTGTGGACAAGTAGTCAAGTATGGGAAGAATGATACTGAAAACAGTGAAACACATAAAGAAGGATATATAATTCAAGAGTGCATGTTGAGCTAATTACTGTTGTGGGTGATTATGGCTCAGTTTAGCTGAGTGTCTCTGAAAAGCAATTGTTACTATACTTCAGAGCTGTCTTCATGAAACAAAGAAAAGAGAAGTACCAGCAACTGGCTTCTGTCTCATATTGGCAAAGCCTAGAAGGGGTAGAGACTACCTTGCATTTACATATTTGCCCAAGTTCCACAATATCTGAGGGGATTCCTATAGTTATCTCATGTGACAGCTGCAGAGAATCTCCAGAGAGAAGAGAAGAGACATACACAGTCCAATGATACAAAGTAGCCAGAGAACACCTGTATTCAACACAATGCTACAGACAGGTATGGCTGAGGCAAAAAGGATAGGCTGACACAATGGGATCATGGGTATAGAGATGACCCTAAATCTGGACTCCACAGGTCTTTCCTGTGTCCCCATCTGATCACTACCCACCCCAAATATTACTACTCTTCTGACTTTCAACACCTTGGATTATGATTGCCAGTTTTTGAACTTAATATAAATAGAATTGTAGGATATGAATTGTTTGTAATTAGATTTTTCATTCAATATTGCACTTGTGAGACTCCTCCATGTTGTTCTGTTTGCCAGTAGATCATTCATTTTCCTTGTTATTTGATGTAAGTTTATGTGATTTTAGTGCCATTTATTATTTTGCTACTGATGCATATTTGGGTAATTACCATGCTATTTGTTTTTGTGACTAGTGCTGCTATGAGTTTTTTTAATACATGTCGTTTAATGCACAATGTGTGCGTTTTACTTTTGCCTGTACCTAGGAATGGAACTGCTAGATTCTAATTGTAAACATATCTGTTTAACTAGATACTTTGAACCAGTTTCCAAAGTAGTTGTACAATTGGCGTTACTACCAATAATATAAGTACTTTACTGACTCCATTTCTTTGCCAATCCTCATACTAGACATTTTCATTTTCACTGTTCTGGTAGTCTACAGTAAAATTTGAGGTTCTAATTTGAATTTTTCAAGATAATAAATAAAGTGGAACAGTTTCACATAGTTATTGATCTTTTAAAATTTAAAACTACATATCTTCCAAAATTTGTTTTTCATTTTATTTTTATTTATTTTTTAGGTATAGTTAACATATAACATCATATTAGTTTCTGGTGTACAATGATCTTTTGGAAATTTCTGCTTGTGAAGTATCTGTTCAGATTTTTGCCCTTTATCCATTGGCATAATGATTATTTCTTTCATTGAATAATATTATGTAATAATATTATACCTGTAGTTATTGTTCTCACCCACTCTGATATTGGTCACTTATAGGTCTGCTTCTGTTGCTTGTTTTTCTCCTTTATTTGTCTTAGCATGCTTATTACTTTCTCTAATGATAGCTGGGAATTTTATATGAAAAATTGAAACAGCTATCCTCTACCTTCATAGAGGATTTATCCTATACTATGGCAGCTTGGGCAGAGAACAGAAAGGCAGATGACTTCAAGTCCATCAGGGGCTGATTCTTCCTGGTTTATAATCTTTGGAAGGTGTCATCTCCCTTTGCTTCACCCATGCTCTTATGGTGTAGGACTCCAGAGGACATAACTGACAGCCAAGGATGATTCTCAGAAACCCCCTTCTTTTTGAGCCCTATAGTCTGTTCTTTTCCTAGCAACTTCATTCTACTTTGTTTTTGGTTTCTGTTTTGTTTTTGTTTATGCTTTGCTTCTTAGTCTTCTGCATTATGTAGATAACTCTCATACTGTTTACTATATAGATAAATGTGGGTCATGTCTCAAGGGGACAACAGGCACTAAATATTCATTGAATCTCTGCATCTCCTTGTTTTCTGAGATCATGACCTCTTAAGTCCTTGTGTTGATGTATTAGCTTTAACTTTTTATTCTGTCTGCAAAGTGAGATTGCCCAAAGTTTTGTAAGCAACACTTCCTCTTAGTATCTGCTTTCTGCCCAGCTTTTTAGTCTCTTTCCTTACACAAAAACTAGGAAAATGTCTCAGGGGAAAAGGGACTTGTGTAAACATAAACTTTCCTATGTAAGCTTCCCTTTCTCCAGGATCTGTACTTTCATGTCCTGGACATGGTAGAAGCCCTCCATTCTTTCAACCAATTTTTGGTTTGTTCAAACCATTGCCCTCAGAGGGAGAATTTATTGTTTCAAGAGTTTATTGTTTCAATTTTTTGTTTCAAGCTTCTCTACCAATATCCAAGAGTGTAAATGTCCAAAAATATAATCTTGTTTGCATTTTTTGTTATGTCCTCCAATAATTCCCTCTAGTAGGTTTTCCCAGTTTCTCTCTTTTCCTTGAACCTCTATTTTTAGCCTCTTTCTCTGGAGTAGAACCTTTTCCTCTAGCTATAAACATTCTTACTTTTCTGACAACCAAATGAAGAAAAAACTTTGACCTTGTCTCACATTTGAAAATAGCCTTTTTTCTTTTCTAAGGAAAGTATCTTTCTGAGGCAAAAAAAAAAGAAATCTTTTTTCCCCTGCTATCTCCATTTTCTTGTATCCAAATTTCTTCCCAAACCTTTATCCTTAAAATGCATTTTTCCAACTCACTACTCTGATAAAAAACAACAACAACAACAACAAACAAAAAACAAACAAAACCCTCTAGATTACATGGACATTTCCATTCAACTAAAAATCTTTTTCTTTTCTTTTCTTTTTACCTTACTGAAATTCTTAGTTACACGTGAACACCTCATCTTCCTTTCTGAAACTGGTTGTCCTTTTGCTGTGTGCTTCACCTCCCTACGGCTAGTATTTATCCTATTTCTCACACTGTCTTCATCTTTCTTTTTCTGCTTCTATGTTTAATGCTTATATTTTACAAACCCAGCCCAATGCTCTTCTTAATTTTCCTGATTTCCTTGGGAAATTCCATATTTGCTTTTTGGTTACAGCTGTCAAAATGCTGGTGACATAAATCCATGCATTTTTATTTCAAGTCTTGGCTAGTGTCCTGATACCATAGTAATCAAGAATAAGGATTCTGGAGATATCAAGCCTGGCATGTGAGTCATACTGATAATTACTATTTGTGTAAGCTTGAGCAAATTAATTGACCTCAACAAAGTGGGCATATAATAAATTACCTTCTAGAGTGTTTGTGGAAATTGTTCTATGTAATCAGTGTAAGACCACCAAGGACAGATCTGTAGTTCAATAAAGTCCAGTTTTTTTACTCATGCAATGAGGTAACAGCCCACTAGAGTTTCAATGGGATGTTATGCAATAAAGGAGATTGAGCTTTTGTTGGTTTGGAGAAGGATGGAATTTAAACAAAATTTAAATGAAGCCATGTAAGAGTGTACAGGCATGTGTGTGTGTGTGTGTGTGTGTGTGTGTGTGTGTGTGTGTCTGAGTGTTATGGGAAGATTCAAAGTAGAGTATACTGGTAAAAAGTTTAGCTTGAATCCATTCTTCCTCGATTCAATCCCAGCTCCACCATTTACCTGTTCTGTGATTTTTGGGAAGTTAGTCAATCTTTCTGTGTCCAGTTTCCTCATCTATAAAGTGGCATTATCGACATTTTAAAAGACAATTTTGAACAATATTTGGCACATGGGAAGACTTTTGCTGCTAATGTTGTCATTGTTATTACTTGATACATGCAAAGAAGATGCAAGAAATATTGAAGAAATGCCATGTATATAATAAAAAATATGTATCCGTCATAGAGAACTTACTAATTAATAGCATATAAATAACATTTTAAACAAATAGCTGCAGAATACTATTTTAATGTAAGTGTGGTCAAATTATCATCTAACTGGACTTGTATCAATTTCTCTAGATCTAGGCATTAACACTACTGGACATTTACCCCAAAGATATAGATGTAGTGAAAAGAATGGCCATATGCACCCAAATCTTCATAGCAGCAATGTCCACAATAGCCAAAATGTGGAAAGAGCCAAGATGCTCTTCAACAGATGAATGGATAAAGAAGATGTGGTCCATATACACCATATACACTCAGCCAACAGAAAGGATGAATACCCAACTTTTGCATCAACTTGGTTGGGGCTGGAGGAGATTATGCTCAGTGAAATTAAGTCAAACAGAGAAAGCCAATAATTTTCATATGGTCTCACTCATTTATGGAACATAAGGAATAGCATGGAGGACATTAGGAGAAGGAAAAAATAAAGGGGGAGAAATCAAAGTGGGAGATGAAACATGGGAGACTATGGACTCAGGGAAACAAAAGGAGAATTTTAGAAGGGAGGAGGGTGGAGGA